>JARHVA010003103.1:1555000-1740000 GCA_037957365.1 Torreya grandis
CACAAATAACACACTTAATTAAACTTACAAATGCAAATAGCATCAAAGACATACTAAATATAATAATTCACACAATGATTGTAAATAAAGCTATCTATTTTGGTGTGTGCATGGGTTTTAGTTATTACCCTATCAACCCCAAACACCTCCATTTGTGCCATCCTCTTTGATGATGCTCCCCCTCCATCATGTTCTAAGGTATGGGTCTATTTTGCATCCAAATCACAAAAATAAGGTAGTTAGCCTATAATATCATGATACATATCGAAAAAATATTGTCATAACAATAAATCAACATGATCATAATGTAAAGTATATACAACTACAACTAAATCATAGCAATTTAATCATATAATCTAAGCAATATATAATTATCCCATTAAAACACATGACTTACAACTTAATTAAATAGTAGTTAATCAATTTAAAAATCATAATAATCGATAAATAATTAAGTAAATTAGCTTAGTGAAAAATTAGGATGTGATAATTATTATGAGCCTAGTGGTTGCTAGGTTCCAAACATTAAAAATTACTCATCATGGTTATTGGTAAAATTACACTTGAAAGGTAATCAAAATTTGTATTTATATTTAATTATATTTAGAATCATATAACTTGTAACATTCCTAGCAATTGTATCTAGATATAACAATTATTTTGAGTCTATTAAGGTTAACATACCCCCATTTTTTTAAAATTGGGGACCCTTATGCCAGATTGTGCAATTTGTACCATAAAATTAAAATTCACTAAATTAGATTGTAATTCATATGTTTACACATTATCTTTATTTGAAGGTCATCCACAACTTCACTTGGCTAGATTATTTGTTCATGGATATAGTTTGACCTTGTCTAAATTTTCTAATAATTGTTCTTCATATTTCTGACTGCAAGTTTGATGATGCCCTTCTTGAATGGGTTGTGTCTAAATTTTATGGTTTAATCCTAATTTGGGTTTTTAATAGCCTCTTGGTATGTACAAACTAAAGTTAAACCCATGTTTAAAGATTCTTTATTCCCTCATTCAAGAAATCCTAGCATAGGTTCTTTGCACCAAATTCAAAATTGGTAGGAACACTTTAAAAATACCAAGGACTTAAAGTTAATTTGAATACTAAGACTTAGTCATGTTTTTAAACATGAACAAACCTTAGCTTAAAAATTATAATCTTGGTCCCCTTTATGTCCCAAGACCCTTCATTAACTTTTATTTTAACATGGCCCAACCTTCTATATGTAGGGTCCTTTTGATATGTTATTAACATAGACTAATATCTTGGTCTTAAGGCCCCATTCATGTTTATCAACACATACAAGACCTTAGTCCTAAGACTTTATCCTAAGTTCTTTATGTATCCAAGTCCTAATTAAACTATGTTTTTTTTTATAGGCTCAATGACCCTTTTGGATGAATTTTATCCAATGGAGCGAGATGGACCCAATAAGTCAAACACCTAACCCATAGAGCCAATTTCACTCGATTCCATGGATCATGATCAATGACCTATGTCTAAGTGTATGCCAAATATTGAAAAGTGGGAAATTGAAGTGAGAAAATAAGAGGGTCCCTTTTTTATTACATATGCCTATCTTAATCCTTTATTCTAAGGTTTCAATTGTATTTATTAATATAATAAAACCTTAGGATAAAATTTTATGCTATGACTTATTTTATTCAAAGTGTCCCTTTGTTAAGATAAATAATTATGCTTTAACTTTATTATTTATGGGTTCCTTTTATCATGCATTTTTTACTTATATTATGGACCTTGGACTAAATATTTATTTGTATTATTAATATGAATAAAAATATCAATCTAAGACTTCGGTTTAAAAACATGTATTCCTAGGCTTACATAATATTTTTATATTTGTAGGAATTAATCACATTTGACTATAAGGATTGTGATCTATGTCCTGCTTTCACCTAGGTAGGATCAATATAATGAATAAAAATTGATGGTTGAAAAGTCAAAAAGTGGACATTGATTTAAACATCAAACACATTTTTAAGATCAATGATATGCATTCTAGCATATAGATCCAGATCAATGGAGTGTATCAAGTCAAGACTCTGAAATGAAGATCCAAATTAATGTGAGGCTATCACATGGTGAAATAAAATGAGATGAAAGAATTGATAAGGCACATAGCTTAGAAGGACCATAAGATTTTCAAGTGGTCTAACCTCAAGGCCTAGTACACATTAAAGACTGAGCACTTTTTGGAGATCAATGGCCTAATTTTATTTATACCCACTAGATCCAATGGTGTGATATATATAAATACATTTCAATCAAGTTAAAGATGCCCATGGGATTGCCAAGTGGCATAACCTCATGACCCAACATACATTATGGCTAATGGCATTTAATTCATGAGATTGAGAACAATGAATAACATTGATCTATGTAGAATAATCTAATGGTGTGAAGTAAAGGTATATTTTCAAATATCAATGATAATGTTTTTAAACATTAATTAATAATTTTCCATGAAAGTGCCACATAGATTCCATAGGGATGAAACATAAGTATAAAATACAAAATCTAAATATTTTGTGGGCTCATAAAAGTGAAGGTATAAATACATGATCTAAATGAAAATCTAAGGCACAAAACTCAGTTAAGTGCAAATATCCACCCCCATTAAAGATGCATAAAATACTTAACATCTATAAAATCTCTAATTTGATCATAAATTAATAAAAATTGAGTCTAAATAAGAGAATCATCATCTAAACAAGTGCAAAATTGATCTAGGATCAAACTGTAGACCAATAATGAGCAAGTTGAACAAACTACAACCATGGTAGTCAAAAAATAATCTAGATAAGGTCTATAGGTTTATTTGACCTTGAACATATAGGGAAGAATATTTAAGGACATAGAATCTGATGTAATATATTTAAACATAAGAGAAAATAATTGGTCCAAGCTTTTTTGGATGATTGAGGAGCTAGTTTCCATCACCAAGGAAGATGCAAGAAGAGGTACTATGACCTAGTTACCATTCAAACGATAGGCCTTCATCATGATATGACAAAACCATAGGTAATTCACTATATATATGTTATCTCCCTTATTTTTAAATATTTCAGGATTGAAAAGGGTATGCTAGTTAATGAACACACTTCCAAAAGTATAGCTTATGTTCCTTCCATTGCTTTTGAGAACTACTATAAATTACCTAAGCCCCAAGTATATATAACCACAAGAAATGAATGGGATGAGAATAATGACCTAAAAACTATCCTCACTCTATGGATATAATCTAGAAATCAATTCTTCTCGAATATCAATAACAACATCCTTATTAGCTAATTCTAACCTGGGATCAAAATAATTATGACTTTATTGAAAATTCTATGTGTAAATACACCACCACTTATGTTGATAGAATCTATGTACCTTGGGTATAATGTACGGTTTAAAATGAAATCACCCCTCCCATTTGTAATTTTAGTGGCATATGTTTATGTAATTATATTATTGTAGTCAAGAAAAGGGATAGGAACCAGTTCTATATGATGTCTTGCCTATTATATTTCATCCTTGCCACTACCAAGATCCCTAGATTTAAAGGATGGTCACTTGAAGGGACACAAAAAATATCCTAATATACTCAAAGATACACATATTCAAGTATATGGACCATATTCATTTCATCTATGACTGTGTCTATCCAACATTGATTGAGGCCATAAATGGAATCCCAATGGCAAGAGTTCATCTTTTGGTCAAAAAACCCATTAAATCCACTAGTTACATATAGTTTTACTTAGATTACATCATCATCAAGATTGAGGGAACCCAATTCACCCCACTTAGGCTACCAATCCATGTGCCAAACAACGCTAGCTAAGCAAGAAGTAACATACCAGATATGCAATGGTATAGGTGGTGTGAGTGAAAGCAAGAAGAAGGGACTACTACATACCCTACCTATTTTCACTATATTTTCACCCTTTTAGGATATTTATCATCGCTCCTCATCCAAGTGGCATAATTTAAATACCTCTAGGCTATGGGTAGCCTAATGATGAGGTGAATATCTAGATTTATGGGCTAGCTCACTGAATATGTCTTAAAATGATTTCACCTATACTAACTGGTTATTTATGGGGAAATAGGTTAGATATTTTATGAAATGAAACCAATTATATGGGGTGATGCACAATATGTTTCCCACAAGACTATCATACTCTAGCACAAAGATATAAGGCATACAACACTAGTATAAGAGTCTTAGAATACACTAACATTAGTATTTCAATATGAAGGTGTCATGCATGAAGACTATCTAAGGTAAGTGAAATAATAGATTAGTTGTAGATACTAAGGCTTTCTTTTACACTTGATAATATATCCATACACTTAAAAACACTTCATATGACCTACTAGGCATGGAAACACTTACATCAAACATGGAAGGATTGATAAAAAATAAGGATAAATGAATATCTCTTAACCATTCACTATAAATATCTTCACACACTTTGACAAGCTAATATATGAACTCAAACTAGATTGAATTTATTTTCTAAGGAGAGTAAAATTTCAAAAATATAGGGATTTACCATACATGGTATGGTATTAGATTATAAAGACCAAAATGGTAGCTACTTATAGCATTTGAGAGAGAAGTGGGAAAAGAGGAGTCTAAAGGTCACTTAAAAACTTGTCATGATGAGAGGATGAGTTATATGTGTGGAATAATTAATTAAGAGATAGACCATGCAAGATCTGATAGGACAAATGGCTCTCCAAACTATGCAATTCATGAAATGTGGTGTAGTTCTCATTTTTCACCAAAAACTATCTTCATCATTTAGCTCTATTGGAACATACCAAAACTAACTAGGGATAGTTATAATGATTGGAAAAAGGAGGGAAGTGTTTCAAAAATGCCTCTCCATGGATTATTTATAGTCTTGGTCTTTTGAAATCTTCTAAAAGTTAGTCATTACTACCTACACTCAAATGAAACTCCTCTTTCACACACCCCTCACACTTGGCCTCCAAAAAGGCATCAATTTTCCATGAAAATTTATAAAATGGAGTGTATGACACTTAGAAAGACCCTCAATGTCCTTATAGGTATCAGGCACACAGTAAAAAGTCTCCCACTAAAAATTTTCACCCTTTTCACCATCTTGTTCACTATGCCAGTTACGATTGACTAAGATGAAATATTTTTTTGGAATACTTAGGAGTTTATTAAAGGAATTAAATTGACATAGGGAGTTATCTTAATACTTAATATTTCTTCCAAAGTTTTTTTCATCTCTTAAAACCTCCTAGAATCTACAAAATTCACAAAACAATCAAGAAAAGTAGTTTTATACCATATATGTATGGATTTCATACAACTCAACCTGATGGAAGGGAGCCTGACTGAGTCTTATATAACATCCAATAATTTTTCTAGGAAAACTATGCCATTTTGGTGAATTATTGCCTTCATCTTCCACATCGGGTCTAGAGTGAGGGTTTTCAAGGGTCTTAGGCCATTTTTGCCCTTAAAATTGTTTCATGAAGATGCAACATTAGAATCACAAATAAATTACACAATAATGTATCTCAAGACCATTGTTAACATATCCAATATTCTTATATCTCCATTCATAGTTTCTAAGGAGATGTGAGCAACTAAAGTTGTTATATCAAGATTTTATCTCCATTTCTTATAGGCCTGGGTTATCTTAAATCTCAAAATGAATATTTGATGGATTATTTACAATATTAAATATATTATAATGTTTCAACCCATACTAAAAGTGAAATTGGTTCTCCATTTGGATTTAGGCCTAAACTATGCTTGGCATGCTTGGTTACATACTTGATGGTTTAGAACACCCTATTAAGTTTAATCCTCCTCAAAAAGGTTCCTCATGTTTTTTTAGTATATCTCATCTTATTACATCTCTATTCCATGCCAAAACCACTCCTATCTCATCTTTTATCTCCCCTTTTCTCAAGACTATAGGGTTTGCACATAAGGGGAGTGCCCTCTATCTGAGACAAAATAGAGGGAACTCCCCTATTTTTTCAATCAATGGTGAATATTTTAGGGGCCTATCCAAGTTATTGATACCTCATACAAAAAATTCCATCCATCTATTAGGTAATTTTACCCTTCAACCTCTTTAAAACATAAAATAGACTCCTATAAGGTAGATTGTGTGCAAGGTTTGGGGTATAGACTATGCGATGCATCATTAGAGCCCCTCTCTTTGTTCTATGTTTATCATGAAATTTATATGAGACTAATTGGATTAATATGGAGGTGTTATCATTTTCTCTCATCACTCTAATCTTCCATATACCTTTCCATACATCTTGCCTATTCAAGATTGAGTGTATTTTTGACTATGTCTATGTTTTGGAGAGACACCTATAAATGACCTTAAATGGTTTAGACTTTGGAAACCTTTCATAAGTCTCTTTGACACCTTCCAAAATAAATTAGTATTTTTTGGACCTATTCATTAAATATTTGGTAAATATCCATCTCAATAAACTAACTCATTTTCCCTCTATCCTTTGATGGTCGAACACAGTCAACTATGTTGGGCCCTATAGGTGTAAATGAGGCTTAAAACATAGTATTATATCCTTCTTTGATTATCCTTAGATCATACATGTTATTTGATATTCCTTTAACCTGATGAGATAGTTTCAATCATGAAGATAGACTCCATTTTCAACCTTGGGTGGTAGAGTCACCTTACATCTCCAAATCCTATACATGTACATTTTGTGATGAAATAGAGGTCTATAGGTAGTGTTGTAGTCAAACTCAGTATATCTTTCTCTCTTGATGATATTTAGATCCTAAGTATTCTTTTCAACCATTTAGAACCATTAAATTTTGAAAGTATGGCCCAATAATACTAATTTGGGTGAAAAAAAGTCTCTTTGGGATTCAAACCTGTAGGTGATCATTGTCTAAATTCAAAGCATGAAAATGTAACCTTGGTATTTTCAACAACCATCTTCCTTAAGTCATTTACCTCTTAAACTCTGCATAGTTATTTTATTATATATAAACTAAAATATTTGATCTTCAAGATTAATTAAATACTTTTATAACCCTATTATAAGATATCAATGTAATGTTAGGGTGCTCTATTCTATGTTTTTAAGGATTTGATCCCTAAACCTAAAGTCATTATCCTTAGAAAGGTTTCTCATAGTTTTTTTACCACCCTTACACCTCACAAGTTTGTTATGATGTCTTCAACATGTTAGGATCCCAATAATAGTTCAAACTCATGTTTCAACACTCTTCATGTAAGCACTCTCGGTCCTCTATTAAGCCATATGTAGGTGGTTATTCCACTATATAGATAGTATATATGGAATTGCAAGTACTGAGCAAGACATATGTGTTTGTGACTCACTCTAGACCTTCACTAAGGTTTTAAAATGTTTTATTATAACTCAAAAGCATTTAAAAACCTATCAAATCTCCCCACTCCACCATGACATCATCCTAAGAGGCTCATATAGATGCACTTTGAGTTATAGGTATGATTGAGGTACTAGTGTAGTCTCTTATTTATCTAAGTGAAAGAATTATAATTGATTATTATTGATATGAGGGTGTGTTTAAAATTTTATTACCTCCATCACCACTCCATGGATGTGTCTCAGAGCTTTGCATAGTTCATCTAATTAACTATATAATATGGTAGTCATATAACAAACTAACTGTATGATAGTTATGACTAAAAACTCATGATATGACACTTTAGATATGAGATTTAAAGGATAAAGGAATCAATATATCATTTATAACATTTAAATGAAGCTATCACAACCCTAAAACACCATGATCAAAGCATTAAGATCCTTCAAATGGTGGAAACCTTCTTGTAACACAAAATGGTACCTCATTTTAAAACATGAGATGATTTGCATATCCAAACACCTTGAAATACTAAACAAATCATGGGAATATTTTTAAAATGGATTCAACCTCATCTAGAAACAACATTAGTAAGTGAATTGTATGAACTTATCCAAACCAATGCAAAATGTATAGGGTATATAGATTAGCAAGCAAATTGGATAGGTAAAATTATTAGGAATGGTTCATAAATTATAGGTCACCATTAATCTGAAACAAAAAATTAAATGTAATTTTATTGAGTGTATAAGACACCCCTGAGATCATTTTGCTTTAAACCTCCCCTATTAGTCATGACAAGTACAAACCTGCTAACTAGTTTTGTGACAAGTACAAACCTGCTTAAAATATGAGCATCTGCCTAGAGTCTATGACTTGATGTACACAAAGGCACCATCCTTCAATAAAGTCCTAACAAGGTTACCAAAAACACAAAATCAACCAAAAGGATAGGTTTATGAGAGACCATAAAGGGAATAATGATATATGCTAACTTGGTATGATATTTTACTACTATGCCCCTAACTTATGTACACAAAGGCACCATCCTTCAATAAAGTCCTAAAAATCCAAAAACACAAAATATAGGTTTATGAGAGACCATAAAGGGATAGGAATAGCTGACTTATGGCTTACTTATCCCTCTTTGATGTTATATCACATTTCTCTATGCATTCATTTGGTTAGTAGGTCAGCCTATGGAGTAACCATGGCCTAACTAGACTATATATAGGAGGTAGTGGGTAATTATTTATCATCATATTGTGAATTCTGCTCTTATTGAAACTTGTGGAGCTTTCCCCCTTGAAGTGGCTTGTCTATTATCATATATTATGATATAATTTAGTCATACTTGGATCTATTTCTACTATTCTACTTTATTGTTGAAGTAATTTCATTACAAGTGGTATTAGAGCTATGATTTAGGCAATCTTATGGGTGAAACCCTAATTTTTTAAATTTGGCTATTTATAAAAAAATGGTCACTAATTTCTATATAATTTTTTTGAAGGTTAAAAATCATTCAATTAAGCTTCAATTAAAATTTCAGCTCTTTTGAATCTATTTTACAAAATTTATCGCCATTTTAGGGGTTTTCATAAAATTGATCTATAGTGTATGATTCAAAGAAATTTTATAAGTTATTTACATTTTTGGAAATCTAAGAAAAATTTGGCTAGGGTATGTTCTTTGTATGTTTTGATTTTATGCTAACATAAGTCTAAAATTGCTTGGTCAAAGTTGGGTCAAAAGTGTCAATCAGGGTCGACATCGTAAAGCCCTTTTATGGTAGGTCCACAAACTCAAGGCCAAGGAAAGGGTGTTGAAACTTTAGGTAAAACTCATAATAAGGAATATATGGAGTCATAAGGGGGATTTACTAGATCTTTTATACCAGGGTTCTCTGACATAGATCACAAAGTGAGCTAGTTTGACTATAGTGTGCAAGGCATTCAAAGTGAGGTGCAAGGCATACAATCTAATATAAAATCCATAAAAGATAGTTTTGTAGATATTGTGATGGATTTAAAAAATAATTAGTCAAATCATCTAGCTATTGCTATTACACAACCCCACTAGGGTGGTTCTCCCAACCAGTCTACTTCAAATCCAACTATATTGCCACAGAGGAGCATGTTACTAAAGGTGGATATGCACAAATTTGATTAAAAAGATCCACTTAATTGGATCAACCAAATAGAGAATTTTTTTGATCTATATCATATCCCAAGTGGACAAAAGGTTACCATGGCATCCTTGTATCTTGAACCTGATCAATTCATTTGGTATAGATGGTTGTTTGCTCAAAAGAAAAAGATAACTCTCAGTGTCACCTAGTCAGTTTTTAAAGAGGAGTTATAATTACACTATGGAAATAGTGTGATAGAGAATTACTTTAGCCAATTGATAAAATCATGATAGACTGGCTCTATCAAGGATTATATTCATCATTTTTAGAACCTATCCTTACATGTGGAGACAATTTCTAGGGAGAACTTGAATGACCTATTTTTGGGTGGACTCAAGGACCACATTGAACATGAGGTATGCATGTTTAATCCACTTAAGATTTCTGATTCTATTATCATGGCATGTAGAGCTGAGGAAATATTCATAGCCAACAAAAATAAGCCATTCACTCACTTCAAAGATCGTAGCACATCAACATGAACATTTCCTCCATCTAATAGATTGACCCCTTAGCAAATTGAAGAGAAGTGTACAAAAGGATTATGTTTTTATTGTGATATCAAGTAGAGCAAAGGACATAGATGTGATAAGAAGTTATTCTACATTGAGGGATACAATGAAGATGAAGAAGAAGATGATGCCTCCAATGATGATGAGGAAGAGATAGAAGAGGTACCTAAAGATTCCTAACTTATAATGTTTTGTTATGCACTTTTAGGTATTATCACTCCACAAACTCTTAATGTGGTGGGTCTCCTCAAGAAATAGAAGGTGATAGTGTTGATTGATTCAAGGAGTACACATAACTTCATCAACCATAAGTTAGCCACTTGATTGAACTATTTCATCTACCTATAACCAAAATTTTAGGTCATGATTGTAAATGGTGGTGCAATTAATTATTTAGGTAAATGCTATTGTATTAAGCTTGTTATGGGTGAGTAAAGTCTCAATTCTCCTATGTTTGCTATTCCCATGGGTAGCATAGACATTATTTTAGGAGTCTAATGGTTCACAACCTTGGGTACCATTAAAATGAACTTCTAAAAACTATTCATGTGATTTCATTTTAAAGGTAGGAGAATTTAAATTACATGGATTACAGGAAAAATATCCACAATTGATTAGTTCACATCAGATGACCAAAATGCTAAAAAAGGGGTAGAGGTAATTATTGCATGATTATGTTCCATAGAAGTTTAACCCACATAGGTATCTACATATCCTAATCTACAGATGATTCTTGATGACCACCCATCTATTTTTGGGGTGCCATGCCAAAAGGAATACCACCAAAAAGATAACATGATCATTCCATTCAACTACTTCCAAGGAGTCAACCACCAAATATCCGATGATATAAATATCCATATGCATAGAAGAGTGAAATTGAAAAGATGGTCCATGAGATGCTAGAGGCAGGGATCATCAAGCATAACCAAAGTGCATATTTATCACCAATGGTCATGGTGCTAAAGAAGGATTCCTTTTGTTAGAATGATGCCACCACCAAAGAATTTGAGAAACTAAAAGTAGCTATGTGCACCACTCTATTTTTGGCTACTCTGTAACTTCTCAAAGACATTCATTATTGAATGTAATGTTTTTGGATCTGGGTTAGGAGCAGTACTAATGCAAGAAGGAAGACCCATTACATTTGATAGTTATTAATTCAAAGGTAAGAATCTACTAAAACCTATCTATGAGAAAGAAATGGTGGCTATTCTTCATGTAGATAAATAATGGAGGCCCTATCTGATGGGTAGAATATTTAAGGTGAAAATGGATCATGATAGTCTCAAAAAATTTTTGGAGTAAAGATTATCATTTGAGGAACAACAAAAGTGGGTAACCAAAATGTTGGGTTATGATTTTCAAATCATCTATAAGAAGGGTAAAGATAATGTAGTAGAAGATGCACTATCTAGATGGGATACATCCACAAAAGCATTACTTTGTGCAATGTCCATGTTGAAAGTAGATTAGGTGGATGAAGCCAGGTTAGAATGGGAGAAATACAAGGATACACAAGTTTTGATTCAGAATCTTTAGCAAGGTAATTTAGCCTCTGACAAATTTGAGTGGAAAGTTAATGTCCTATGGTATAAGGGTAGGTTATACTTGTGTAAAGATTTAGAGCTTAAGCATAATATTTTTGTAGATTTGCATGAATCTCCAACTGGGGGACACTCAAGGTTCTTGAAAACTTATCAAAACATTAAGAAATAATTATTTTGGGAAGGACTCAAGGGATACGTACAAAATTTTGTGGTAGAATGCTTGATATGCCAATAGAATAAAGGTGAGACAATTAAGACCCTAGGTCTATTACAATTGTTAGAAATTCTTAGTCAAAGGTGGGAGGAGGATTCCATGGATTTCATCATCGGATTGCCTTGTTCTAAAGGTAATAATTTTATCCTAGTCATTATGGATAGGCTAACAAAATATGCCCATTTTTGTGCTCTCTCACACCCATTTTCAGCAAATACAATAACAACTATTTTTTTGGAGGTAGTTCTAAAATTACATGGAACACCTAAAAATAATTGTAAGTGATCATGATCCTATTTTCACCAGTAATTTTTAGACTAAACTATTTTCCTATTTGGGTACTCAGCTAGCTCATAGCTCATCTTGCCACTCCTAATCTGACAGACAAATAGAAGTGGTTAACAAATGTTTAGAGGGGTATCTCTGTTATTTTGTATTAGATAAATAAGAACATTGGGTTAAATGGCTACCACTTCTAGAATGGTGGTATAACACATATTTCCAAACCTCTTCTAAAATGTCTCCATTTCTAGCACTATATGGTTACCATCCACCTTCCGTCACTTCTTCATTAAAGTTGAAAACTAAGGTTTGAGATGTGGAAGAACATATTTAGCATCAACAAGAGGTTTTGGTTAGTTTGAGAGAGAATTTGGCCTTGACATAGAGTATGATGAAGCAAAAAGTAGATCAAAACCATAGTGAGCAAAATTTTGAGGTGGGTGATTGGGTATTTGTACATTTGTAGCCTTACAAATAGATGTCCTTGAAGCAATAGATAAAGGAAAACAAACTTGATCCTAAGTATTATAATCCTTATTAGGTTCTACAAAAAATTGGAAGTGTGTCTTACAAGCTCGAGTTACCTCATTCATCTCACATACACCCAATATTTCATGTTTCTTATTTGAAGAAGGTCATTAGATAAAAATTTTTAGCCCAGATAGAGCTCCCATTACTAGATGAAGAAGGACAAGTCATTTTGGAACCAAAGAAGATCTTCTAAATAGATACTAATAGGTTGAGAAGTAGAGAGATTAGGGAATATTTGATCAAGTGAAAGAACCTGAGAAGTGAAGATGCAACTTGGGAAGGTGAAGATTTTCTACAACAACATCCAAATTTCTTTAACATTGAAGACAACATTGGTTTAAAGGGGAAGGGCATGTTATGCCCCTAACCTATCACATGTATTAGGATAGAAATAGCCAAATTATGGCTTACTTATCCCTCTTTGATGTTATATCACATTTCTCTATGCATTTATTTGGTTAGTAAGTTAGCCTATGGAGTAACCATGGCCTAGATAGACTATATATAAGAGGTAGTGGGTAATTGTTTATCATCATATTGTGAATTCTGCTCTTATTAAAACTTGTGGAGGTTTCCCCCTTGAATTGGCTTGTCTATTATAATATATTTTGATATAATTCAGTCATATTTGGATCTATTTCTACTATTTTACTATATTGTTGAAGTAATTTCATTACATGTACCATTTGCTAGGGGGTCAAACCTCTAGACCTCATCCCACACAACCAAAATCACAAATAGAGATCAAAATTCTTGGGGAAAAAATTGAACAAATACCTAAAGAAAGGAGACCTCATGAGGTGGCATCATCTTTAGTATATCCTAAAGAAATAGGGTCACTAATTAAATACATTGATATAGTAGCATTAGATCTTGGTAAAATAGTGTAGGATTCACTACAAATTTTATGTAGTGCTTATAAATCTGATGATGAATATGTCTAAGAAGAGGAATCTCAAATAAAGGAAATAAAAGAAGATAAGGCGAAAGAATCACCAATGGTTTTAGTCCTTGTTACCATATTTACCCCAAAGAGGAAAGCTGAATTAACATTAGTTTCAATAGGAAAAAAGAATCCCAGACTAACCTTCACTCATCTTTTAAGTGAGGTCAATGTCTTTAGTGAAGATAATGTCTTACAAGGCCCAACCATCCCCAAATTGTTTTTATAAGAAAAATTGCAAAAATTTCCTACTCTGCATCATCCTTGGGAAATATCAAAGTCTATCAATATAATTATACGTGATGAGATTAAGCCATGGTTATGGATTTATAGAAAGAATAAGATAGTAGGATAGCTGCTCTTAGGGATTCAAGTGGAACATGAATATAGATCCCAATTCTAGAGGTAACATAGTCTTTAGTCAATGTCAAATTTGACCCCACAACTCCTAGTCTACAAAGAGTGATTGAGAAAAGAGATATGGCAGGAGAAGAAGAGTTCATCTTTTAAAAGGTGGAAGTATTGTTTGGAATAACTCCATTAGGGGGACAAAATCCTAGTGAGGCCCTAATGTTTGAAGATAATGTTCTTGATATGGCTCAATCCCAATCAGAATAGTTATAAATAGTGATCAAAGGAATATTTCAAAAAAATAAGACATTAAAGGAAACTACTATCTTGGTAATACAGATAGATTCTAACAATTTGAAAGCACCATGAAGGATTTGTTCATCTCCTTGAAGTCAATAAGGACTAAAATTAATGCAATATGAAATAAAATTAATATAGCCACATGCCAAGTTAGCCAATGGCAGGATGCAATTTATTAGGTGAAAGACTTGATTAAATCATTGACTAAAAATCAAGTCCTATAATTTAGGACAATCAGTCTAGCACACTTAAACATGGTTATGGCCATATTAGTGCACAAGATTCATGCCTTAATAAATTGGTACAAGAAAATGAAGGACATGGCTAAGGACCTCAAGCAACAAGAGTAAAATATGTTGCACATCTTGGTAGTTTAATAAAGGATCCCAACTCACTTAGTCATTTAAACCTCATTATTCATGAGGATTTCAAACACAAAACTACTCAATTCATGTAAGTAAGAATCCAATGGCAAGGTAAAATAGGGGATGATAACAAGAGAATCATGGCTCTACTTATGTCATCTAAGGAGAAGATGGGAGATGCAATAGGCATCAAACAAGGTATATAGAAGGATGAGAAAATTCTCAAGGACCTAGAGATCCAAGAGAAAGAGATCTTCATAAGACCAATTGTGGACTTACAACTCATTAATGAATAAAAATACATATTAAAGATCCTCTAGGAAAGGTAAGAGACTACATCAACATAGGGTCCACAAATTTTGTTAGGAATATTATGTTTTGTAGAGCTTTATAATATTTTGAAACTATAATTTTCTTTTGTAAAGGCATGTGAAACTTGTAAACACACTTGTTGATAGATCAGTCCATTTTGGAAAGTCTAGTGTATTCTAAAACTTTCGTAGAAAGGATAGATTTCCTTACACTTGTACACTTGTAATTTTATATGACTGGATAACATACTTCCTTGAATTCTATAAAATGAGTATTGTTATTTGTAAAAAATAATGGAGTTTTTGAGCCAAAACTTGTGTAAACTTTTGAGTAGCTAATGCAAGTAGGGGATTTTGAAAACATTGTCTCATTTTTGTGTGTCATTTGCTAAATGGTTTCTATCTCAATTGTCTATTTTCAGTTTTAGATTTGAATAGTTCTTATGAATTCTTGGTGTGTACCTTTGAATGCAAATTTTTTAACTTGTGCCAATGCTAGGTTAATTAAATGTTCCTTAGTTTGCTTCATTTTATTTTCTCTGCATTTGTAGATGTGCATTAGCTTTTTGCTTATAGGAGTAAATATTTAAAGTAAGATTGGTTCTTATTTGCATCATTTCTCACATTCCTTAGATGTTTGTTTGATTTTTGGTAAGATTTGACATTAATTTGTTTCGTATCATACATTGGTTTTAAGTGCATTCTTTAAGGACATTAAAACTTTTTCATGATGTCTGAGATAAAGATCAACAACATCTTTCTTCTCTGCCTTGACCTGCCCTTTTACTTTTTTTAACTAGATCTTTTTATCTTCATTTCCCTTGTAAATATTCATCTAGATTATCCTTTAGATTAGAGTTTTATCATAATTCAATAATATAAGTATAGATTGATTCATTCTTTACAAAGATAAATAGTTGGCTAAGGTGGCTCCCAACCACCAAATTTTATAAATATTGTGAAACAGTCACTTGTTTTACCTCTATTCGACCAACAGATAACAAGATTATCATAACTCATAACTCATACATTGAGTTTTTATGAAATCTAAAATTAGAAGTGTTTCTTAAACACTCTGGTCACTTATGGCACACATTTAGTCATCAATAGGTGGAGCTTCACTGGCATAGAAGGAGGTCCATAACCAAATTCTTTGTAGATTTGTAGTATTTTTGCTAGTTTTTATGAATTATATTTAAAGATCACTTTACTCTTTGAATATTTGTGATTATTTTAGCATAATGGTGTAAAGGTTGGTGATCTTCATGGTTTCAAACTAGTATTTATGTTTATTTAGACAAAATATTAACATTCTTTGAAGACATATGTTCAATTATGATAAAGATAGATTTAGAATTGTGAACCCAATAGGTTTTAGGTTAGTAATAACTATTTTGATCAAAGATTATTAGATCCTTTGATTAATTTAGTCCATATGAGATTAAAACATGTAAAGGTTGATCGTAATTATGTATTTAAATACATCTTTTGGTGTGATTTAAAGTTTTATAATTTATATGTTGCCTTTTAGATATCATTGCCTTTTGTTTCAAATGATTTGGCTTTTAACTTTCTTTTAATGGATTTTTCTTATTCTTCCTCCATATGGATTTGGAAAACCAAACATGGGTGCTAAAGATGACTTTCATTTGAAAACATGGGAAAAGGTTGCTAAGAGAGAGAACATTAAAGAAAATAGGGTCTAAGAGTCTCATAAATCCAAGTGAAATAAAAGTGATATCTTGAATTTGACCTTATTTTATCCAATGTGGAGATGAAAGAAAGGAGAAATCAGGAGGAATGACACATGGAAAATTTTGAATTGCTTCAAATGTAAAAATAAATGTGACAAAGGGTAAAAAGAAGGATACAATGACAATAAAGTTATGATTCCTTATCATAAGAATGAGGAAAATAGAGGAAAACATGTTAACATAGATTGTTATACAAATTTTATATAGTAAAAGAAGTAAAAGCTAAAGTTTAAGAACAAAGACCAAAAACATGAAAAGAATGGTAATTTTATGAGGAGGTATGGGGCATATCTATAATCTTACAAAGTAACTCATAAAATAAATACCCACGAGGGTGCTAATAACCAAGAGAAAAGAAAAGTAAGGGAACCTTTTTACAATGCACCTCACAAAATAAAAACCCATAGGATGCCAAAACATCATTGGCAAGTAGAAAAATAATGAAACTATGTAAAAGATGGTGGTTATGTGAGGGGTGCTAAGTCCTGTCCATGGTATTACAAAGGAATTCACAAAATAAAAGCCTAAGGGGCACCAAATCAAAATTGGTAAATACAAGGAGAATGAAAATTAAGACAATGAAGACTATGTACATCAAAAAACCAAAAGATCAAAAAGGGAGGACTAAAGGTTTGTGAAAAAGAGGGAATTACTATAGAGGGAGAGACCCATGCTTAAGTAACCTAGAAAATAGATAGATAGATATAGATAGAAAACATGATAAGAAGGAAATAATTAGGCAAAGTATATTCTTAGGAATTGAACATTGGTGGGTTCTTTAAAACCCTAGCCTTCATTAGTTTTAAGATGATAAGTGCTTGGATCAAGGATATCTTTAGCTAAGTATGGGCCCCTAAATTTTTGGGTGTATTTACCTTATTTTTCATGGGTGAAGTCTACTTTAAGGAAAATATCACCAACATTAAATGTGTAGACTTTAACACATTTGTTATATTAATGGGCAATACAAGCCTTATATTGGTGGTTATGTTGTAAGGTAGATAAATGATGTTCATCAAGTATATCAAGGGCATGAAGGTGAGCCTCACATAATTATTCATTGGGAATTATGCCATGAAGAGATATGCAAAGAAAGGAATCTCAACTTCAAGAGGAAAATCTAACTCAGAACCATAGACTAGAGAAAATGGAGTTGCCCCAGTGGTAGTATGAATGCTAGTCCAATAAGCCCAAAGCATGGGATAAAGATGAAAATGCCAATATATATGGGTTTTACAAAATGTATTTTGGAGAATTTTGTTAAAAATATTGTTAGTAGCCTCAGCTTCACCATTATACTATGGATTATAAGGAGTGGAAAACTTGTGATTGATCTTAAATTTGGTACAAAGTTGTTTAACATGTTTATTTTTGAAATTACCACCATTATCTAAAATGATGGTGTGAAGAATGAAAAAATGGCAAATTATTTGGTTTAGAATGAATTTAGATATGGTAGGACTAGTGACATTGGCAAGGGGAATGGCTTCAACCCACTTGGTAATGTACTTGATAGTGGAGACAATAAAGATGTACCCATATTGAGAGCGATGAAGTTTAATAATGAGATTGAATCCCCATGTGGAAAATGGACACAAAGATTTGATATTTTGAACTTCAACTAGTGGTGAATGAATTAGATCATCATGAAGTTAACAAATATTACACTTTTTAGCATATTAAATAGCATACTTTTCTAGAGTAGGCTAATATTAACCCATACATAGGTATTTTAGCGTTATAACATGCCCACTGCAGTGACCACTACAAATTCCTCCATATGCATGTTCAAGTAGAGGAGAGACCTCATCTTGCATGACACAATGGAGAAAGGTACCTTTGTTATTGTGATAATAAAGGATGTTATGTCTAAATACATACTTGAAAGCTTGTTTGTGAAGATGTGTATTTTAATAAGAATCTGAGTCAGGAGGATAAGT
Source organism: Torreya grandis (assembly GCA_037957365.1). Lineage (NCBI taxonomy): Eukaryota > Viridiplantae > Streptophyta > Pinopsida > Cupressales > Taxaceae > Torreya > Torreya grandis. The sequence goes on from JARHVA010003103.1 coordinate 1,573,663, forward strand.
TTGATGTTTTAAGAACTGGATGATATATTGATACCATAGGAATTGTTAGATGGTGATATCCTCAATGTGGTAGATAAGTGAATCAATAGGGTGGGTAGTTGATGGAGATTTGATTATTTATATGATAAAATAAGGATAAAAAAGGACTTGATGTGGATGAAAAAGAGAAGCTGAAGAGGTAAGAGAATTAGCAATGGAATTTTGATCTCTAGGAATAGGCTCAATTGTAAAAGAGAAAAAATTCTTGGCAAGAGTGATTTAAATTTGATGATAAGTAATTAGGTTTTCACTTTTACATTGATATAAACCACTAACTTTATGGTTTTTGAATTGAGAATCACCTAAAGCATGAAGATATTATATGTCTAAATCAAGAGCAACTATCATACCTAAGATAAGAGCTTTGTACTCGACCATATTCTTGGTGACATCAAATGTAAAATGGAAAGCTAAGGGATTATCTTTCCAAGAGGACTAGTGATAATGAAACCTTCTCAAGCTCCTTGAAGGAGTTTAACACCATCAAAGTTAAGGGTCCAAGTATCCTCATGTAAGTCAACATTAATTTTAGGCTCTTCAATAATTACCTTTGGTTTAGTAGTATAAGAGGAAGCAGAAGATTCATCAAGTTGATTAGCTTTAAGATCAGTAGTAAAGCTATGAAAATAATCTTTAAGAGAAATTTCTTGATTAAGACCTTAAATATAAATGATATTATCATCTAGAAGGTTATCTTGAAGGGAATAAGTGGCTAGAATAGGAGCTATGGTAAGTTGGTTAGCTATGATTTTCCCTTTCATAGATTTTTACATGATGATGTAAAGATCAAATTCCATAAGTAAGACCATCCACATGCCAATTTTATCTCCTAAAATAAATGTTTTATAGAAACAATAATGAAAGGGGTTATAATGAACAATGACATAAGTGGTTTGGTAAAGCATCTAGTGATGAAGCTTTTTACCTATGACATAGATGGCAAGGTAATCATGCTCAACTTTGGTATAAAATGTTTCATAATTGATGAGGCCTCAAATAATATAGTATATGGAATACTTTTTACATATATCATCCTATTGGGCAAGTATTTACTTTAATTATATGGGTTTGGAATAAGTATAGAGAATCAAATGTCTATTATTAGAAGGACGATGAAGTGTAGGTGGATGAAGTAATGACTCTTTCATATTGTCAACTGCTTTTTGACATGGATCCATCCATTCCAAGGCTATAACTTTCTTGAGAAGGGAATTAATGAAGTGAATTTGAAAAGCAATTTGAAGAATGAATCATCTAATTTCCCCAAGTTTTCTTAAATAGGTATAAATATCAGGAATAAAATGAGGAATAGGCATGTTGATAATATCATGAATTTTGGTTAGATCAACATCAATACCATAGAGAGAGACTAATAATCCTAACAATTTGTTATATTTAACTTTGAAGACAAATTTGAAAGGATTAAGTTGGACTTTATAATTGATGAGATGGTCAAATATGATGGCAAGATCAAAAAGATGATTTGTACAGTGTTTGGATTTTATGATAAGATCATCCACATATGTTTTGACAATTTTATGGATGAGGTCATGAAAGATATGATTCATTTCACATTGGTAAGTGGGCTTGAAATTCTTGAGACTGAATGACATTTTAACATAACAATAGGTGCCCCATTCCATGGTTAAAGTGGTCTTATGTTGGTCCTCAGGAGTTATATGAATCTGATTATATCTCAAAAAGCCATCCATAAGAGATAAACATTTCATATCTAGCCATAGAATCAATAATAGAATTTATTAAAGGTAAAATAAATTTGTCTTTAAGACAAGCAAGATTAAGATTATGGAAATCAATGCAAATACAAATGACCATAGTGACCTTTTTTAAATAGGAACAATATTGGAAACCCATTCAGAATAATCCACAAGTTCAATAAATTTAGCATTGATTAGTTTGATGATTTCCTTATGTGCATTGCTTTTGACACATAGGTTGGCATCAGGATAGGTACTGATGTTATGGACCACTATGTTAAGATCAATGTCAGGCATGTCTTGGTAAGACCAAGTGAATACCTCCTGATATTTATCAAAAAATAGGCTAAAATTATCATGTTCAAAGGGTGAAAGTTATTTGGAAACTATGATAGATTAAGGGTATGATGGATTACCATATTTTATATGAGTTATTTCTTCAATAATCATGGCATTACCATCTTGAAAGTGGTATGGTGCATTGAGTAAGGATGAATTTGGATTATTTTTGGGATGAATACTAGAGACAATGTTTTTAAAGCAAGGAATTTTAGTTTTAAAATTTCCAAGTTTATGATGTTTCCAAGGGAGTTGAGGTTCTCAGGAATAAAGTAACTCAAAAATAGCTTTGTCACTAGTAAAAGTAGGAAGATGACCACAATACTCAACATCTACTTCTATATCTAAAATTTGGTTACCATGGCAATCGTATTTAAAATGTATTTGATTGACATTGATTGCCTTAACATCAAGTGTGATTTTAGGTGTACAATAAGCAAATGAAGAATAATAGGTAGATGGAGTGTTGATGCATTCTTTCATGGGAGAAGGATTATATTCAATTAGATGATGTAAAGGAGGTAAGCAAGATGAATAATTTTTTTTGGATGTTCAGAAGATGTAATTTACTCTACCATTGAAGGATAATTGACAAGAGGAGGATTAATAAGAAACACATAACCCTCTGGTTCTAAATTATTATCTACAGAAATGGTATGTACATCTCAATTGAAAACATGAATTTTGACTAAGATATTTTGATAATGCAAGACATCCAAGTCTCTAAATTGAGCTTGGGGCATTGTATATCTGTCATCATATGTGAGAGATATTTTGCATGCTTGAGATTCATGAGGATATTTAGAAGGGAAAATATAAAGATTACTAAATATTTGAGGATACATGGTGAGAGGATCCTAAAATATTTTAGCCACTCCAAAATCATTTTAAGTAAAATAATCTTTAGGTAAATATGGATCTTGAGCATTTAATGGAGGGGAAATTATTAATCTCATCGATGAGAGGAATGGTACCATCCCTTAGAAAAAGAGGAGGAATCTAATACAAAATATATGGAGGTAATTTTGTGGTGTTACAAGTATTATATAATTCATTGGGCTCATCACCATCAGAATTTGAAAGAGTGACTTGTAAATTAGGATTCATATTGATGAACTCAAGTTAGGAGATTTATTAATTTTAGGGATCATAGGAATATAATATTGTGATTTAGGAGTAGGTAATTGGATACTCCATGGGCTAGGATTAGTTTCATACTTATAGCATTTTTTGTTGTGTATAAATTTAATGTATTGACTACTCAAATAAGTAATGGCCCTCATTCAATGATTCCATGGATGACAAAGGAGTATGTTATAAGATAAAGGAAGATCAAGAACCATCAGTTTGGTTTGAATGGTATTAGACCAATAGTTAAGGGAAGCCATATATAACCAAGTGGCTTTTGATAAGTCTTGTCAAAACCATGACAAGTAAGATGGGTTTGTTTAAGATGACCTTTGTTATAACCAAGCTATTGTAGAAGCCATAAAAAAGGTCACACTAATACTATACCCTCATCAATGAGAAATTTCTGAATAAGGGTGGTATTAATGGCTATTTTGATGAACAAACGTGGATCATCAGCATGAAAGAGTATTTCATCATTAATCATGTCCTCATCAAGGAATTCAATGAAAGGCTTCGAAAAGGGACACAAATTTAATGGTATTAAGGTTAGCTAGTTGAGAACTAATAAGATGTGGTTATTCATCTAAATAAGATGGATCTTCAATCTCTTAGAGTTGTAGCATAATAAATTTATGATGATAATGTGAAATGCGAACCAAATTCATAAGAGGAATCTTACATGGCATAGATTTAAGTTCTTCAAGAAAATTCCAATGATATTTAGAAGAAGAGCTACAAGGTTTAGAAGATAAATTAGAGTTTTGAAGAATATATGTGGTTACAGGATCAAAAAGAAGTTGTTCCTTAGGTGTTTTTGATTCAATATTGATGGTGGTAGTATCTTTAAGAAATTATTCTTCTAAATAAGGTTTCTTAGGCTTGGTAATAGGGTCTTTGTGAGCTAGTTTATGATGATAGTTGACCTTAGCCATATTGACATATCGAGAGTTATTAAATTGTTGGTCATAATTAGTGTCAATTTCACAAACATTTTTTGAATTTGATTGATTATGGGAAGAATATTTTTAGTTATTATATATAGAAGCTTTAGAGGATTGTCATTTTTGAGAAGAAAAAGTATATTCTTGCTGATGCTTTTTGATCATAGTCTCATGGTCTAATGAATCACCAAGAATGTAATAAATAACACATTTATAAATCCCTCTACAAGATTCATGAGAATGCCCAATGTTAGCATGAAACCAAAAAAAAAGATTGGGATCATACAACTTAGGAGGAGCATTAGGATATATGAAAGGTTTATAGGGAAGTAAAAATTATCTCATTTGATGTACCAAAAGAAGTATGTGAGATGATAAAGGAATATCATTATTGGTAACTCCTAGTTTGGTTTGAGAAGTGTTACTAGTGATAGCATTAGATGTTTGAAAATATCATTTAAGAAGATTATAATTAGGTTTAAATTGCTTCATATTAAAGTCTTGCCATTTAGCTTGGTCAAGAGCTTCATTAAGAGTTGACGAGCAAAGGTTTGAACCTTGTAATGAAGAGTGGGAGTTAAAGTGTTGATAAAGAGTTTGAATAGGTTATCATTAGACATATTATGAATGACTTTATGAGCTAAATATTTTAATAGTTTAATAAAGTCATGAGATGATTCATTATGGGATTGCTTAGCATTTATGAAATGGCTAAGACAATTTTCAAGAAGATCATTGTGTTGAAATTATTTAACTAAAAGATTGAGCAAATCCTCAAGTTTACAAATAGAATGTTGGAATAACTAATTATACCATTATAATACATCACTAATGAAAGTATTAAATAAGATTTTAGTATTAGAAAATGTATTAGTTTGGATCCAATCTTTTTAGAGATTACCAATGGCTTTAAGAAATGAGGTGGGGTCTTTAGTCCCATAATATTTGATAGTTGGTGATATGTTATTGATGTAAATAGATACAATAAAGCGAGATAAAGGCTCATTTTGAATTTTTTGAAGCATCTTGTTATTAAGTATTGGTTGAGGAATAACATTACCTAAGGCATCTCTAAGAGGTGGAGGAATGTAGTTAGGATTAGTTTGAGGATGCATGATTGGAGGTTGATTAGCCACATTGATCAAGGGTTGTTGAATTTTCATCTTTTGATTGGTATTAGAGTTTTGCATAATGTTCATTTTTTGAATCACTTAGGCTAATAATTGGGTTATATCAGGTGGTAGTTTGGTGGTAGAAGGAGCACTCCCTAAATTGGTGTTTGGGGGAGAATTATTAGAAGAAGGGTTGTTCATGAGATTGTAAGTAAATTTATGTCAATCACACCCACATTAGTTTAAATATTTTGAGATGTTTATTTGTAGGTGTAGAAATGATTGGACCCATCAACTTCATCTTGAGGTGTTATTTGAACCATGTTACAATTTTTAGATGGAGGAGAAGAAATGCCCCAAGGGTGATAGTGTTCTTGGAAGGAAAAAAAAGGAAGAAATAAACGTCCCATATAAGATATAAATGGATTAAGAATATCCAAAAAGATTCTAGTAGGAGACCTCATTTTGACCAAAGGAAAATGAACATAATGAAAATTTGAAGAGGTGAATAATTAGGTTGATAAACATGGAAAGTAGGAAATAGAATTAGGTCAACTAGGTTAACCTAGTATAAAAACAAGACCAAATTATATTATGTCAACCAAGATGACCTAGCATAGTGAATAGGGGTAAAAACATGGTCTATGATAGTACAAGGTTGACCAGGTTGGCCTATTATAATAGACAAGGAAAAATAAAATATTGATGACAAGATGGGAACTAGAACCATATAATTTTATAGCTAATATAAGAAAGTAAATGCTGAAAGTAAATAGACAATCAATTGAATTGACATGGTCTAATCAAATTGATGCACACAAAGAAAAACTTTGTACCAATGCTAGCTAATGCAAGTTATTGCACAAACAATTAAGCAAAGAGAAATTAGACAACTTGGAAAGTAAATCTATCTATTTGGTCAACCTAGAATGCTAATTAGATTATTAATAATAATTTTAAATGATAGGTATTTGGCTGTAAGTAAGGTACTAGATAAAAATCTATGGATAGTTTTAGGTAAGTCTAGGATGAAAGGGACTATAGTGGAAATCATACAAACTTAGAATTGGGGCTTACCCCCTCACTTCACATACCAAAATAGTAAGGGTGTTAGGTGTTTAGCTAAAAGATACCATTAACCATGCTTTATACTTGACTAGAACATAAAATTAGCTTCCCCCTTGGTGATGAAATCCAAGTAGGGTTGTTTGGGTAGGCAAATGTTAAAATGATTGTTAATGTTAGGTGATCTAGTTATGTGTGCATAAAATATAAATAGTGAAACTAAGTAGTTGATTAAAAAACTCCAAATTATACTATGTGAACTATTCTAAGCATGCAAACAATTGAAATAAAATATGTGATTAACATACAAGGTGAATTCTAGCTTTGAAAAAAGGTATAGTGAAAACACTACATGCACAACATATAGAACTAGGTCAATAGGTTCGAGCTAGTAATGATAGAGATAGGGCCTAGAAAACCTACTAGGTCAAATAAGTTGGCCTAGTTATTTAAAACAACACATATGACATAAAACTAGGTTGACCAAGTTGATCTAATTGGCTATGCAAGGGTAGTTTTGAAGATTGTAAACTTGAAAGGAAAGTACATAACAAAAAGAGATAGAGAATAAAAGACTGACCTTGATGGTTTAGAGAAGGAAATGAAGGAGATTAATAATCAATAACCTTGGATAAATCTATCAAATATATGTAAACTAGGTCGAGCTGGTCAACTAAGCAATATAAATACCTACTAAAAAAGTGCTAAAAATGCACTAGGTCAAGCTGGTTGACCTAGTAGGCTAATTTAGAAGTCTAAAAATTTGAAACTTATACTAGGTTGAGTTGATAAATCAAGTTTTATAGGACCATATTGAAAAGTGGCTAAAAATGCGATACATTGACTTGGTCGACCTAGTAGGCTAAACTAGAAGTCTAAAAGGTATTGAAAAGTTGTACTAGGTCTAGCTGATTGATCTAGTTGCATGTTCCTATGCACAAATAAAAATAGTTAGGTTGATATAATTTAAATAGTATGTCAAAATATATGATAAACATGATGACAAAAATAATGAAATAAGTGAAATAAATCCTACAAGGGTTAGTTTCACATCATATTCACTAGAATGCATGCAATCATAATTGTATGATGTACATGAATTAATCCTAGATGACATATGATAAAGCACACCCAAAATTTAGATTGGGTATACACTTATTAAATGGGAGCATAAATAGAATGGGGATCTACTAGACTTGATTAGGGGATCACTTGTATCACTTGTCATAACATATCATGCTAAGAAGGGTTCCAAAGCCTATAGTTTAACACAACTACACAACAACCCTAAAAGAGTCATATGATTTGATGTTTCACTTATCCTATCAAACAAAAGAGTAAACTATTATAATAACAAGAAAAGTAAACTAGTCTAGTTCACACCAAAGCTTGTGGCACAATAAGATGGGTTAGATACAGAGTAATAAACTATATATAGGGAACTTCAAATAAATTAAGTATGAGTAACACTCTCATACATAAAATATGAAGAGTAATATTATTTAATCTAACACTTATGTTACTTATATCTACTAAAAGAGATAAGAACAAAGTTAGAATATACTTACCTAAATGTGAACCCATTATGATTCAATCTCTCCCTTGGCTAATGGGGATTTGCAAGAGGTTGTTTTGGTTCATGAGGATAACCTTTTTAGGCCAAAGTATCCAAGACCTATCCACAAGACAAGATTATCTAAATAAAAAACCTAATCTAAGACTTTTCAATTAGAATGTTAGAAGAGAAGATTGTGAAGAAGCACGAGTGAATAATAAATTTTGATTTTCTATCTTAATAATGACCAAAATGACCTTGTATATAAGATTATCTAACCCTAAAATCATTTAGGAACATCGGCTCTTATAGGTTGACTAAGCACATTTTTGGGTTAATTCCTAAAGTTTGTGCTAGGTTAATCAAAAGGATAACAAACCTAAAGATCTAAAGTGACCCTAAATTGTAATAGGTTAACTTAGTTTATTGAGTAGGTCAAAAGGGTACCAAGCAAGGAGAATAAGGATATAAAGAAGAAAAGACTAGAGGAATGTGCAAGGGAGGAGAAAAAGCTTAGGGAAAGGTTTTAAGAGATGAATGGATTGGAAGTAATGTGGTAATAAGGGATAATAATCTTATAGAGAACCAAAGGTCTATCCACCCCTTTCCTAGTGCACCCCTTAAGGAAGTAATGTGGTAATAAGGGATAATAATCTTATAAATAACCAAAGGTCTACGCACCCCTTTCCTAGTGCACCCCTTAAGGAATACACTCAGAGAGATTGAGTCTCTATGGGTTCCTACAATATGTAAAGCATCAATATTTGATAAAAGTTAAAAATATTGTGTATACATTAGGCCACCCAAAACTGGCAATGTTAATGTTTCTATGTATAAAAATAAGATAGAGTCCCCACATTTCTACCTTACTGTTAAGATATTTAGTAAGAATTTACATAATTATTTTTTATATTATGGTGTTTCCACAACCATTATGATAGGAGGTATTTGTAAACAACTTGGATTGAGTCCTATTAAATCTGATAGAGTTGTTACTCAATTAGATAAATCTAGAGTCAAATTAATTAGGTAATTATCAAATCATCATATATACCTTACTTCTGAGCCAAGGAATCAATAATTTATTGACATCTAGTTGGTGGAATTCTTGATGCTTATGGGATACTATTAACTAGAGAATGGACAAAGGCCCTGAATAGATATATGTCCACTAACTATTCACATTTGTGGCTTCCATGAAAAGGAGTCCCAAATCATATCAAAGTGGAAAGAGAACCTTACATGAAGCACATGATCACTGAGTATAATTTTTTGAATGAAAGGATTAACATGCTAGACTCTTATGAGATCAACATGATGGATTATAAATTAGGAGTGTATATCCTCAAGACTTCTAAGGTACGTGGTTCTAAAACTTCTCATGTTTTGCCTAGAATGTGGAGATTACATTTTGATGGTGCTAGGTGTAAGTCTAAATCTAGAGAAGGAATTATTCTAGCCAATCTTGTTGGGAATGAACTAAATTTTTTTTATAGACAAAGATTTCATTTCACAAATAATCTTATAGATTATGAAACTTTGATTCTAGGATTGTAGTTTTCTATTAAGCATAAGGTGAAATAAATCTTGGTTCATGGTGACTCAAAACTTGCGATTAATCAAGTGAGGAGTAAATACCAGTGTAAATTATCATGTTTCAAGAGATATAAGTTTATATTTTGATATTTACTAAAATATTTTGATGCATAAAATATTGATTCCATCCATAAGGAGGAGAACAAAGCTGATAATGAGCTTGCCTCAACTACAACCAATATTATGAAAAACCATGACTCTCAAAACTTTAGCATTAAGCTATTTACATGCCCTTTAGTCCAAAATAACATAAACCATATATAGGTTTTTAATGATGATCATTGGATCCTAGATTTCATGACTAACTCAGGAGTATTTGAGGCTCATTTCATAGATGAGGCTAATGAGAATAATCTTAAAGAGGATGGTAGATTTGATAACAAATTCATTCAAATGAGTAAATTTTTTTTTAAAAGGTATGATTACCTTGGAAAGTTTATTTTATTAAAAAAAATAGCTAAAAACACTATAATACACAAGGTGATTGGTAAGGATTACAAGGCAATTGATCTTGGACCTCAAGATTAACCTCAACTAGTTAGTATTGGGATAACATGTATAAGCATTGAAAATGAAAATGGCAAAGACTTGATGACAAACTATGAGGACATAATAGCATGGTCATATTATGACATTAATATTTTTTATCCAAGAATCATCACCCATACCATACCTTTGAAGGAAAACTATAAACCCTTCAAAAAAATTAAAGGCATGTTAACCCTATTTTAGAACCTGTGATTTTTAAAGAAGTAAAAAAAATAGATACCAAGAATGTATTTCCCATTATTAACTCTACCTAAGTCACCAATTTGGTGTTATTTAGGAAAATTAATGGCAAAATAAGAATGTGCATTGATTTCAAGAATCTAAATAAATTATCTAAAAAGGATCAATATCCTTTGCCTTCTCTAGACCAAGTAATAAAAATCATTTATGTTTATTCTATGATGTCCTTTATTTATGTATTTTTAGGGTATAACCAAGTGTTGGTAAATCAAGAAGTCAAGATAAAGATCACTTTTACTACTAAATGGGGCACATTTTCATACAAGAGGATGCTATTCAAAATAATCAATGCAGGGAAAACACTCTAAAGGGCCATGGATCATGCTTTCCAAGGTTTGGTAGGTAAATTAATTATTATATACATGGATGATTTGACTATATTTTCCAAGAACATAGAGGACCACATCATACATCTACAATAGGTATTTGAAAGTTACAAAAGGTATGGCATTTCCCTCAACCCAAAGAAAAGTATTTTTTGTGTTATTGAGGGAAAACTATTAGGACCCATTATCACTAAGGAGGGAATATCTATAGACCCTGAAAGAGTTGAATCTATATCTAAAATAGAGCCTCCATATAGTAGGAAGGAACTAAATTCATTCTTTGGAAAAGTTAATTTTGTAATAAAGTTTATCTTTATTTTGAATAAATTTTCAAGCCATTGAATGATTTGTTCAATAAAGATGCCAAAATAACTTGGAATGAGGAAACCAAGAAGGCTTTAAAAGACATCAAGGAGGTAATTAGACAATCTTCAGTCTTGATAATCCCAGACTTCTCCAAATACTTTTACCATTATTTTTTTGCTTCTGATCATACTATTACTGTAATTTTAACTCAAAAAATTGATGGATGTGATTATAAAACTACTTTCATGAGTAAAAACTTAAAAAATGTTGAGTTAAATTATTATTTAAATAACAAAAAAACATGTGCATTAGTTAAGGTAGTGAATAAATTCATGCACTACATTCTTAGGAATAAGGTGCATACAATCCTACTCAACCCTACCATAAAGCTCATGTTGAGTTAAAATGAGATAGGAAAAATGAGAGGTAAGTGGATGTCTATGATACATGAATATAAAATTGAAATGAAGAATAAAAAATTGGTAAGGTGTCAAGGTTTGATTCAAATAATTTCCAATATTAATCCCAAGTTAAGTGTCATGCAAGTTGAACAACAAAGTTTTTAGTCTAATTATTGGTATGATCCTATTGTCCATATACTGATCAATGGTACTTTTCCTATAGCGTTGTCCAAGGAGAAAATAATAGTTAAAAGACTCAAGGTATCCCATTTATTTATTTATTAAATATTGGGTTTTTTAGAGAAAAAATTGAAGGCTTTTACTTGATGTGTGTATCCAAAGAAGAAGTGACTGAAATCATGAGCACTTTTCATGAGAAGATGGGAAGTGGACATCCATTTGGAAGGACAAAAATTCACAAAATATTTAGATTTGGTTAATAATTGACCCTGATCTTCAAGCATGCCCATAATAATGTAAGGAAATGTCATTCATGTCAAGTCTTCAGCATAAAAGATCCTAAGGCAGCCATACCACTATTGCTAATCATGATAGATAAACATTTTGCTCAGTGGGGACTAGATATCATGGGGATAATAAACCCCAATTCATTAAAAGGTCACCAATACATTCTAACTACTACTGAATAATGCATAATATGGACTAAATAAGTGGATACTAAATAGTGTAGAACTGAAGAAGTGATCATTTTTTTAGAGGGAAAACATGTGCACTAGGTTTGGGACACCTATGTCTCTAGTCTATGATAATGTATTTAATTTTAAATCCATAAAGATGACAGAATGGGAATATGATAATAGTATCATTCTCAATTTCTCATCCAAACATTATCCTCAAGCTAATGGTGTATCCAAATCAATGAATACAAACTTGATGATAGTAATAAAAATGTATGTAGAAAACAAGCCTAGAACTTAACATAAGCTAATAAAATATGCCCTATGGGTAAATAAAACAAGGGTCAAGTAGAATCTCAAAGAATCATCCTTCATACTGGTATATGGAGAAGAACCCATATTCCTCATTACACTCTAAGCTACCAATATACTGGTTCATGCAAGAGTATATGAAAGATAATCATAATTGGAAAATTCAAGACTACTAGACATTATTCAACTGGAAGATGCCAAAGAAGAGGCTTTTTCTAACTTTAGTAAACACCAAACCATGATAAAGAGGAGGTTTTATAAACACTCATAAATAAAGGTGTTTAGACAAGGAGACTTGGTTTCCCTTTAAGATAAGGCATCTAAGCGAAAGGGTAAACATGGGAAGTTCAAACCTTTGTGGATAGGTCCCTATTAGATTGTAAAGACACTTTGTAAATAACACCTTCAAGTTAAAGGACCTATAGGGAGCAAAGTTCACACTGCCCACCAGTGGGAAATACCTTAATCATTACTCTTTGGTGTCCCACCTAAGGTCTTCATGGAATGACTATAAGACTAGTTAGAGCTAGCATAGGTAGGCTAGATTAGTTTCCTTTTATTCTTTCCTTCATGTCCCTTATTTGTAAATACATTTGTATATATTTGTTTATTTCTTTATTTTTTTCTTTATGTTTGTGCTTCTGCTTTCCTTACTTTACTCTTGGCTCTTAATAAGTCCTTTGGGACAACCCTCAACTCAAAGTTCATCTGATATCTTAAGAACTCCATAGTTCATAGGTATAATTCCTCAGCATTTGTTGATCATTCATTTAAAATTTAAGCTTGTGTTATAGTTTAATGAAACTAGTAAGGAATAATGGATAGGTTAATTATTTCATAAGGTCTAAACATTATTTTGATCTAATCTTGGTTTTAAGAAGGATTGCACATACGAGATGAAATCTTTAATTATTAAGACATAGTCATGCTTGCACTTAACAAACATCCTTGCTTGGGATAAATGTTAAAACCATAAGTGATTTTATAAGGATCAAAAATTTGACCAAATCCCTAAACTTGGTTGAATTGGTTCTCAACCTTTGCTAGAAATCCAAAATGGTCTAGAAAATACAAAATAAGATATTATTTAAAAATCAAAAGTTTTCCAAGCAAAGGTGATTATGGTAATCTCCACTAGGGCTATGGATGCCTAGCTAGAAATGGAGTAGGTCATGAGTGGAGGTAAAGGTATCTTTGTTGGGGTTATGGATACATGGCTGTCAGTAGAGCAATGTCCAATCCATCCTAATTTAAAACATAATTCTTAATGGATATCCAAACATGTTTTAATTCAATGTTAGTGGTGAAAGACATGAAACATAGAAGTTTTTCCCTAAATCACATGACAAATAGTAAGTGGAATCAAAGCACACACACAACATGACTAGGTTTTGATGTTTGATCCTAATTATATAGGTATAAGACTTATTTTAACCATGAACTAATCTTGATAATGGCATGAATCAAATGAAATAAGTAATATAGTTATTTGTTTGAACCAGAGTCTCTGAATTCTAACATATTGTTATGTTTCTCCTAAAATTCACCATTTATTGAGGTCAACATACCACCATTTCTAAAAATTGGGCACCATTATGACAAATTATGCAATTTGTACCCTAAAATTGGTATTCACTTGATTAGAGTGTCATTAATACATTTGCACATTATCTATATTTGAAGATCATCCACACCTTCACTTGGTTGGCTTATTTATTTAGGGATTTGTTTTGACCTTATCTATATTTTCTAATATTTATTCTTCATATTTTAGGTTAAAGGTTTGATGAAGCCCTTCTTGAATGGGTTGTCTCTAAATTTTATGGTTTAATCCTAACTTGGGATCTTACTAGCCTTTTGGTCTATATAAATTCAATTTAAACCCATGTTTAAATATTCCTAAAGCCATCCTTCAAGAAACCCTAGCATAGGTTCTTTGGACCAAATTCAAAATTGGTTGGAACAAAAATTGGTGGGAACAATTTAAAAATTATAAGGACTTAAAATTAATTTTTATACTAAGATTTAGTCATATTTTTAAACACAAACACAACTTAGCTTAAAAATTATAAGCTTGGTCCCCTTTATGTCTCGAACCCCTTTGTTTCATTTTATTTTAACATGGTCTAATATTTTGTACATGGGTCCATTTTATATGTTATTAACTTATATTAATGTCATAGTCTTAAGGCCCCATTCATGTTTATCAACATAAATAAGACCTTAGTCTTAAGACTTTATCCTAAGCTCTTTATGTCTCTAGGTCCTAACTTAAATCATGTGCTTATCTAAAATATTAATGACCCACATTTATTCAAATGAATTTGATTAGATGGAATTAGGTGGACATGATAAGTTGAAGACCTAACTCATGGACCAATCTCATTCAATCTCAAAGATGGTGATCAATGGCCCATATTTAAGTGGATGCCAGAGATCAAATGACATGAAATTTAAGTGATCAAATAAGAGGGTTCCTCTTTATTACATAGACCTATCTTAATCAATTATCCTAAGGTATTGATTGTATTTATCAATATAATAAAACCTTAGGATAAAATTTTATGTTATGACTTATTTTATTCAAATGGTCCTTTTGTTAGGCTAAAGGCTTATGCTTTAACTTTATTATTTATGGGATCCTTTTATCATGCTTTTTTAAACTTACCTTAAAGACCTTAGACTAAATATTTATTCTTATTTTTAATATGAATAGAGATATTAGTCTAAGACTTTTGTATAAAAACATATATTCCTAGGCTTGTGTAATATTTTTTATATGTAGGAAATAATCACATTTGAATTCTCAGATCATGATAGATGTCCCATGTTCACTCGAGAAAGATTAATATAATGGATAAAAATTGATGGTTGAAAATTTGATTAGTGGACACTATTTTAAACATTGCACACCTTTTTAAGATTATGGATACATGTTCTAGTGTACAAATCTAGATCAATAGAATGTATCAAGTCAAGACTCTTCAATGAATCTCCAAGTTAACATGAGGTTGAAATATGGTGAAAGCATGTGACATGATATAACTAAAAAGGTAAAAAACTTAGAAGGCCTATGGGACTATCACGTGTCATAACCTTAGGGCCTAGTGCACATTAAAAACTAAGCACCTTTTGGATATCAATGGCTGATAATGATTTGTACCCACTGGATCTAATGGTATGAGATCTATAAATACTTTTCAATATATCTCAAGAGGCTTACAAGATTGTCAAGTTGCACAACCTCAACACCCAACATATATTATGGCCAATAGCATTTAATTCTCAAGATCATTATTAATGAACAAAGTTTATCCGTATAGAATAATCTGACAGTGTGAAATAAAAATAGATTTTCAAAGACCAACAATAATGTTTTTAAACATTAATGAATAATTTTCCATGAAAGTTCCACATATATTCCATAGGGATTAAACATAAGTAAAAATGAAAAATCTAAAAATTTTGTGGGCTCAAAAAATAAAAGGTGTAAATACATGATCTAAATGAAAATCTAAGGCACAAAACTCAATTAAGTGTAGGTAGTCACCACCATTAACTCTATAGAAAAGACCTAACATCTACAAAATCCCTAATTCGATCTTAAATTGATCACAATCAAGCCCAAGTAAGAGAATAATCATCTGATAAAATATGAAATTGATCCAGGATCAAACTATAGGCCACTAATGAGTAAGTTGAACAAAATCAAAACCATGGTAGATAGAAAACAAGCCAGAGAAGGTGCATAGCTTTATTTGACCTTAGACATAAAGGGGAGAATCTTTAAGGACTCATAATTTGATGCAATAGATTTAAACAAGGGATATAATAATTGGTCTAAGATTTTTTGGATGATTGAAGAGCTACCTACCATCACCATGGAAAATGAGAAGAATGAAACAATCAATAGGAGGTATCATGACCTAGTTTCCATTCAAATGATAGGCCTTCATCATGCTACAATAAAAATAGATATACTTCACTGAATATATTTTCTCTCCCCTATTTTTGAATATTATAAGATTAAAAAGGGAATGTTGGTTAATGAACATAATTACAAAAGTGTATCTTATATTAATTCCATTTATTTTGAGAACTACTTTAAATTACCCAAGCTCTAAGTAGATGTAGCCACAAGTAATGAATGGGCCAATAATAGTGACTTAAAAAATATCCTCACTCCATGTCTATACTCTATAAATCAAGTCTTTTATGATCTTAATAACAACATTCCTATTAGCCAATTTGAACCTAGGATCAAAATAATTATGACTTTAATGAAAAAGATATGTGGAAATCTCACCACCACTTATGTTGATAGAATCTAGGTACCCTTGGTTTATTTTATGATTGAAAAGGAACTCACCCCTCAAATTGGTGAGGTAATTAGCACATGTTTGTGTAAGTAGATTTTTGTAGTCAGGAAAATGGCTAGGAAATAGTTATATATGATGTCCTACCTGTTAGATTCCCTCTTTTCCACTACCAAGATCCCTAACTTTAGAGGATGGTCACCTAAAGGGACATAAATAATATCCCAATTATACTCAAATTTGTACATTTTTAAGTATACGTACCATATTCATTTCATCTAGGACTACATTTATCCAGCCTTAACTAAGGCCATAAATGGAATCCTAATGGCAAGAGTTAGTCCTTTGGTCAAAAAAAAACCATTGGTGGCATTTGGTTTTACTTATATTTCACCATATTTAGGATTGAGGAGACCTAATGCACCCAACTTAGGCTACTAGTCCATGTGGTAAACAAGTTAGCTGAGAAAGAAGTAGCATACTAGATATGCAATGGTATAGATGGTATGTGTAAAATCATGAGGAAGGGAGTACTGCATATGCTACCCATGAACATTGATAGGCCTAAATTTTAGAAATGGAATAGTAATGAGGCTACTTCTAGACATAAAGCCTCCTTCAAACAAAATGATGAAATTAGATAGTGGGACCCCAAAGGAAGAGTGGCGGGGCGCTTGAAAAAAAATAATGAGTGTGGTATATGATCATCTTCTTGGAGTTTATGACTCAATGTACACAAATTCATCATCATTCAATGAAGTCCTAGTAAGGTTACATAAACAAAACATCGACCCAGAGGTGAGTTTGATGAGAGACCATAAAGGAGATGATGATATATTAAAACTTGGTCTAAGACAATACCATTTGTTGGGGGGTAAATCCTCTAGACCTCTTATCACATAGCCACAATCACAAATAGATATCCAAAAGCTTGGGGAACAAATTAAATAAAGAATTGAAGAAAGGAGACCTGGTATGGTTACATCATCTTTAAACTAGCCTAAAGAGCTAGGGTCACTGATTAAATATATTGATATAGTAGCATTGGATCCTAGTGAAATAGTAGAGGATGCACTACAAATTTTATCTAGTGATTACCAATATGATGAGGAAGATGTCCAAGAATAGGAAGATTAGACCAAGGAGACAAAAGAAGAGAAGGGGAAAGAAGCAACAATGGATTTAATCCCTGTTACCACAATTACCCCAAAGAGGAAAGTTGAGTAAGAATTAGTTCTAATAGAAAAGAAAAACCCTAGATTGACCTTCACTCATCCTCTAAGTTAGGTCAACGTATTTAGTGAATAGAATGTGTTATAAGGCCCAACTATTCCCAAATAGTTTTTATATGGAAAATTATAGAAAGTTCCTACTCTACATCTTCATTAGGAAATAACATAGTCTATTAATATAACTGTGCATGATGAGCTTTAAGACATGCATTGTGGCTTTAAATAAAAAAGATAATAGGGTGGTTTCCCCTGGGGATTCTAGTGAAACACAAATAGAGATCCCATTTTTAGAGGTAACATAATTTGTAGTCATTGTCAAATAACACCCAACAAGTGCCACTCTATAGATAGTGATTGAGAAAAAAGTTGTGGTCAAAGGAGAAGAGTTAACCTTTCAAAAGGTGAAACCATTTGTTGGAATAACTCCATTAGGGGGCCAAAAACTTGGTGAACCCCCCATGTTTTAAGATAATGTTATTAATATAGCTCAGGCCTAGTTAGACAAGCTACAAACAATGATAAAAAGAATATTACAACAAAATAATAATTTGAAGGAAATTATTGTCTTCAAAATACCAAAGGATAGATTACAACAATTTGAAAGCACCATGAAGGATTTTTTCATATCCTTGAATTTAGGAAGGACCAAAAGGAATGTAATGAGAAAGCAAATAAATATATCTATAGATTAAGTTGTCTAATGATAGGCTGGATGTTATCAGTGAAAGACTTGACTAAAGTATTGACTAAAAATCAAGTCCCAGAATTTAAAAAAATTAGCCTAGCACACCTAAACATGGCTATGGAAATATTATTAGACAATATCAGTGCCTTGAGTAAATGGTCCAACCAAATGAAGGACATGGTTGAGTACCTCAAGTAGTAGGAGGAAATGATGATTCACATCTTGGATGGTTTGATCAAGGATCTCACCTCACTTAGTCCTTTGGGCCTCATTACAAATGAGGAGTTCAAGCACAAAACTAATTAATTCATGTAATAAATGAGAAGCCAAGGGGAAGGTAAAATAGGGGATGACAACAAAAGAATCATGGGTTTACTTTTGTCATCTGAGGAGAAGGTGAGAGATGTAAGAGGAATCAAATAAGCTATAGAGAAGGCTGATAAAAATCTCAAGGACCTAGAGATCTAAAAGAAAGAGCTCTTTAGGAGACAACTTGTGGACTTGTAGCTCATCAACAAATGCCATTACAAATTGAAGATCCTAAAGGAAAGGCAAGAGACTACATCAACACAAGGGCCAAAAATTTAGTTACAAATATTCTATTTTGTAGAGATTTTTAATATTTTTAAAATAGAATATTATTTTGTAAAGTCATGTGCAACTTGTAATCACATTTGCCTATAGGTCAATCCATTTTGGAAAGTCTAGTGTATTCTAGAACTTTGGTAGAAAGGATAGCTATCCTTACACTTGTACACTTGTAATTTTATATGACTGAATGACATACTTCCTTGTATTTTATGAAAGGAGTATTGTCATTTGTAAAAAATTAGGGAGTTTTTAAGATAAAACTTTTGTAAACTTTTGAGTAACTAATGCAGCAGGGAATTATAAAAATATTTTCTCATTTTCTTTGTGTCATTTGATATATGGTTTCTTTCTCAATTGTAAATTCTAAATTTTAGATTTGAATAGTTCTTATTAATTCTTAGTGTGTACCTTTGAATGTAAAATTGTTAACTTGTGCCAATGATATGTTAATTGAAGGTTCCTTAATTTGCTTCATTTTATTTGCTCTATATTAGATGTGCATTAGCTATCTACTTATAGGAGTAAATATTAAAATAAGCTTGGTTATTATTTGCATCATTTATCACATTCCTTAGATATTCACCTAATGTTTGGTAAGATTTGAGATTAATATGTTTCATATCATACATTGGTTTTAATTGCATGCTTGGAGGACATTCAAACATTGTCATGATGTCTGAGATAAAGATCAACATCTTTCTTCTCTTCCTTACCCTTCCCTTTTACTTATTTTTTAACTAGATTACTTTAGCTTATTTTTCATTGTAAATATTCATCTATATTAGCCTTTAGATTAGATTTTGATCATAATTCACTAATATAAGCATATATTACTTCATTATTTGCAAATATAGTTAGTTGGCCATGGTGCCCCTCAACCACCAAACATTAAAAATATTGTGAAAGTCAATTATTCTACCTCTATTCCACCAATAGATAACAAGGTTATCATAACCTACAACTCATGTATTGAGTTTTTAGGAAATCTAAAATGAAAAGTGTTTCTTAAACACTTTGGGCACTATGGAATATAGTTAGGAATCAATAGGTGAAGGTTCATTAGCACTAAAAGGAGGGATTTAACCAAATTCTTTTTAGATTTGTAGTATCTTTGCTAGTTTTTATGAATTCTATTTAAAGATCACTTTAATATTTAAATATTTTTGTTTATTCTATCATAATGGTGTAAAATTTAGTGATATTCATAGTTTTTGACGTGTTTTTGTGCATATTTAGAAAAAGATTGACATTCTTTAAAGACATATTTTGAATTATGGTAAAGATAGCTTTAGAATTGTGAACATAATAGGTTTGAGGTTAGTAATAGCTATTTTGATCAAAGATTCTTAGATCCTTTGCTCAATTGAGTCCATATGATCTTAAAACATGTAATGGTTGATCTTAATTAAATATTTAGATACATATTTGAGATGACTTGATTAATCATTATCATCCTTTGTCTTCTTTTGAATGAATCTTTGTGAAATTTGTTCATGCACATTTCTAATCATTGTTCTCTATAGAGATATGATTGGTGCATCATATTTAAAACATGATTTTAAATTATAAAGATATAATTACCAAGAATAAGAATAAGGTCACATTCAAAGACTAAGGAACCTTTACTTTAATTAGTAGTTCATAGAAGATCTAGGTTGGATAAAGGTAAGCATAGGATTTCAAAGTATTTGCCAACTTCACCAATTTAGGGTGTTCTCGTATTCAATCCAAATCAAGGTATGGATTTGTTGGGTGGATCTTATATCAACATATCAGGTGTCGTATATGACCTTCCCCATAACCTTGAGAAATATTTTCCTATATTTAGTCTTAATAGCATTATAATGGCTGAATATAATATTAAGTCATTCAAAGCTGATTTGAGATTGTTAAATGTCACTCATGAATATGTAACATGTAGACTATTTCCTTTAAATTTTAAAGATATTGCATATGAATGGTTTCTAAATCTTCACAAAAATTACATTACAATTTGGGTTGATTTTAATAATGTCTTCATTGATGAGTTTGGTAAAATTATCAATTATTGTGTCTTGTACCAGTAGTTCACCATAGTAAAAAGGGATGTAACTGAACCTATAAGAGCTTTCAATGCTAGGTTCTAAAATATTTTTAGTAGGACTATATCTCCTTATAGACTAGATGAGGCTTTATCCTTGGAAATATATAAGGATGCCTTATATGCTATGATTTATATATATATATATATATATATATATATATATAAAAATAGTTGTTGGACCCATGAACACATTATCTTTAGTTTATGCCAAAGTTGTGATTATTAATGACTAGATGAAGACCTTGCCCCAAGGTCAGATGGCTTACTCTATTACCAACATCAACCCACATTTTCCCACCCTAAACATCTTTCCCAATAACAATCATAACATACCTTTTTTCAACCAAATCCCAAATTTGAACCAATTACCCTTAAGTCATGCTCATCTTACCTAGAACTTGGTATTCTTGAACACTAATATGAATGGATTTAACCCTAGTAATCAAAAGGCCTTGGTACCAAATACTAGTACTAATAACAAGTAGGTTCATAATTTTGTGGCACCTAAAAATGAAAGTGACTCTATCTTAAAGATGGTCCAAAAGTTAAGCACTGATTTTCTTTAGATGTAGAAGTAAATTGGTAAAACTAGAGAGAGATCAAGTAAGAACTTTTCTTTCCAAAGGTTCAACAGACCCATTAATAGATTCCATAATGATATTCACAACAAAAATATGAATAATGAGTCATCTACTGATAAGAAAACAATGGATATAAATCTTATTGATATTGATTTACCTGATTATTATAGAGTACATTGCACTTCTAGACATGGTGAGATAGATTGAATTGAATTATGTAAAGCTTTTGAGGCCTTTCAAAACGAGTTGGATATGTTTGAAGTGGTTCTTAATAAATATAATGGTACAAGTAAATCATGATCTAAATTTTATAGCCAATCTTTCATGGTGGAGATGTTTGACTTCCCATTCCAAGAAAATAATAAACTTGATGATATTCCTAAAGAAATCAATGTTTTTCAATAGTTCCTAAATAATACCTATCCTCTAAGGAACACATAGAAGAAGCATTCCTTGACTACTTCAACACCTCCAAAAAACTTTGACACTCCTCTAGATACTTCCTTAGGTAATAACCTAAAGCCTCCAAAGGGGAGTAATTCTAAGCATAGTATTGATGATTCTAATTCTACCAATAGGAATAGGTATATATTATGGAAGACATGAAGAAAATTAAGGATAACATTACATTACATGAGTTAAAATAGATCATTGGGAAAAGAGACTTGTTTCTGGAGTCCTTGTCTAAAAATCTTGGTAGGCCACCCAAAATTAATAATACCAATGTTACTATGTATAAAAGTAAGATAGAGTCCCCACCTTTCTTGTTTACTATCATGATGTTTAGTAAGAATTTACATAATTATTTATTATATTTTTGTGCATCCAAAAACATTATGTGAGCATGTATATGTCTATAACTTGGCTTAAATCCTATAAAATCTAATAGAATTTTGACTAAATTAAATAAATCTAGAGTCAAAGTGATTAGGGAATTCTCAAATGTTCATATGCATCTTGCTTCTAATCCATGGGTCTAGTTATTTATTAAAATCTAAGTTGTGGGCATTCCTGACGCTTATGAGATATTGTTAAGTAGAGGAAAAAGGCCCTGAATGGATATATGTACATGAATGTTCACATTTGTGACTGCCATATAAAGGAGTCTAAAATCAGATCAGATTGGGAAGAGAGACTCAGTTGAAGCACATGATAACCGAGTATAATGTTTTGAATGAAAGGGTTAACATGTTAGACTCTGATGAGATCAACATGATGGATTTTGAATTAGGAGTGTATAATCTTGAGACTTATAAGATACATAATTATAAGACTTCTCATGATTTTTTTAGAATGTGGATATTACATTTTGATGGCATTAGGATTAAGTCTAGATCTTGAGTAAGAATTATTCTAACCAATCTTGTTAGGAAAGAACTAAACGTTATTTATGGACTTTAGTTTCCTTGCACAAATAATCTTGTAGATTATGAATCTTTGATTCTAAGATTTCAATTTACCATTAAGAATAAGGTTAAATAAATCTTGGTTCATGGTGACTCAATACTTATAGTTAATTAGTTGAGGAGTAAATACCAATGTAAATTGTCATATCTCAAGAGATATAAGTTTAGAATTTGGGATTTATTGGAATATTTTAATAAATTCAACAGTATTTCCATCCTTAAAGAGGGAAACAATGCTACTAATGATCTTGCCTCAGATGCAGCCAATTGTAAGCATCCAATTCCTAACACCATTTGTGTTGAAATTGTCAATCTTACTCGAATTGCACTCAAATGCACATTTTAGGTCAAAATCCATAAAATGCCCTAAATAGTTCAAAATTTTCACTTACAAGTGCTAGTTTAGGTCAAAGTATCCCTAAAGAGGCCAATACATTTTATGGGATAGCTTACTTTGATCAGATCATTTCAAGTCAAAATGACAATTCTGCCACTTAGTGCTCTGGATCACTCTTTTCTTCTAATTTATTGGTACACATCATGTACCTTTGTTATTTGGTGTTGGAAACATCCTAAATGGGAATACATCTCCAACACATCTAACATCACCTTCTAGTTCCTCTCTAGTCAAATTATGACCTAGTAATATGACTTTCTGACCATTTTGATTAATTGAGGGCCAATTTTTAAATAATTGCATAAATGTTGATTATCCTTATTTAAGGATAATTAATCCAAATCAAGAGATTAAGTGGATTTTCCATGAGAGTTGTTAAATATTTATTTTTGAAAATTGATTCCTATTAACTACATCATCATGTGACATTATTTCTTGAGAAGACATCCTTAGGCCATAAATGTCAAAAATATCAGGATTATGGGTCACCCATGCCCAGTTAATTTCTCCCATGCCTCTTTCATGCTTATTTATCTTGAAGATAATTATGGATTTAATTCTAAATATTAATATTATCCATGGACACACATCTCAATCTTGAGATGGATGGTCATGGTTAATCTTAACTAGTCTCAAAAATCTATAAATAGAGAGGCCATGGATATGAATTTTAAGCTTGAATATTGCAAATTTATAATGTTAAATTATTACCACAAGGTTTTGAATTTGATCATAGATTTTGATTTCAAGATTAATTGATAGGCTAGTTTAGTCAATTTGGAATCAAGAGCCTAAGTTTTATGGAGTGTTCTTGAGGCATTGGAGGAACTTACCACCATTTTTGACAAAGACAAATTCTTGATCAAGGGAGAACATGTTTTTGAGCTACATGGGTATGGTGAATCCATTTGGGAAGGTAATATTGTGTTGTTTTATTTCATTTGTTTTTGGCTATACTTTGTAATTCCCATAAGAATAGATAGGCTTGGTTAGTTAGCTCTTTATGCATGTTTCATTATTTATGGACTAATGCTTGACTAACTTTATTTGTAATCCTCTATACATCTTAGCATGCTCAGTGGGACAAGACACGTCTCACACCTAAAGAAGATCATTTTTTAACTTTAAAACATTCATTTGGACCCTTAAAACTCTTGCAAATTGATTTTCTAACTTTATTTTTCCATTTTTGTTTTCCACATAATTTTACACAATAACTAACATTGGTAATTAATATCAACATCAGTTACCTAGCTTAACCGACATCAATTAGCAAAAATTACATCAATTAGATCTTAGTTAGCCAGTGTAACCATCATTGGTTGTAATAATTGATGTTAGACACTATGTTTTTCTTAAAACATAGACTTGAGAGCTATTTTTTTAGAGTTCATCAATTCAAGCTAAAACGATCTTCAAAGATAATGAACATGCTAACATTTTTGTTGTAGGACCAAGTCTGACATTTGATAAAATCATGTTTAAATCACCTTTTACATGCTTAAAAATCAATTAAGAACTTATTTTTTAGTGTTTAACAAAGATTTTAGATGTTTTGTTGAATATTTTCAAAATTTACAACTAAGACCAAGGGGTCAAATGAACACCACCAAATATTTCATTTGGTCTTAAAATGGAACACACTTGTCAATTATTGTTTTCAATAGTTGTTTACCTAGATTTTGTTTGGAAAAAAGAGGAATGTTTCGTGTATTCTCTTCCATTTGTCCCTTATAGGGAACCCTTGGAATCAAAAGTGCCATTCCTATTACAAATAGCCTAGTCCAAGGCTTAGAAATAATGTCACCTAAAGGACTCCCCAAAAACTCATCAAAGTTTGGGTGATCTTAAAAATAACCCTAAAGTCTTTATATTTTATGCTTTCTTTATTTTCATGCAAACTTGGCTTGTGTTGTCCCCAAAATCAACTATGGTTGTTTTTGTGGATAACCCCTACAAAACATGTCCATTTCATAATCTTCACTCTAAGTTTGTTGTTTGAGGCATGTTTTTCTTGTTCTCAAGTGAAGTTGGCTAACATCCTAGAAAATTTAATAGTGCTCCCTCATCATGATTTTTCAAAAAACATAAAACTTGTTTCAGTGTCAATCCGATCAAGTGTCAGATTTTGATAGTTTTCAAAGTGTTAGACAAATTTTGGTTTTTACATGCAATGGTGGAAAAAAACACTACTCTTGCACATTTTCGGTCTTCCCAGTGCAATGGTAGTGAAAAACACTCCCCTCACAAGTTTTCTTTTAGTTTTCATGAAGGAGCGGCAATTTTGATCAGCCTTGGATATTTCTTCCTCCCTTTTTCATTTAAGAGTGGTGAAAATTGTCACCCTTGCATCTTTCTTTACCTCATGCATGGGCAATAATTTTTGCCTATAATACATGAATTCCCCCACATTATGCATGGGTGGAAAAAATTGCTGCCAATGCATAATCTCAATTTTCATGTGCAACATTTATGACCGCATGCGCCGAGTGGTTGACACTCATTTTGGGGCATTTAAATATTGATTGATTGCTCATTTTGATTATTTTAAGTGGTCTAATCCTCCTCCCTACAATCATTCAACCACGTGAATGAGTGGGATTATGATTTAACTGACTCTGAGCTTAGGATTTTGAATTTTTAGGTAAGTTTTGCTTTTAAGTCTTTTTGCTTCTGGGTTTTTGTTTTTTGTTTTCTTTTTTGTTAAGGTCAATTTTGTTTTATTTTGTTTTTTTCCTTTTAAGTTTTGTTTTCTATGGTTTCTTTCCCTCAATTCTCTACCACCCTCACTTCTCTACACTAATCTACAATGGAAATAGCCTAAGAAATAATATTCTACCACACAAAGTGAATTTTTCCCTGCAAGAGTGGTGGATTTTACCACTTAAACATTCCCTACATGCATCGACCTACAATGTCAAGGATTTTAGCCACCCTATCCAATTTTAAACCTAGCTATATGTAGAATCAATGATTTTTTACACCCCTACATAAACATGATCTATAAAGGTGGCAAAAATCACTGCCCTTACATAAGGGTTGATTTTACTTTTACATGCAAAGGCGGTGATTTTTGTTGCACATGCATGTTTTTCCCTAAACCTACAAGAGTAGTGATTTTTTCCACCCTTATGCACATCTTATTTTTTTCCATGACCTCCTTAGGTGATGATTTTTTCCACTAATACCATAATTATTACTCCTCATATGCAAGGGTGGCAATTTATCTGCCCATGCAAACATTCCTCCAAATTTCCTAACTCTGGGAAATTTTTAGTTTCACTTTTCCAAACTCGCTTTCTTCTAGTTTTTTAGCCTACTCACACTTTATCCCTTTCAAGTGCATCCCCATGGTCTTGATCATTGACGTGTAATTTTCCTAGAGTTCCAGTATTTCCCCTGATTGCATGATCATTACTTTTGTTGCAATTTCTCTTGTGGATCTTTCTTCATCAACATCCTTTTGATAAAAGCTCTTCTAGATGACTAAGGTTTCTCTGAAGAAGTCAAAGATAATGAAGTACAAGTATCAAAGTGTTTTTTCAACCACCTCATTACTTTGAATGTTGATGAGATTTGAGATATAGAGATTGATCACATGGATATGGCTGTGTTTGTAGAAAGAACTAAATCAAGCAATCCCAGCCATGAAATGAAGAAGATAATCAAAATTAATATTCATCTGGTATCTTCTTTCCCTATATCATCTCACAACATAGAATTTATTCTCCAGTGTGCTCAGTTCTATAATAAGGATACCAAGGCTATGTTAGACACTAGTGGTAATGCGGTAATTAGACTGAACCTTGAGTTCATTGATAAAGTGTTCATGTATCCTCCTATTAATGAAGTAATAAATCTTGATTTTGTCGAAGCACAATGAGAATATGACAAAGATCCTAAAAAAGTAAAGAAAGTAATCAACCATAAATAGGAGAAATTTTCTAAGGAGAAATTTTTTAGAAGAAGTCATTGATCGGATCACTCTTCTTAGTAGGTTAAGAAGTTTACCTTCTTCCTCACAATTTCATGAATGGATGTATCCCTTCATCAAGATAATTCTCCAAGGCAAACAAGTCATCTTTTAGGGAGAGAAAATTAGCAATGATCTGCATGAGCAATTGACGAAGGTATCCACTACCTTCAAATTCTATATGACTTACTACCTAGTGTACATTGAATCTTCAATGAGAACCTTTCTAGGTTTAACATCAGAAGGAGATAGGAGAGTAACCCCAGTGTATCAATACTATGTACAGTTAACATTGAAGGGTTTTATTCATCATTTTAGGAGAGTAAATAATGATTTATTTGTAATATTTTTATGTCTCTTTGATCCTCAATTAGAATAGAGAAGAATGTATAATGAGACCTAGACAGTTGTGAATGATTTTGGATGTATGTTCTTGCAATTTCCTTCTTTTTCATACATACGGGTTGGCTTTTTCCAAGGTCATCCTTATATGATTCCAAGATTCCCTTCAAACAAATTAGTCTTGATGGAGCTATGTAGATAAATAATTGTCATCCATAATAAATAGATGGAACTCAAGAAGCCCAGTTTTAGGTTCCCAATTGAAACTGGCAAGTTTTTAGTGTTAACCGCTGAGAAAGCTAGAGTTATAGAAACTAAAATGTAGCTCATAACCATGAAGAAATTCAAAAGAAGAATAATTTTTTATTAAAGGGGCATAAAGGATATAATCAGAAGGAAAACCCAATTTCATGAACTTAAGATTGAAGATGTTTGGGTAAACTTGAGGACAGTGGAAGATATTAGGAAAATAGACTACAATAGGTTATCTCTTGAGTAGATAAAATATCTAGGACTTGTTGATATCCCTAAAAATTTAGTGTATGATGGGGATTTAATTAATTATAGATACCATGCTAAATAGGTTGCCATTGCCCATCTCCCCCCAATCCAATGGTCACAAAAGGAACTAACTGTCTTAACAAAAAGATTTGAACTAATATTAGCAAACACCAATGACTAGTTAGCAAATAAAAGAATCACTTTGAAAGAATTCATCATAGGTTTAGAAGCTAAATTTCAAGAGGAAACAAGAAGAAGGGTAGAAAATAGGATGAAGAATAAAAGTGATGTTCCTTCCTCTTCTAGGCCACATAAGCCTAAAATCATATCTGTGAGGAAGAAGTCAAAAGCTATGGAAAAAGAGCCAGAAACAATAGATATGAAATTTGAGAAGCAAAGTGCCAAAGAACCAACAAGGGAACATATGGAGACTAATGATAGGCCCATATATCAATGAGATAAGGAAACATTGCCTCCATAAGAGAATGTGTATCAAGAAATAATAATTTCTTCTTCCCTACTGGGCACGCCTATTACAATTCCTCCACCTATTTATCTAATTACTGTTCCCTCTTCTAGATCACCCTCTCCTTCCAAAATTATTTTTGACAACCCTTAAGGCACTTTTGGAGATATTCTTCATTTGTCAGGATCAATTCCTAATTTGTCATCCCTATCTTTTGATATTAAAGATAGTTCTACTTTTGATCACTCAGTAGAAGGTGTAGTTTTTACTAACATTCTACCTATTATTTCCACTATGGGTGCAAGTGCAACTCCAGTAATGCCAACAATGGAGATTGATACTAATGTAAGTACTTTTGTGTGCCCACCTTGGTTGTTAGATTATATGCCCAAAAGGAAAAAACAAGCCATCTCTCTAAATGACTTTGATTTCAATAAAATGGTGTCAATAAAAGTTAAGGCTCCTAAGAAACCAAAGATTATTTCAAAGATGATTGGGGACACAAATTTTTAGAAATATCAAAACCTCTATAGGATGCAACTATTGAAAATTTTGATGTAAGTGAAAACTCTATCTCTAGAGTTGAGTTAGGTAAGATAACTCATGAAAGTGCTAAGAGTGATATGTAGTCAGCTATGGACATCTTGATCAAAAGTTTGATAGAGAGAAAGAGATGAAGTATCATTATAAAGCAATGGTGGAAGAGTTAACTGCAGTGGTAAGAAGGATCACTTTCACTTTAGAAACAATAACTCTAAAAGCCATTTCCATAAAAGACCCCATGATTCAAAAAGTGGAAAAGACCTATCTCAAGGGAAAAGTAATTAGACAACATGCATACACAAAGAATTTCCTTAGTCACAGAGTTATCTGAGAAGATGGATACAATGAGAAAAATAAGAGTAGAACTAGATGATCTTATTAATATTATTTCTTAGTATATTGAAATCATAAGAAATTTATTGACAAATGGATGGATATGAAGAAGTTAAAAATGAGCACTCTAATATCAACTAGTGTCATTGTTGATAGAGACTCTTACACTGAAACTAAAGAAGCATTGATATATAGGAGCTAGGTGCTTAAAGAATTGATTAGTGACCTTGAATCATCAAAGGACATCAGTGACCAAAGTGATATCAATCTTTTACATAAACTGGAGGAGCTGCTTTGCAAGCTTACATCATAAGACAACCAATTATTTTTAGTAGAAGAAATGATTCAAGAATTTGAAGGTATGTTCCAGAAGTAATTTGAAGATAAGGCTTTTTTAGTAGCCTCTGTGGATAATATTCTAGATAATCAGTTAACTCTAGATACTCTAAAAACTATGTTAACTAGACATGTAAGATTAGTCACAGTAGTGAGAGATGCTATAGTCAGGGCTAGGTAATTTTCAAGAATACTTTTACTCTAGACAGCATCGGGATATAAGCAGCGATCACCATGTATGATGCTCACATGAAAAAAAATGGGGATACAAATTGAAACTATTCTTCCCTGGTTTAATTTCCATTTTTAAAATGCACCTTTGTAACCAATTTAGACATTTTCACATGTACTTTTGTCATGTGTAATTACATGTAAAAATATGGAAGGTCCAAAGTCAACAAGGACTCCTATCTTTGACTAGGTCAAAGTAATTAAGTCTTTTCTAAATCTTCAAGGCCTCTCCCTATAAATAAAGAGAGCCTCTTTTGTAATGGCTTCTTCATATTTTTATGATTAAAAGAAAAAAATATGCTCAATTCAAATTCCTTTTGAGACTTTGAGCTCAGATTACAAATCATATTTTATTAAGTAAATGAGAAAGCAAGTGACTTTTCAAACTTTGTATTGGAGTAACTTGTGTTGTGTGGGAAGTGTTCTAATGGCCTTTTCCTAATACAATCTTATCTATTTAATTAAATAAGTAGAGTGAGTGGAAATAATCTGAAAGATGTCTTGAAGTTAATTATGGAGACTTTGTGCTCTTATAATTATCTTTAGTTTGTGTTTTATCATTTTAAAACGAAAGATATGGGAAAGGCTTTGAATAATTTTTATCTTTTATAATCATATACTCTGTTGTAGTTTTCAGTGAAGACTTTGGTTTGCACCTCATTCTACTATATTATATAAGTTATAAATTAGTAAGAGAAGTAATGGTAGGTTTTGTACTTTCATGGGTTTCTGGTGGATTTAGTTAATATCCAAGGAATTTTCCTTCACTTTGTAAACATTATTTCTAAAAAAGTGAAATGGATGGTATGATCTCACCCCTAAGTTAATATTTAATGTAGATTAGTTTAAAATAGTTTATAGGGAACTTCCCTTTGTTGAGAGGAGAGATTTATCTCATTGCACTATGGCTAATATACCCATTTTGCCTTCAGTTAGCTAACGATAAAATATTCACCCAATAGTTTTTTGGTGACTCCACTGGGGATCAAATGTGCACTTTGAAGCCTCAAGTTTCAAATTTAATCATTTTTAGTTCTTTTCCATTCTACACTCTGGCATATTCATGATATACATGAAACTAGAGATCTCAAGGTATTGTTGATCATGTATTTGAGTTGGTGTAACAAAATTATTTTGATCTTTTTTCTCCACAATCTCACCTTTAGTGAACCAGGAGTTTTCCTCCCACCAACGTCAGGTCTCCAATACTAGGCAAAGCTTCTAGTTCTAGTGCTAGTAGATTTTTGTCCATACATACCCCATAAAGGTTTTTTATGCCTCCTTTTAATCATCACATCATGGCATCCCAAGGTCCTTGGGGTAACAATTTTATCCCTCTCAATCTAACCCCACCTTTACATTAACTACCTCATAGTTCAAGAAAGAATTTTTTAAAATTTTATGATGATAAGAAAGTTCACCCTGATGAGCATATTATAGCTTTATACATAACATGTCATGTGATAGGCATTGAATATAAAGATATAGTAGTAAGACTATTTGTAGAAACATTGTAAGGCACTACCATAGATCGGTTTTATCATCTTCAAGCTTAAACTATAACTAAATAGAACACTCTCAAGGCCAAGTTTGAGGCTAGGTCCAAACCTGTAGAAGATACATATGCCTTATTGGGTCAAATTATGCAAATGAATAAGGAGCCTCATGAGCCTATGTGAGACTTAATTTCTAAATTTAATAAGTTGAGGAATAGGATCCCTACAATTGCTCAGCCAACACCAAAAAATATTAAGTGCTTCTTCATCAATTCTCAACTTCCTAAAGTGAGTTTTTTGTTGAGGTAGGTTGACCTTATAGATCTTTCTATAGCTCAAATTTTGGCTACCGAAGTTGAAGATGATCTTATCTTGGTAGGTAAGATAAGACAAGATTCTAATAAAAATAAATTTTCTTCATCTGTTAAAAGTTCTTCCACAAGCACCACTGATTCTATGGTGCAAAAGTTAGAAAATGAATTGCTAGCCATAAAAAGGCAAATGTACCAAGGTATGTCTACTCCTCTTTTTTATCAAGATATATCAAAGAGGACATTTTACAACCATTCCTATTAAGATAATGCTACCAAAAATCAAGGGCAATCCAATCATCTTCCTCTCAAACAAGGGAAGCTTGACAGTGAAGCAGCACCAGTCAACTTAGCAATTGGTTATCATTAAGCTGATCATGATCTCTCTTTATAACTTAAGTTAGACCAAGAAGATGATGCTAACCTCTTTGCAAAAGGAGAAGAAGAATTAGTTGGCGACTCCAACATTGGTTTTCTAGATTACCAAGATGAATCTACAAAAAAGGGAGAGGTCTTTAATAGATTATATGATATGTTTACTAGGTCCCAAAACTAGTCAACTCAACAAGAAGATAAGGGAAAATTAGGAGAAGAACCTCAGCTAGTAATCTCAATTTCTAAATGAGGGACTTTGTTACCTTTTCAATCAAAGGACCTAGTGACCAATAAGAAAGTAAGTACCTCAAACAATCCTGTACCTTTTGCTTCTATTTCATAGACCAGTACCACATCAAATAAAAACTAGAATGATGGACTTCCTTCTTCTATTTCTAGTTCATTTCAATTATTTGATATAATTTATCATGCTATGAAGACCAAGATCCAAAAGTATGAAGTTGAGTACTTACAAGCCAATCTTGAATAGTTTGATAGGTTGGCTGAATACATCAAAAACAAAATTGTCCCTACAGGACAAGATTTTCCAAAAGTGACTCGTGATCCTCCAAAAAAGAAATACATCCAATATAATCTTGTCACTACTCCTCTTGTTTTCCCCAAAAAAATAAAACCTTTTTATGTTTCTCTATTGATAAATGGTCATAAGTTGAGTAACTGTATAATAGACTCTAGAGCCTCTGATAATGTTATGCCCACCAAGGTAGCAGATTCTCTCACTCTTACCTTAACCAAGTCTTTTGAGAGATGTTTCTCCATTGAAAAAAAGTAAGAACCACTTTTGAGTCAAATCAAAGATGCCCACTTTACATTTGTAGCTTTCCTAGATAAGAGGATTAAGATGACAGTCTTAATGGCTGATGTTCAAACCTCTTATGGCATTCTGCTCAAATGTAATTTTTGTAAAGACATAGGTGGAGAGTTGAATATGGATCTATCTAAAGCAAGAATACCTGTTAAAGATGTCATGTAAAATTTGCTTCCTAAGAAAGAGTTAAAATATATTGTCACCCAAATTTCAGCCCCAAAGCTCAAATTTTATTTGAATCATCAGGAATGGGTAATTATTTTCTGACCACTGAAGATGTTTTTAGCTCATCAGATGAAAGTTCATTAGGTGACAATTCAAAAGATCTAGATAGAAAATCAGAAGAATCATTAGAGCAAAGTTTAGGTAAAAAAGAATCTTCGCTCACTAACAAAGAGAAATATTTAAGAAGATTAAAATCTTAATGATGTTTGGATTTTAGAATTTGATGATAGCTGCTCTTCTACCAGTTTTGGAGCTAGAATTGTTTTGGTATCTCCTCAAGGATAAATTTTCCCTTATTCATGTAAGTTGTAGTTCAACAATACCAATAACACCACCGAGTATGAATCTTTGTTGCTTGGATTGAAAGCTACTCATGCTAGAGGTGTTAAAATTCTTCATGCCTGAGGAGATGCTGAATTGGTGGTTTGTCAGGTAAGAAATCTATATCAAACCAAAAATGAAAGATTGTGATATTATCACAATCTTGTATGGGATTACATTGAAAGTTTTGATGCTTTCAATATTTATATAGTGCCAAGAGAGTTTAATAATCATGTAGATTCATTGGCTATCTTTGCAACCCTCATGGTTCCTCATAAAGATTTCAAAGGGAACAAGCAAATTATTGAGTTGGTCTTTTGACCAAGTGTACTTGGCAATTCCAACCATTGGTAGGTGTTTAATGGTGACAATCAAATCATTTTTTTCTAGAAAAGATGGATAGCTTTAAAGAGATTTATTTTGAAGGTAACAAATTTCCACCATGGGAATTAGTTCCCAAAATAGATTAAAAAATTAGTGAAGAGTTCTTTCAACTCAAAGGGAATAAAATTCCAAAATGTTTGGTTTCTCTTGAGAAGTTATTCGATAAGCATGATAGGTATATCAAGTAGTGACAAATAGATTCAAGTTCCTCCAAGGAGTTTGATTAAATAAATTTGAGTATAGAAGAAAATCCCAAAATGATCAACATTGGGAATTGTTGCACTTATGATGAAAAGCTCAAATTTATTACTCTTGTTCACCGTTACATTGATGTTTTGGCATATTCTTATGATGATTTGAAATCTCTCAAGCCTAAAGAAATTTGGCATGAAATTCTTCTTAAAGTTGGGTCATTGCCTCATAAATAGAAATAAAGGCAATATAACCCTAAAATATCAAGTATTATCCTTTCTAAAATCTAGAAGATGTTAAATGCAAGGATAATTTTTCCAATCCATCATTCCACTTGGGCCACGAACATAGTTCGTGTGAGAAAAAAGAATAGTTAAATTTGTATTTATGTCAAATTAAAAAACTTAAATCAATCTTCTCTAAAGGATAATTACCCCCTACCCATCATGGACCAAGTATTGGAAATAGTGACTAGCTCAAAAATGTTATCAATGTTAGATGGTTTTTCCAGGTATAATCAAGTGGAATTAAATTAAGTAGATCAATATAAAACCACTTTCACTACACCTTGGGGCACATTTGCATATCATATAATGCCTTCTAGTTTGATCAACGCTGGTGCCACCTTCTAAAGAGTAATGGATCTTACCATCAGAGATGAAATAGGGAAGTTTATTGTGGTATATATTGATGACTTCACCATTTTTTCCAAACATCATCTTGATCATGTGCATCATTTACAACAAATGTTGGAACACTACCAACAAAATGGTATTTCTCTCAATGCTAAGAAGTTAGTTTTTAGGGTTATAGGAGGTAAACTTCTTGATCACACTGTATCCCAAGAAGGCATAAAAATTGACTTTGAAAGATTCAAATCTATCCAAAATATTTCTCTACCTGTTAGTAAGACTGCAATTCATTCTTTCTTTGGAAAGGTGAATTTTCTACAAAAGTTCATTCCTGAATTCATAGAGAAGACTCACCACATTGTTGACATGATTAAGGGAAAGGCTAATTTCCATTGGACTACGGAAGGAAAAGTAGCATTCAAAGATATCAAGAATGCTATCGCTCATGCCCCAATCTTGGTTTACCTAGATTATACCAAAGACTTCATAGTATATAGCTATGCTTCTGAACATACACTTTCAGCCATTTTGGTATAGCAAAACAAAGAAGGTGTGGAATATCCCATATCATTTATGATTTGTCCTCTCAAAGCTCACGAATTGAAATATTCAAATATGGAGAAGCATGATTATGTTGTGGTTAAGGTGGTAAAACATTTCCAATTCTATAACTTAAATTCACATACTATTGTTCTGGTGCCTGATACAATAGTAAAGTCCATTTTAACTAAATAAGAGTTTGGTACTAAAAGGGGAAATTAGATTGCTAAGATTAAAGAGTTTTATCTTGATATCAAACCTACTAATCTTGTCTAGGGAAGAGGTCTCTACTAATTAATTTTTGATAATATACCAAAAGAAATAGAACATGAAGAAACTGAGGTTGAAGACATGCCTATTATTCTTTTTGTCACTACTACTGATGAGTGGTATTCCAATATCACTCATTTTCTTACCTATGGTGAGTTTCCTACCCATATGTCTTATAAATAAAAAATAAATTTTAATTTGAAAGCTACTAATTATGTCTTGTGGGCCAATGGTTTGTATAAATCAATCCTTGATGGGGTATTTCTTCATTGTGTGGATGAAGCGCAACAAAGTAAACTTTTGGAGTCCTTCCATAATTTGGCTTGTAGAGGACATTTTTCCACACCTGTGATGGCCCTCAATATTCTATGAGCTAGATACTATTGGCCTACACTATTTCAAGATGCATACAATTGGGTACGTAGGTGTGAGTTGTGTCAATAGTTCATTGGGAAACCCAAGTTGGCTACATTACCTCTCAAACTGGTGGTGATTGAAGAGCCTTTTCAAGAATGAGGTATTAATGTCATTGGCACTATGAACCCATCCTTAAGTTCTAGACACAACTATCTTGTCACTACAATAGAATATTTTACCAAGTGGGTGGAAGCCATTCTAGTTAAGCATACTACTTCGGAAGTAGTATGTAATTTCCTTAAGGAAAATATTGTTTCCCAATTTAGAGTTCTAAATAAGATTATAGCAGATAATGCCAATTGTTTCTATTCTCATGAGATTATATAATTTTTCTACAATCATGGGATTATTCTTTCCCACTCCTCATACTATTATTCGCAAAGAAATGGTCAGGCGGAATCAAGTAACAAAAATTTGGTTACTATTATCAGGAAACTAGTAGATGACAATCAGAGAACTTGGTATAAAGAATTGTTTGATGCTTTGTGGGTAGACAAGATTAAACCTAAGAGGGAAATAGGTGTGTCACCATTTCAACTTCTATATGGTTTGAATTTAGAGATACCAATCACCCTGGAACTACCAATATTGAAGTTGGCAAAGGTAGTCAAAGATCAAAGTTTTGAAAATTCTATTGATAAGAGGATCATGGGCTTAACTAAAATAGAAGAGAAATGAACTATGGTAGTGGAACATATTTATTAACATAAAAATCAAGTAAATAAACTCTTCGATAAGAGAGTAAGGATTTGTGAGTTTCATATTGGAGATCAAGTCTTGTTGTGGGACAAGAGGAAAAAACCAAAAGGAATGTATAGAAAATTTGATTCCTTGTGGAGAGGTCCATTCACCATTTATCAATTCTATGGTGAAAATAGTTTCTTTCTAGAATATCAATATGGAACACCATTCTCACTGCCTCATAGTGGGCAACATCTAAAACACTTCAATCCTTGAAGTATTAGAAAAGTTCATTTGTACATTTGTATAGTTTTATGTTTTTATTTTTATTTTTATTTTTTTATGTCTTTTTCTTTTTGGTATCTTGACTCCATGGCCCAATGGCATGGATGAAGGCACTTAGAGATTGGGTTCTACTCCCTTTGATCATTTCAAAGTTCAATTGATGGAAATTCCCTAGTTGGAGCCAGCTGATGTCCCGAAAATTAGCTATTCTTATTTTTGTGGACAACCCCTATGAAACTTATATGTTTCTTAATCTTTACTCTAAGTTTATTTTTTGAGGTAGATTTATCTTGTTCTCAAGTGAATTTGGCTAACATCTTGGAAAATTTCATAGCACTCCCTCATCATGATTTATCAAAAAATGTGAAACTTGTTGTAGTGTCGATCCGATAAGGTGTCAGATTTTGATAGTTTTCAAGGTGTTAGACAAATTTTGGTTTTTATGTAAAATGGTGGAAAAAAATGCTGCTCTTGCACATTTTTAGTCTTCCCAGTGCAATGGTAGTGAAAAGTTCCACCCTAACAAGTTTTTTTTAGTTTTCATGCACGAGTGGTGATTTTCGCCACCCTTGCATATTTCTTCCTCCCTTTTTCACGTAAGAGCAATGAAAATTGCCACCCTTGCATCTTTCTTCACCTCATGCATGGGAAAAAAATTTCACTGCTAATGCATGAATTCCCCCACATTATGCATAGGTGGAAAAAATCACCACTAATGCATAATCTCAATTTTCATGCATGACATTTATGACTACACACACTGAGTGATTGACACTCATTTTGGGACATTTAAATGCTGATTGATTGCTCATTTTGATTATTTTAAGTGGTGTGCTCCTCTTCCATATAATCATTCAACCATGTGAATGAGTGGGATTATGATTTCACTAAATTTAAGCTTAGGATTTCAAATTACTAGGTAAGTTTTAGTGTTCTATCTTTTTACTTTCGAGTTTTTGTTTTTTATTTTCTTTTCCGTTGAGGTCGATTTTGTTTTGTTTTGTTTCTTTCTTTTTAGGTTTTGTTTTATGTGGTTTCCTTCCCTCACTTCTCTATTACCCTCACTTCTCCACACACTCTACAATGAAAATAGCCTAAGAGATCAAATTCGACTGCACAAAGTGAATTTTTTCCTGCAAGAGCGGTGGATTTTACCACCTAAACATTCCCTACATGCATTAACCTAGAAGGTCAGTGATTTTAGCCACCCTAGCCAATTTTAAACCTAGTTATATGCAGAAGCAATGACTTTTTCCACCCCTACATAAACCTAACCTAAAAAGGTAGCAAAAATTGCTGCCCCTACATAAGGGTTGATTTTAATTTTACATGCAAAGGTGGTGATTTTTGCCACCCGTGCATGTTTTTACCTCAACCTACAAGAGTGGTGATTTTTGTTGCCCATATGCACATCCTATTTTTTTCTATTACCTACTCGAGTAGTAATTTTTGCCACCGATACCATAAGTATTACTCCTCATATGCAAGGGTGGTGATTTTTGTCACCCATGCAAGCATTCCTCAAAATTTCCTAACTCTAGGAAATTTTTAGTTTCACTTTTCTAAACCCACTTTCTTTTAGTTTTTTGTCTTGCTCACACTTTAGCCCTTTCAATCACATCCCCATAGTCTTGATCATCAACATGTAGGTTTCCTAAATTGCTAATATTTCTCCTGATTACATGATCATGACTTTTATTGCAATTTCTCTTGTAGATCCTTCTTCATCGACATCCTTTTGACAAAATC
Source organism: Torreya grandis (assembly GCA_037957365.1). Taxonomy (NCBI): domain Eukaryota; kingdom Viridiplantae; phylum Streptophyta; class Pinopsida; order Cupressales; family Taxaceae; genus Torreya; species Torreya grandis. The sequence continues at coordinate 1,612,654 of JARHVA010003103.1, forward strand.
TCTTCTAAATGACTGAGGTTTTTCCAAAAAAGTCAAAGATAATGAAGTACAAGTATCAAGGTGTTTTTCCAACCAGATCATTTACTTCTAATGTTGACAAGATTTGAGATACATAGGTCAGTCACATGGACATGGTTGAGTTCATGGAAAGAACTAAATCAAGCAATCCCAGCCATGAAATGAAGAAGATAATCAAAAGTAATATTTATTTGGTATCTTCTTTCCCTATAGCAGTTCAAAATATAGAATTTGTTCTCCAGTGCACTTAGTTCTATAATAAGTATACTAGGGCTATGTTAGATGTTAGTGGCAATGTGGTAATTAGACTGGACCCTAAGTTCATTGATAAAGTGTTCATGTGTCATCTTACTACCAAAGTAATAAATCTTGATTTTATCAAAGCACAAAGAGAATATGACAAAGATCTTGAAAAAGTAAAGAAATTAATCAACCATAAATGGCTCAAGACTCCAAGGCAAAATTTGTCAAGGTGACCATGAAGTTTTCCATGGAGTGACTTTTTAGAAGAAGTCGATGATCTGATCACTCTTCTTAGTAAGGTAAGAGGTTTACCTTCTTCCTCATAATTTCATGAATGGATGTATCCCTTCATCAAGATAATTCTCCAAGACAAACAAGTCATCTTCTGGGGAGAGCAAATAGGCAATTCTCTACATAAGGTTTTGATGAAGGTATCCATTACCTTAAAATTCTACATGACTTCCTACCTAGTGTACATTTCATCTTCGATGAGAACCTTTCTAGGTTTAACATCAAAAGGAGATAGGAGTGTAACCCCAGTGTATCAATACTATCCTCAATTAACATTGAAGGGTTCTATTCATCATTTTAGGAGAGTAAATGATTCTTTCTTTATAGTATTTTCGTGTCTCTTTGATCCTCAATTAGAATAGAGAAGAATGTCTGATGAAGCTTGGATAGTTGTTAATGATTTTAGATGTATGTTCTTGCAATTTCCTTCTTTTTCATACCTATGGGTTGGATTTTTCCAAGGTCATCCTTATATACTTCCAAGATTTACTTCAAACAAATTAGTCTTGATGGAGAAATGCAAAAATGTAATTATCATTCATAATAAATAGATGGATCTGAGGAAGCCCAGTTTCAGGTTCCTAATTGAAATTGGTTGGTTTTTAGTGTTAACCATTGGGAAAACTAGAGTTATGAAAATTGAAATGCAGCTCATAACCATGAATTAGTTCAAAAGAAGATTGAATTTTGATTACAGGGGTGTAAATGATATAATCAAAAGGAAAACCCAATTTCATGAACCTATGATTGAAGATGTTTGGGTAGACTTGAGGACAACAAAAGATATCATAAAAATAGACTACAGTAGGTTATCTCTTGAGAAGATAGAATATATAGGACTTGCTGATAGCCTTGAAAATTTAGTGGATGATGGAGATTTGATTAATGATAGATACCATGTTGAACAAGTTGCCAATGCCCCTCTCCCCCCAATCCAATGGTCACAAAAGGAATTGACTTCCTTAAGGAAAAGATTTGAACCAATATTGGCAAACACTAATGATTGGTTATCAAATAAAGGAATCACATTGAAATAATTAATCATAGGTTAATAAGATAAATTTAAAGAGGAAATAATAAAAAGGTTATAAATTAGGATGAAGAATAAAAGTGGTGTTCTTTCCTCTTCTATGCCACATAAGCCTAAAATCATATTTGTGATGAAGAAGTTGAAAGTTATGGAAAAAGAGCCAAAAATAGAAGATATGGAAGTTGATAAGCAAAACATTGAAGGACCAGCAAGAGAATAGATGGAGACTGATGATAGGCCTATAGATCAAAAAGAGAAGGAAAAGTTAGCTCCTCAAGAGAATGTACAGCAAGAAACAAGAATTTATTCTTCCTTTTCAGGCATGCCTATTGTAACTCCACCTATTTCTCTAATTAGTTGTCCCTCTTCTAGATCACCCTCTCCTTCCAAAATTATTTTTGACAACCATCAAGGTGCATTTGGAGATATTATTCATTCCTCAGGATTAATTCCCAATTTGTCATTCCCATCTTTTCATATTAAAGATAGTTTCACTTTTGATCACTCAGTAGAAGGAATAGTTTTTATTGATACTCCACCTGTTGTTTCCACTACCAGTGCAAGTGCAACTCTAGTAGCACCAACAATGGAGATTTCTACTAATGTAAGTACTTCTGCATTCCCACCTTGGTTGTCAGCTTACACGCTCAAAAGGAAAAAATAGGCCATCTCTCTAGATGACTTTGATTTCATTAAAATGGTGTCAGTAAAATTCAAGGCTCCTAAGAAACTAAAGATTCTTTCAAATATGATAGTGGATAAGGAACACAAATTTCTAGAAATATCAAAACCTGCACAAGATGTAACTATTAAATTTTTTCATATAAGTCACTACTCTATCTCTAGAGTTGAGTTAGGTAAGTAACTCATAAAAGTGTTACGAGTGATATGTAGTTAGCTATGGACATCTTGATTTAGAATTTTGACAGAGAGAAAGAGATGAAGGATCATTATAAATCAATGGTTAAATAGTTGATTGTAGTGGTAAGAAGGATCAATTTCACTCTAGAAATAGTAACTCCAAAATCCATTTCCATAGAAGACCCCATGATTCAAAAAGTGGAAAATACCTATCTCAAGAGAAAAGTATTTGAAGATTACTTGGACAAGATGCATACACAAGGATTTTTTTTACTCACAGAGTTATCTGATAAGATGGATAAAAGGAGAAAAATAAGAACAAAACTAGATGATCTTATTCATATTAATTCTTAGGATATTGAAAGCATAAGAAATATCTTGACAAATGGATGGATATAAAGAAGTTAAAAATGAGCACTATAATATCAATTGGTGTCATTACTGATAGAGACTCTTACACTAAAATTAAAGAAGCATTGATATATAGGAGTTGAGTGCTTAAATAATTGATCAGTGATCTCAAATCATCAAAGGACATCAGTGAACAAAGTGATATCAATATTTTTCATAAATTAGAGGATCTGTCTTACAAGCTTAGATCACAAGACAACCAATTCCTTTTAGTAGAAGAAATGATTCAGGAATTTGAAGGTATGTTCTAAAAGGAATTTGAAGATAAGGAATTTTTTGTAGCCTATGTGGAAAATATTTTGGATAATTTGTTAACTCTAGATAATATAAAAATTAGGTTAACTAGTCATGCAAAATCAATCACAATAGTGAGAGATGCCATAGTCAGGGCTAAGGTAATTTTCAAGAACATTGTTACTCTAGACAGTATCGGGATACAAGCAACTATCACCATGTACAATGCTCACATGAAGAAAAATGGGGATACAAATTGAAATTGTTCTTCCTTGGTTTAATTTCCATTTTTCAAATGTATTTTTATAACCACTTTGGACATTTTCACATGTAATTTTGTCATGTGTAATTACATGTAAAAATATGGAAGGTCTAAAGTCAATAAGGACTCATATATTTGACTAGGTCAAAGTAATTAAGTCTTTTCTAAATCTTCAAGGCCTCTCCCTATAAATAAAGAGAGCCTCTTTTGTAATGGCTTCTTCATATTTTTGTGATTAAAAGAAAAAAATCTACACAATTGAAATGCCTTTTGAGACTTTGAGCTCAGATTGCAAATCTTATTTTATTAAGTAATTGAGAAAGCAAGTGACTTTTCAAAATTTATATTTGAGTAACTTGTGTTGTGTGGGAAATTATTCTTACGTCATTTTTCTAATACAATCTTATCTATTCGATTAAATAAGTAGAGTGGAAATAATCTGAAAGATATTCTAAAGTTGATTATGTAAACTTTGTGCTCTTATAATTATCTTTAATTTGTGTTTTATCATTTTAGAATGAAAGATATGGGAAAGGCTTTGAACTACTTTTATCTTTTGTAATCATATACTCTATTGTATTTTTTGGTGAAGACTTTAGGCTGTACCTCATTCTACTATATTATATAGGTTATAAATTAGTAAGAGAAGCAATGATAGGCTTTGTACTCTAGTGGGTTTTTGGTGGATTCAGTTAATATCCAAGGAATTTTCCTTCACTTTTTAAACATCATTTATGATAAAGAGAAATGGATGGTATGATCTCACCCCTGAGTTAATATTTAGTTTAGATTAGTTTAAAATAGTTTATATGGAACCTCCCCTTGCTAAGAGGAGAGATTTATCTCATTATATTGTGGCTGATATACCCATTTTGCCTTCAATTAGATGATGACAAAATATTCACCCAACATCTTATGAGGGGAACATCATTACATCCCACAAGTTCTTTAGGGAAGCTTTGTCTAGGGTTTCACCTCTCAGCATTGACTTCATTTGACTCCTTTGGAGTTGCACATGGGATGTATCTACATTTGGACATCACACTACACTAAGTAAACAATAGGATGTAATGGTTTTAAAATGGACTAGACCATTTTACAACTAGCCAATGACGTGGTCACCCAATTTTCATGCTTTTATTTTGCATAATTTGACATGAAAGTTATTGTGCAATTGATTCCCCTAGAATGATCAAAACCTTTCTAGTTTAGTAGACCTTACTTTGCCATACCTTATCAGTTTAGAATTAAGATGTTTGTTTTTTGTCATTAGCTTACTTGATCTTGATTTGTGTCTAAAACTACTTCTTAACTCAATGAACTTAACCAAAACACATTATCCCCAATTTCCTTGAGCAAGCGAGGCATTACATTATCCAAATGGAAAACTCATCTTTTCCTTGTTCAAATTTTTATCAAAAGCTTTGTGTCATGTCATCCGCTTTGGCACAATCATGCTACCCAATTGAGTATATATATTTTACCCAATTTGTTTAAATCCTTCATTTATAATCCACATTCAAAATTAAACCTTTCTAAGTTCAAAGGGTTGGTGTGTCAAAGTGGGTTCACCATTTGTGTACTAAGCTTGTTTTAACATGGGTTCAATTTTACATTTAGATTGAAGGTCATTTATTAAGACTTGAAATCGCATTATCATCTTGGTGGACTCAAGTCATCTTGTGTGTCACTCACACTTTTAGTCCTAGAACATATTTTATCCTACTAGAATCAGTTGGTGATGCCGTGCTACCTATTTGGTCCTAGCTTTATACTTAGTGATTTGCATATGTTTTTACATCTTGAGTTTCTTAGTCCATCTAGTCTTCTTCATAATTTGAAGAGCTTTCCTTTAAACTTCTAGGGTCAAATTTTCAAGGTTGAAACTAGATTTTATGGTAGAGACATATCACAAAGATCTAGGCTTTGGTGTACTAGTTTTTACCTTGGGTCTTTGAGTTACCTTACTATCTTCTTATCTATATTATTTCAAATTTACCAAAGGTTGAGTAAACTCATGAACTAAATTTTCTAAATTGTGTGTGGTTTCAAACCACCCTCCCTTATAGTCTCACTAGTAGCTTGGTTATTTATTTTAAAAAGAGCCAAAACATTCTTTTATTGGTTGCTAAAGCATTGGTCCAACGTTAGTCGAACACACAAAATAGCTCTTTTTAGACATGACTCAAAGGATCACTCATAGTGCAGCCTTTTATGGCCTTAGTTATGAAGATGAGAAATTTTATGATGGTCAAGATAACCCTATTGTTTTTGATGATATCCCCACAATAATAAGATCTGGAGATGATTACAATGGATATCAACCAGTTGGGTAGCATGATTTGCTAGACAAATAGTTGGTTGATATCTTTGCATATAATTTGCATGTTGAAGTTATGCATAATCTATGATTATCTTGTACTAACTCATTTAAATAAATTATTGATAAAGGAGTATAGATTGAGAAGGATCTTATTGTTAAAGGCCTTGTTAAGATTTTTACACAAGGTCAATCATCTAATCAAACTAATTCACTAGCTCACATAGTTATGCAAGATAAGCCTAAGGGCTTTAGAAAAAATAAGAACATGGTTGGAAATGGAGTAAAAAAACAAGACATTTACAAATGGTATAGGCTATGCCTCCTTCAAATGTATAATTAACTCCCCCAAATCCACTACTTACATTGCATAGACAACCTCCACAAAGAACATTCCATAAAAAATTTAGAGTCATTAGCAAGTTAGGAGAATTGGTTGAAATAGTGTTATAAAATATTATTGTAGCTAATTTAATTATATGGTCAATATCAAGGCCATTTCCTCAAGATCAACCAGAACCAGATTGGTACAAAGAGAATGAATGGTGTAACTTTCATCATGTTTTTGGTCACAGTGCATATCATTGCATTCAATTGTGAGATATTATTAAGGAATTTATCAAAAATGGTGAACTAGAAATTAATTTGGCCCCTAATCAAGACACAAATTAGGATATGGGAATCTATAAAGACCCCTTTCCTGGACGTGATCCACCACCACCAAGAAATACTCACAATGGTCACAATCAAAGACAGGTGGAATCAAACCCAAGAACAAGGTTAGAATTGTAATGAGCATAATTGAGATCATAATTCCCATACTAATAATTTAGCTTATAACAATGTACCTTTTGACTATAATAACACTATGGGATGCATTTCTATAACCCACATTTCCATTGTTACTATGAAGTTGCATGGCTAAGCTCATATTCCTTATAACATGGGACCCATCATTATAGGGTCAACATTCTCTCCCCTAGTAATACCATGTCATGTTTGAATCATCATGTTTCTACTCCATTTGCATGGGTTACTAATATTTAATAATAGTACCTTTCTTATAAAGGCTCCTCATTAACCCAAAATTATAGAAATATAGTTAGTCATCCATGAGTCACCGTCCAAGGTCCTTTGCCTCCCTCTTTTAATTATAATAACTCCTTTCTACCTCTAGGTTATGTAGTCACAACTAGACACCCACGAGTTACCATCTAGGGCCCTTCACCCACTTCTTTCCCTAAACCTAATGAAAACATTATGCCAATAATTCCAAAGATGAATATTGTCCCAACAAAGACTAAACTAGTTCAATCCATAGTTCAAAGGTTTTATAATATAATGAATCAATTAGATAAAAACCCTACACAAATTTCCATATTAAAACTCTTGCAAATATCTAATGTCCATAGAACCATCTTCAACAAACGTTTGTAAGAGTATTTTGTGCCTAATTATATAAACCTTGATTAGTTCCAAAACCTAGTTGGATATTTGTCTTCATTTTTGAAAATCACATTTGATCAAAAGGACATGTCCATCCTTGGTCCAAACCATAATAACCCATTATACATTGAGATCATCATTACAGATCACAAGATCAATCAAGTTATTAAAGATAATGGTTTAGGGTTGAACATCATATATCTTAAATTGGTATGATGATTGGGATACATGGATAAAGACATTCAGCTAGAGACTATTACAATCAAGGCTTATGATAATGATGAGAGGGAGTCATCTAGTACAATTTAGTTGCTAGTCATGGTTGTGTCTATTTCTCATCACACATTATTCCATATTATGGATATTGATATTATTTATAAAATAATTATTGGTCATCGTTGGATCCATGAAGTACAAGAAGTTCCATCTACTCTTCACCAATGCCTTAAGTTTCCCTATGATGGGATCGAGGTTACTATTCTCACTAATCAATAGCCATACCAATACTGCAAACATATTAAAGCATAGTTTATTAATTATAACTATTACCCAAGTTTTGAATTCATTTCAAAAAAGAACAAAGCCATCATCTCTCATCCATCTCCATCTAATTATATAAACCCTGGTGATCTAGCCTCCACTTCAGCTAATCCATTTCCTATAGCTCTAGCCAAGCAGGTTATCATTAAAGATGTAGGAATCTCCACATACCACCTGAAGAATGTCCTCCATATTAAAATATTACCAAAATCCCCTAAAATATTTGGTAAGCCTAAAACTTCCTAGACTCCTAATAGACCTGATCAGATTTGGTAACCAAAGAAGAAGCAACTAAAACCTCATGTGGTTTTTGTACCTAAAATTGCACCAAAGAATGATCAAGAGGCTTAAACTGAAGGAGACTAGTTATATTTATAATCCAAAGTATCCTATCCCTAAAAATATAATGGATTATCTTGACTACATAGGGAAAGGCCTTGGCCCATAAGCATAGGGAATTTTATAACCCTTATCAGCTAGAGTTGTCAATTAAAATCATGGTCTTGGATTTAAACCACTAGAGGATGATCTCATAACACTTGGTAGTGACTCTTCCAAAGTGACTAGTAATGAGACTCTTAGCAATGACATAACATCCCATTATAGCCTTTTTGATGAGCTTGTTGATTTAGATTTGTTTGATTTTAATTCTATATTGACCATAACACTTATTGGAGCTTCCCATCCTGAAGCAAAAATACATCCTATTGGAGCTTCCTATCTTAAAGCTAAAACCCATCCTAGTGGTGTTTCCCTTCTTGAAGTAGGAAATTATATCTTTACCATTGGTTTTTCCCATCCTAAAGCAAACACTCACTATAACCTATACCTTTACCATCCTAAACTCATAGATTGGGATCAATAAAATTTGATCATATGCCTCAATTAGTTTTAAAATGAAGAATCAATTATAGAATATATGAGCCTAAAAGATGCATTCCCCATTGGTGATCATAAGTAGGGTTTTAATTTTGTATTGAATTATTTTGACTACTTTGGAGAATAGGCAAACTTTATTGGTCATAATAAAGAACAAACATTAATATCTTTGGTTGAAAACCTCTTTGAGGAACTTGTTCATCAAGGAAAAAGTAAAAGAAAAGACAAGCCTTTAAGTGAAAACTTGTTTGAGACATTCCCAGGTAGGAAATTTTGTTCATCCCCTCAGGATGTAGAAAGTCCATCTAGCCCAAGTTCCATAGCTAGTGCAAGCATCTCTTCAGAACAACATCAAATATTTAATCATCTTGCTCTTGAGTTTTTGGAGGTTTTTGCCAATTGGCCTTTACTTGAGAAGGAAGATTTTGATTCTTCATATTATCTAGATATTTGGGAGGAATAACAAGAAGATATAGAAAAATAAAATGATCATGACCATACATTGCCTACAATTTTAGAAGATGGATCCACACTCTTTATGAAGAGCACAACAAAAGTGAATTTGGGAATCCATGAGGATCTTAAAATTGTTTATCTTAGAAAATCCCTTACTTAAGTAGAACATGAGCATATTATATCCATTCTTAAGGATTATATAGACATATTTTCATGGGCATACTTTGACATGCTAGGCTTGGACCCAAATTTAGTTGTACATTATCTTGTTGGTCACCCTGATGGTAATATAGCTACAGACCAAGCTATCCAATGGTAGGCTACAAGTTATCAAGTGAAATACTAGATTAAATCATTGACTAAAAATCAATTCCCATAATTTAGGTAAATCAACCCAACACACCTAAACATGGCTATGACCATATTAATGGAAAAGATTAGTGCCTTAATCAAATGGCACAATAAAATGAAGGACATGGCTAAGGACATCAAGTAATAGGAGGATAAGATGTTTCACATCTTGGATAATTTGGTCAAGTAACCCACCTCACTTAGTCCTTTAGGCCTCATTACAAATGAGGAGTTCAAATATAGAACTAATCAATTCATGTAAGAAGTGACCTACCAAGGGTAAGGTAAACTAGGGGATGACAACAAGAGAATCATGGGTCTACTTTTATCATCTGAGGAGAATATGGGAGATGCAAGAAACATCAAACAAGCTATAGACAAGGTTGAGAAAAATCTCAAAGAACTAGATATCGAAAAGAAATAGCTCTTCATGAGACCAGTTGTGGACCTGCAACTCATCAGCAAACAACATTATAGGTTGAAGATCCTATAGGAAAGGTAAGAGACTACATCAATATAGGGCCCACAAAGTTAATTAGGAATATTTTATTTTTTAGATCTTTGTAATATTTTGAAAATATAAAATTCTTTTGTAAAGGCATGCGTAACTTGTAAGCACATTTGCCTATAGGTCAGTCCATTTTGAAAAGTCTAGTGTATTCTAGAACTTTGGTAGAAATGGTAGTTTTCTTTAAACTTGCAATTTGATATGACTAACTGGCATAATTCCTTGTATTCTATAAAAGGATTATTGTCATTTGTAAAAAAAGAGGGAGTTTTTGAGCCAAAACTTGTGTAAACTTTTGAGTATCTAATGCAAGTAGGGAATTCTAAAAAGATTATCTCATTTTGTTTGTGTCATTTGTTATATGGTTTCTCTCTCAATTTTCTATTCTAAATTTAAAATTTGAATAGTTCTTATGGATTTTTGGTGTGTACCTTTGAATGTAGAGAAATTTAACTTGTGCCAATGATAGGTTAATTTAAGGTTCGTTAGTTTACTTTGTTTTATTTTCTCTACATTTATATATGTGCATTAGATATATGATTATAGGAGTAAATCTTTAAATTATTCTTGGTTATAATTTGCATCTTTTATCACATTACTTAGATTTTCTCCTGATGTTTGGTAATATTTGAGCTTAATATTTTCCATATCATACATTTGTTTTAATTTCATGCTTAGAGGACATTCAAACTTGGTCATGATGTCTACAATAAAGATCAACATCTTTCTTCTTTGCCTTACCCTGCCCTTTTAATTATTTTTTAACAGATCACTTTAGCTTAATATCCATTGTAAATATTCATCTACATCATCCTTTAGATTATATTTTGATCATAATTCACTAATATAATCATAGATTACTCCATTCTTTGAAAATATATATAGCTAGCCAAGGTGACTCCTAACCACCATATTTTATAAATATTGTGAAACAATCACTTTTTTGCCTCTATTCCACCAACAGATAAAAAGATTATTTCAACCTACAACTAATGCATTGAGTTTTTAGGAACTCTAAAATAAAAAAATGTTTCTTAAACACTCTGGGCACCTATGGCACACATTTAGGCATCAACAAAGTCTAATATCCACTAGGATCCAAAATTTGATAGCAACCTATAACTATTTTTTAGAGCCAACTGGCCACTATGATCCACACATTTTTAATTACATATTATCATTATTGGGATCCTAATGGCCATTAGTTTATAAACACTACTATAAAGTACTAATATTTTCAAATGTTGTTAAGGGTATCCATGTTATTCTCATATAATTTTATTTGGAACCAATATATCATTAGGTTTCAAAACTTGTTCAATAAATCAAATTATTTTTTGGAAGATAATTAATGATAGTTCATGTTATTTTCATCTAGCTATTAACTTTTCTTAGAAATTATTGGTCACTAGGTTCCAATTATTTTTATATAGGTCTTTTAAAAGAACCTAACAGATGTTAGTTAGTTAATAATTTGATGAGGAACCTAGTAGCCATTGGATTCCCCTTATTATTGTGTAGATTTGAAGTTTTTATATAAACTTACAACTACTAGGTTTTGTTGTTGAAATATATTAGATTTTTTGGAAACAAAGTGATTGTTACATTCCAATTATTATTATTATTTAGATGTCATGTTTGTTAGGAACTTAAAAGCTTTTCAGGTTTGCATTTATGTTATTTATATAATATGTATGTGGGAGTATTATTGGATGATAGATTACATATTAGTTGATTATTAATTTCTTTTTAGAAGCTAATGGCCATTATTTTCTAATTACCATTTTTCAAATATTAAAACTTTGGTGAACCTGGTGGTTGTTACATTCCCATTATTATTATTTAGTTAATATTTTTTTGGGATCTTAGTAGCTACTAGGTTCCCATTATTACATTGATAATCATTATATAATTTTATGGAGTGTAATGGAGTGAGTTACTCATAATTATTTTTAATCTTAACTTTAGAATCCATTTGACCACCAAAGGGTAATTTCAACCTAGTGTTTTACATATTTTTTACTATCACTTAGAACTTTATTTCTTTTCTATGATAAATCAATCAAAAATTATAATATATTTACCTTGTAGTGGAGTTTAGATCCCATGATTTTATATTTCAAATATATTCCTAAGCCTGATGCAATGATGTAGAACTTTTGTTTCCACAAATTAGTGTTAAATTGACAGATAAGGTAATGTAATTATGAATCAATATCATTTCTAAAAATTCCAAGATAAGAGCCTTGAGATTGATATATATTATCAAAATATAGATAATTTTAATAGTTTTTATTGAGATATTAAGTCAGTTTAAGAATCTATATACCACTAGGGTTTTAATATAAAATGGTTAATTTAACACAAATATTTGAAATAAAGTGTTAACATAACAAAAAATGGTGTTGAGGCCAACATACCCCCATTTCTAAAAACTGGGACCCTTGAGAAACCCTAAGAATTTAACATGAAATATGGCATGATAAGATCATTTTAAGAATTTGAAGATCATCCACTTTATCAAAATCAAGCTTACTTGGTTATGTTTTATTTTAATTTTGAATAACAATGCTAATAAATGGTATTTATTGCTTTAAATTGTAGGTTCCTTAAGTTTTGTTCCTAAGAAATTCATGTTCCAAAACCTTGGAAAAACCCTCAGTTCAAATTTGAATACTGGTGGGAACCTTTTAGAAATCCATTTTAGACCTAAGTATAAATTTTTTATTTTAAGCTTAGTCATGTTTTCAAACATGACTAAAACATATCCTAAAATACTTAGTCCCCATTGTTATTTCCCCATTTAAAATTCATTATGTTCCTAACTAATATTCATTATGTAGGGTCCTTTTAATACTTCTTGGCTTAGCCTAAGGTTTTAACCATAAGGCCCTATTATATCTATAATTACTAATGCAACCTTAGTCTGAAAATCTTAGCTTAAATTATGGTTCCCCAAGTCCGATTTTATGTTAGTCTAGTCCCTTGATATATACATTAGCCTAAGGTTTTAATCCTAATACCTTAACTTATTTATTAATAAAATCAAGACCTCAGTCTCAAAATCCTTAGCCTAATTCTTCTATATCATCATGATTGTAATCAACTTCCTCATATCTCATATGATATAATGACCCTCACTTTATCATGATATTTGATTTAATAGAGTGAGACAAGCCCAAAGTTTTACTTAAATAGAATGCACCTTAGATGATCTGATGGTCCATGCTTCATTGTAAGGACCTAATTGAATGGATCAAAGCATAGTTTGAAGGTAAAAGGATTATGGAAGGATCAAATGATTGACATGTGAAACCCTTAAATTCAAGGATTAAAATCAAAGGGGTTCACCCCACCCCACCAAAGCAACCAATCATGGTAAATCTCTTAGATCATGATCTTACAGATGTCTCTTCATCACTGATTATGATATAAAGGAGTGAATCAAGTCCAAGATCCTTGGAAGCCCCATGGAGGTGCCAAGTATTACTCTTGCATTGGGTCACAATAATTTGATGACCTTAAAATTGATGTTCACACAACCATCATTTGACATCAGTGAGGACATATTTGATGTCTACGTGACCATCAACCTTAAGCCCATCAGATTAAATGCTTCGCTAGTTTAAAATTGACATTTACACGACCATCATTTGAAATTTGTGAGAATAAATTTGACATTCATGAGACCATTAAATTTAATCTAATGAATTATTCTACTCAGGATCAAAATACTCTCCAAAATCTTTTTGGAAGGATAAAAAATTGATTTACAAGCTAAGGGAAATGCTCGAAAGATGATCAAACATTGGAAATATTTGACATGAAAAATATGGAAATGGTATTATGGTCTAAATATATGCAACAAAAAACTTAGTCTAAATCTATACTTTAGGGTCCCCATGGCATTTTATTTAAATATCATGAACCTTAAACTATACACTGATACTAAGTCTTCTCTTTAAAAGGAGATCTGTATTAGGTAGGACTTAGACCAAGTTATTTATATCTAAAGGTTTTAATGTGTTTTGTCAATAAAATAAAATCCTATTTGTTATTAGGCTAGTATACCATTTTTTTGGTCCCTTTGAGCATGCTTCATAAAGCCTTGGCATAAATATTTTAGACCAATGCATATATTATGTTTATTAAACAAATTGTAAACATTGGCTTAGAATATTTAATCTTGGCCCTGATTTATATGATTCAAAAAAATTTAGACATAAATCCCTTATCCTAATATTTACATCATGCTTAATAAACATGTCACAAACCTTAGCCTAAGGAACTTAAGCCAAAGTCCCACTTTAATGATGTGATAACTTAAAGTTTAGACATCTATGTAGATTGATGGTTCATGCTTTGTTACTAGAGGATGATCCAATGGTGTGAAGGTGCTCACGAATTTTCAAAGGTCCACAAGCTCACCATATGGCCAATGATAATTCAACAAAGGATTGACATAGGATATGAAGCACAGGGAAGGACCACAAATATGCTAAGTGTGACAACCATGGGGCTTGGAATAGAAAGGAGCCAATCACAGGCAAAGGCCCAGATTATAATTAATGGATCATGATAATCTAGGATTTTGATCTAATGGTGTGAAATAAAATAAGGTATTTTAAATGCAAATGTCTAGTGCTCAAAGGAATTTATGAAAAATGCCATGAAAGGTCCATACTAATGACACATAGGTGTTATACAAGATGAAAAAGACAAAATGAAAGATCTTGTGGGCTCAAAAACATAAACGTATAAAGAAGAAGGTCTAAATTAAATCCAAAGCATGTATGAACCAAATTATAGATATATCTTGCCATTAAAGCTTTAAAAACTCTAAATCATGCATAAAAGTGACCCAATTGAATTCATTTGGTTAAAATTTGATCCATTAAGAGCTTGATTGTGTTTTTGAGTTTAGAAGAGATTTAAAAGAGATGATTTTCTATCTAGGATAAGTCAATTTGAAGAAACAAGGACCATGGCAGCTTGTAGACAACAACTCAAGATAAAAAAAAGAGATCTACTTATCAATAAATAATGAGGGGCATATCTTCAAGGACATTGAATTAAATGTTGCATCTCTAAATGGATTGAGTATTAGGAATTAGTCCTAACTCTTCTTCATGGTAGAATAAATAAAACATATCATAAAGGAGGTGTAAAGAATATCCATAATGAGCCAGAGGCATTATGACTTGGTCATTATCTAGATGACTAGCATTTACCATGTTGCTACAAAACTCGAGGTATTATATTGTATAGACATCCACACTCTTATCTTTATTGACTATAGGGTAGATAATGAATGGATAATTCAAGAATGGAATTATAAGGGGATAAAATATATTTCTCCTATATAATTTTAAAATTATTACAATCTCACTTTTTCCCATGTGGATGTATCTAAAATTAAAGAATGGACCAACACTCATGACTTAGACTCTATAGTTAGACCCTGGCTACACCAAGAACCCCATAACTTTAGGGAATTTAAAGGAAAGATCCTAGTAGTCCAATTTAGGGAGAGCATTAGGGTGATAATAACCCTATTAAACTAAGCCATTAGAGCCCCTTTAACCACCTATGTTAACAAAATCTGGGTCCCCTATATACATTTCTTGGTGTAACAAAAGTTTACCCCTCTAATTGGAGATTTGATCAATGTCTTCTTAGCCAAAAAATTGACTACCATCAAAAGGAAGACATCTAAGAAGTTTTATATGATGTCATACCTACTTGAAACCCTTCTTACCTCAATCGACTTCCTTAGTAGTATAAATTGGTCTCTTGAGGTAAAAAACACCATTTCCCACCATTACTCTAAATTGCATATCTTTAAATATAAGAACCATATGAAATTTATTTATGAATGTGTCTACTAAGCCATAGTAGAGGCTATCACAAGTGTTACCATGCCTAGGGTCCACCCACTCATCAAGAAGTATGTCAAAATGATGGGTGACATCTGGTACTACACTAACTATATTGTCATCAAGATTGAGGGGATTATGTCCCAACCTTATATATTTCCAATATATGTTCTAAGTAAGCTTACTGAGCAAGAAATTGCCTCCTAGCTCTCCAATGGAATTGATGGGATTTGAATAAAAAAGAGGAAGGGTATTCTCCACCCCTACCCTCTAACCATTAAAAAAATTATACTTCAATATTGGAAAAAAGTTGATACCATCGACAAGTACATGGATTTATTTGGGTTTTAACTTATTAAACTCAAGATGTGTGATCCTAAGAACATAGTGAGTATCAATTTGAAGGAGAAGAAGCTACAAAAGCCTAAATACATGAATTAGTCTTGATGTTCATTGCACCATTTACATTAAGGCCAATAATTAAGAAGAGGTTTTGTTTAGGAAACAAGGGAACAACATCAAACTAGAGCACAAATAGACTAAGGATGATAAGCCATTAAGAGAGGAATGGAAAATACATATTTTACAATATCACTTACTACCTAAACCATCTAAGATATCCTAGGAACAACCCCAAGTAGAATAACCATAGCCATAGCCTCAAGGGTATATTGTACAAAAGTAAGATGAACAAGGCTATGGTAAGGAGAAATTGGGAGAAGCGAGATTAGAAGAGAGACCTAGAGAGGGGTCCTCATCTTCAACACTACCCCAAAGACTACCTTCCCCAATCCAATATTTGGATATGATTACCTTAAAACTGAAAGAGAAACTTGAAGGTTCCCTCAAGTAATTGGCTAAAGCATATGACATTGATAGGGAAGAAGAATGGTTTAGAGAAGCTCAAGTCCAAACAGGAGAACCTATGGAAGATGAAAGAAAGGAGCTTACTCTAGGCACAGTCTCATTGGGTCATAGAGAAAAGAGGAAAGCATAAATGCCACTAGTCCCCCTTGGACCAAAAATAACAAGGTTGACTTTCACTCACCATACCAGTGAAGTCAATCTCTTTAGTGATGAATTCCCAATTCATGGACTGGTCATCCCCGACTGGTTCATTTATGAGAAATTGTAAAAGATCCCTACTCTTTAAAATTCATGATCCATGACAAATATGGAAGTGCATGATGAAATAAAACTATGTATTAGGGCCATGGTAAAAGAGCAAGAAGAAAGGATAATTGTGGTCACTCTAGGATTATAAGGTAAGAAAATGGATGATCCTAGAACATCAAGTAACATAGGTGTAGAGGTTCTTGAACCTCTAAAATTCATAGATTCATCCACCACAATGTAATTTAATCTAGAGATAAATATATTAGAGAAGGTTACCACCAAGATATATAAGGTGGTAATAGAGGAATTCATGTTCTAAAAGGTGTAAACCTTTATATTATTAACCCAAGTTACAGGGCAACACTTGGGTGAAGCTACCATTTATAAAGAATATGTTGAAAGCTTAATTAGATCCTAATCAACATAATAAAAAAATAAAGATCAGAGGAATGAAATAGAGGATCTATAATATTGAAAGATAAATTTTTTTTGGAGATATAGGCAATTCTATTAGTACCTGATGTAATGACCAAAATGCTTAATGAGTCATTTTATGACATGTTTGAGGCACTCAAAATAATAAAGCTGAGGTAGAGTGCATTATCATAGTAGGGTACATTATCCAAGGGTTTGGTCACCCAATGGTAAGCCTTAGAGGATAAAATAACTAAAATTCTTAACATCCAAGCAAGGAAATAAATCCTAGGCTTTAAAACCATCAGTTTAGGATACTTGAGCATAACTCTAAGAATTGTGGTTGACAAGGTTCAAAGTTTGAGTGCATGGCACAATAATGTGGAAAGAATCCTATAAGATGATAAGGATATAATTTCAAGATTAAAAAACTTATTATAACTATGGCTATAGACCCTACACAACCCACTAACCTTAGAATCATAAGTGATGAAGAATTCAATCATAGGGCTACTTTGGTAACTCAAAAAATCAAAGGAAAAAGCCAAGGCCAATCTGGGGCTGATAAAAGTAGAATCTTAGACATGATATTAAATTATAGAGAAAGGATAGATGAAGCTAGGAGCATTAAATAATCCATGGATAGAAATGACAAATAACTTGAGGACTTGGGAGATCAAGAGGAAGAGTGTATCTTGAAGCCTACTATGGATCTAAAGCTAGTTGATGAGCAACATACTAAAACCATGAACATCCTCCAAAAACAAGTAGAGGCCCCACCAAAAAAATTAGACAATATTATATTTTGTATAATTTTGTAATATTTTAAACATAAATATTCTCTTGTAAGGCATATGCTAGTCTGTTATCATATTACCCCTAGGTCAGTCTAATTTTAGAAAACAAGTTTATTCTAGAACCATCCAAGGGAAGATAGTTGTCCTTATTTTTTGTACACCTATATATTGTAAATGACTAGTATACTACCTGATATTTCTATAAAGGAAAGCATTGCCATTTTTAAATGAGAGAGAATTTTGAGAAAATTTTGTACACTTGAAGTAATTAATATAATCAAGGAATTCTACAAAGATTGGCCATGTTTGATATGTCAATTACTAATATAAGTTTTCTATCCATTGTTGGTTCTAGGTCTTGAATTTGAATAGATTATTTCAATTTGGGGTTGAATTTTATAATCAAAGGTTATATAATTTGTGCATATGCTATATTAATTGGAAGATCTTAGGTTTTGATTCATTTCATTTTGCTTTACATTTAAATGTGCAAATGATATTTGATTATAGTAGTAAATCCTTAAAGTAGACCTAGATCTTATGACTTTTTATGATATCCTTTAAAGTTTGCCTAATATATAGTGGAATTTGAGCTAGTGTTACTTTAAATTGTATTTTTTTGAATGTATATCCAGTTACAATTGATGCTTTGTCATGATATTTAAGACTAAAACTGGTAATCACTTGTTTCTTTTATGCCTTACCCTTCTCTTTGCTCTCTTTTTTTACACCAGATCACTCTAGATTAAGATCCATTATAAATATCCACTTAGATTAGTTTGTAGCTTATGTTTGAACCATAATTCACTAAGTTTTAATATATATTTTCTATAATTCACAAACAATGGACCATGATGGCTCCCAACCATCACTCATAAATTTTTGGGACACCAATGTATATCTTTGATTTTATTTCACCATAGGTAACATCAAGTTGCCATAACCTAATAATCATGATTTTAATTCCTATAATTATAAAATAATAAGTGTTATTTAATACTAAGGAACCCTATGGTACACTTAGAGGCATCAACAAGGCATTTCCCACTGGCGTTAGAAGGAGGCTTGAACCTCCATGAATTCTTTGAATCTTTGTTGATCTTAACATATTTTGATCTAAGATTAGTATATCTTTGTGTTTTTGAGTGAATTATTTTATTATAAGTATAAATATCATTGATCTTTGTTGTTTTTTATGCATCTTCATGGTTCCATAGACAAAGATTGAAGTTCTTTGGGTTTCAATGCTTGTTTTCAGTAAATTTAGTTTAATCTTTGAATATCCATAGTATCTGAGGTTAGGATGACTCTTTTTTTATAAAATTTTGGTGTTAATAAAATTTTAATTTTAGTCAAATTTAATCAGCCCATGTATTTTAAAAATTTTTAGAGGTTTTCATGTCCTATAGGGGTCTAATGTTGGTCTAAACACTTTACTTATCCATAGTCTAGCCTTGGTCTAAGTCCATCTTCCTTATAATATAAAAGTAAAGGAAATTCAAAAATTTTAAAATGATAAAATTATTTTTTAATTTTTCTAATGTGGTTATTTAGGTGATTTATACTATCCTAAGTCATAAAATTGATCCTTTGCGATGTCTCATATGTCAAATATGCCTTTTAGCCACATTTTTAGCACAATAAATGACTTGTAAAGAATTTTCAAAGATAAAACTTATCACCAAGATATATTTTATTGTGGATAAGGTTATTACATGTCAGGAACAATCAAACATCAGTCGAAGAAGCAATTTCATGTAGAAAGAGGTAGTTTTTCCTTGAAAATAGGCCATTAATGGTACTTATATGGACTTGGTGTCCTTATCTTTAGGTAAAAACATGATTTATGTGCCTCTTCACCTCCATAAAGTCCTTAAAATTATTTTTTTATAAATAAAGGTCAAAATTTTTAGTTTCAACTTTTGTTTCTTCCTTTTTGCCTTTGTAAGCCAAGAAAGGCCAATTTGGAATGCTTGGTGTGAGTCATAAAGTTGTAGTTGGGAGGAATGAACTTGGGGATTGAAATAGGCCTAAGTATACTTCATTTTCATGGTAATAATTTTTATTTTAATGGACTCTCTTTTATGAACCATCACTTATACTCCAAGCAGTATTTTATGCACTCACATCTATGAGGGGTATCCTTTTGATCTAGTTTCATAATTATTTAATTTGGTTTGATGATTTGATGGTTTCATCTATTATTTAAGGCCAATATATAGGTTTTCCATGGTTATATTTCTCTTGGAAGTCTCAAAGATTCAATAAGTCTCTTCTAAGCTTATATGTGCTTACAAACTAATCCTCCCACACTTACAACAACCTTAAGTGGCTTTGATAGAGGGTCAAAAGATAATTGATGGTGTTTGGATAAAAATTTGATCTATTTTGGGGTCACAACATGTTTTGTGAAATATGACTGATATTTTTGGTTTTTTAGTTTGAAAGGTAAGGGTATATAACACTTCTAATGATGAGTGGATAAACTCAGGCCTTTTATCCCTATTTTGTCAAAATAGAGCTCCTAAAGATTTTTTGGACTTATTAAAACATGTTCTCAAGATTATATAAGACACATAGATACAGGAACCTTATAGTCCTATCATGAGAAAATGTTCATGCCAATTTTGAGAAGAAAAGGACAAGGGGAAGGTGGATTTCTAAAGCTTCAAAAGTGTCTCTGAACACACTAAAAATCTTAGTTGTGTCTACAGGTTTGTGAAGGTAATGGTTTTGATTCACTTCAAAGAAAAATTAAATGGAACTTCCAAGAAATGGAGAAGATTAGGCTAGTATAGAGAGATAAAATGAGATCAGAACCATCAAGGAGAGGTTGATATGGAAACTTTGTTCACTTCCTAGATCACTTATAGACTCCTTTTAGGCATGAAATTGACACCTACAGGTGTCTCAGCCTAGTTATATAGGTGAATTAAGGAACTAGAAGTCTATGGATAGTTTAAGTGTTTTTGGGCTATTCAAGGTGAGTCTAAATTATTCCAGTGAAAGATACTTCAAGAAAGAATCTAAAGATACCTCTTTCTAACTATAACCACTCCAACTAAGCCTTATTTCCACCTATAGTAGGTTCATATGAGGAATTGTTCCAGTGAAGGAATAAACATAGTTTTGGAGTTCAAATGGAATAAAAGGGGTAAGTACAAGGGAAATATACACCTTATCATAACTCCAAAATATGCTCCAAAACCTAATATGCTCCATGATAGTGAGGAAAACCCTTGATTTCCACCTATAGGTAGGGTATGAGCAGAGCACCCTATTTCAAATAGTGGCATGGGAAGTTATGTAAGATAGTGCCTTGGAGGATCACAAGGGTATTATTTGGATAGACACAATGAAAGTTTATATAAACTCCAAATATATTACCATTCTTTAATAAAGAGCTAAAAGGGTGCTTTTATCCTATATCTAAGCCTCACTAAAGTGTCAGTCCATTCAGATAGTGAGCTGAGATGGGTCTTAAGGGAGGTTATAATGGACTTACAGATTGAATTCTTGATTCTCTACCATATTCTTAAGGATATATAAGGAATTAATGATCCCTATAAATTATTATAGGGTCAAAATAAGGCCCTAAACAACTACAATAGTTATCAGAAAAGGTTGTATCAGTCTAGGCAGTTTATAGACCTAGTCTTGTGAATCCAAGAGTTTAGAGATGGTTTGAGAGGCTACGATGTTTGAGAAAGATTGGAATAAATATAGGTGATATTAAAAACATATATATTCCCTTTACATTATCATATGGTAAAAAAATATCTCCCAATTTGATCAAACACAATCCTCATACCCTATCTACATATATAGTCTACCTATGCAAGTTCAATCTTGGGATTTATGTCTTTTGAAGGGCCAAAACATGGAGTTAGAGGCTAAATGTTTTTATAGAGTACCCTTATAACTTTTATAAAAACATAAAATGGTTGGTTTTTTGGGACAAATAAGACAATATTCCTCTTTTTTTCTCAGAGGTAGTGCACATTTCCCCTTACACAAACCTTGAAAACATGGAAAAGGAGAATAAACCATGAACTAGAAGGCTTGGTAACTTGTCAAAAAAGTTTTTGGAGTTGGAATACACATTAAGTAACATGGTAAACCTAGATAGAGGCTTTCAAGTCAAACAAGGTTCCCTATGCAACAAGGGTTGCAATCAAACCTAATAGGTAGAGTTATGGCGAAGAGGCCAAAAGGGGAATCATATTATTTCGCAATCTTGAAAAAGAATTATAATTATTTGATTCATGTTTTTAGAGGTATAATGGATGTATCCAAGCTATATATATTAAATTAAAACATGAAAATATCATTTTGAGTCTTAGGTTATAGGCAGACTTGTGAAAATAAGGTATAAGACTAAGGCAAATGGTGACTCATTTGCATTTGTAGAATGAGATGACATTTAAAATGGCTAGGGACACATTTTTGGTGATCATAATATAGGTTTTGGAGAATTTTTTTATACAAACTCATCAAGAAGCTATTTTGGATTGAAATGAACTTAGACCTCATAAAATGCATGGAAAAAGGACATGAATGCCATCTTGAAATGCTTGAAACTTCTCCAACACTTTCCATGGGACCTCAAAATGATTATGGGAGTTATTTAGGATCCCTAAGAAAACCTAAATGGTATTTATTTTTAACTCCAATGTCTTTTATTTATAAACACATGCTAAGAGTCTAGGTTACCTCAAAATCCTAAAAAATCCCTCACTATAGACCTGATTGGGAATATAAAGTAGATGGAGTATCCAACGATGTTTAAATTACATGGAACTAAATTAGAGATATAGAGGACTCTCCAAGGCTCTGTTCCATTAAAATGAGATGTACCCCACTTATATGAATGGTGCAAAATAGGGCTCTTTTTAACTAATTTTTGTGTTTTCTAGGTGTGAGAAGGTTCCAAAATATCAAATAACCTTTGGGAGGTATATTGAGACATTTTATAAGTCTCCATGATGATTTTATAAGGTATATAAACTCTTAATTGTTTCCACTATCTTCTCCATCTTAGTCATTCTAGTCAGTAGATAGTGAAATAGAAGGAAGCTCCAATTGGAAAGTCTTTTAAGTCTCATTTAATGAACATGATTAACTAGACACTCTTGAAAAGTGTCATTAATCCTTATTAATGTATCATATTTTAGAATTGGAAGGTTTTGGGTGCTGAGTGTGAGACATGCATGAGGAGTCATTTGGTAACTATTTGAGATTATTTCTCATGGATAGAAGGTTATGAGTGGTTTAGTACTAATCCAATTCATGTGAGGGATTTTTTTAACCCCTCCCACTTATATCCATCATCTTATGTAATCATATGTAGTGATGAGGTAGTTTTGTAAAGGAAAATGATGAGGGAAGTTTCTTATGCAAGCAAAAGGGAATATATGCCACACATGAAGGAGTTAAACAAGTTTGAGAGATTTTTTTTATTTCTTCTCTTTGAGGAAATATATCATAATATATTACATGATAATGTAACTCCTCATTTCTTGACAAGTTTATTAGTGAATCTTGAGCTTCCCCTTCTCTCTCTCCTCTCATAATTGCTATAAATTATAGCCTTTTGGCTATTTATGGATCTCTCCACCTAGGTATGGTGAATCCCTACAATTTTTTTTATTTGAGATAATAAATATATTTTTTTTTACCTCATTCAATATTTCACTAATTTCATGTAATGGTTATTGGTTTTGTTCAAGTGTAGTTTTCCTTACCTTCACATGTTATCTTTCCTAATGCCTTGTATAGTTTGAGATCTCTCTTTTACAAGTTAGAAAGAAGTGTCTAATGTGGATTTTAGGTTTAATAAGTATTATATTCAATAGTTTTCATAAAATGTCTATTTTCTAAGTCATCCTATCCTAGGCTCTCCTAAATACCCCATGCTTGAAACATTGATGTGGAAGAGAAAATTATCATTGAATGAAGTGTATGTATAGACTTATTTTGGTTCCAAGTGCATGTTAAATGGTGTGAGTAGGAAAAATATTTGGTGTATAACCTCCCCTATATTATATATAGTTTTATTTATCCTTATCCATGTTCACCCCCCAAGAGTTAGTAGTGGTTTGATCAAACTGGTATATCAAGGGGAAATAGCCCCAAATCTAGAGATCCACCTCAAAGTTGGGTCACCCACAACCCTAACGTGGTTCCATTATGTCACTTTAGTGAGGAGAGAATTATCATCTCCTAAAGGGGTGAAAATTAAAGTGACAAAATTGTCATATATTTCATATATCTGAGTTCCTTTAGGCTTATACTTATAAAGATAGATCATATTCACGTAATTGAATGCATCTTTGAGCTAATTCAGTCAAAGACCAACATTATTTGTAGTTTTTCATATAACCGTTACAAAATAATCTCAATGTATAGGTCTAAATATTGTTCTTTATAAAATTTAACTTGATACATCATATTTTAGGTAGGATTTTCAAATTTTAAGTTAGAATTGCCTAAGATTAGGACAAGATCACATTGAGAAACCAGGGAACCTTTGATTGACCTCAAGGTTCATAGAAAATATAGATCTGAAAAAGGTAGATGTAGGAGATCTAAATATTTTCCAAATTCACCTTTTCAAGGCATCTATGCCTTTAATATTCATCTAGTTATGGCTTGGATGGGAGAATCTTCAATCAATGTGTCAGGTGTGGTACATGGCTTCCCATACAATCCTAAGAAGTATTTGCCTACATTTAGTCTAATTGACATTATGACTAATTAATATCACATTAAATATTTTAAATTTTCCTTAATCTTGGTATATTTTTTTCATGAGGATGTAGCTTGTAGGTTATTCCTCTTCACTTTTAAAGATGCTACTTATGAATGGTTTTTAAACTTTTTTGATAATTACATCACTAATTGTGATAGTTTCACTGATGTTTTTATAGATAAATTTGGTAATATTTTTAGTCCTTATTTTATTTACCATCAATTCACCACTATTAGAAGAGATAAAAATTAGCCTATTAGGTCTTTTAATGCTATATTTTAGAAAATGTATAGTAGAACCATAGAACCCTATAAGCTTGACGATGTATTAGCTTTAGAAATATACAAAGATGCAATGGATCCCATGACCTCTATATTTTTAAAGAGATCTATGCCAACTATAACTTCATTATCTAGGACCTATTTTGATGTGATAACCATTAGTGATCAAATGCAGCCCCAAGGATAAATGGTGTATTTTGTGCCAAATGTCAACCCATATATGCCTATAATGAACCTATTTTCCAACAAATGTAATATACCATCATTAAACCAACTCCAAAACCTCAATCAATTACCATTGAGTCATGCTTCTCCCAATCAAAACTTAGGATTCCTAAATCATCCTACTAAAGGTTTCAGTTAAAATGACCAAAGGGCTTTAGTACCATCTGTTAACAATAACCAAGTACATAATTCTAAAACTCCTAAAAATGAGAATGAATCTATCTTAAAAATGGTCCAAAAGTTGAGCATTAATTTTCTTCAATTAAAAAAACAAGTTGGAAACATTGATGAAAGTTTAACTAGGAACTTCTCATTTTAAAGGTACAATAGGCCAAACAATATATTTTCAAATGATAGTTTTCATAACAATAGGAATAATGAGCCATCTTCCAAAAAGAAGACTATACACATTAACCTCATTGATATTGCACTACTCAATTATTATAGGGTATATTGCATAGCCAAGCATGGAGAAATTGACTTTTGAGTTTTGTAAAGCCTTTGAGGATTTCCAAGAAGATTTAAATACATTTGAAGTGGTACCTAACAAGGAAACTGGTGTAGGTGCTTTTGGATCCAAATCATCTGATCAAGCCTTCATGGTGGATACTTTTGATTTCCCATTTCAAGAGGAAAATTAACTTGATGAGATCCTTGAAGAGATCCAAGATTTTCAATAGTTCTTAAAGAAGACCTATCCCTTGAGGAATAGGGAGTAGAGGTAGCCTTTGACTACCTCAACACCTTCCAATAATTTTGGAACCCCCTAGACACCTCTTTAAGTAAAAATCTAGAGCCACCTAAAGGTATTAATTCTAAACCTAATGTTTATATTCCTATTTATTCTAATAAAACTAGATATAACATAGTTTAGGACATGAATAAGATAAAGGATAATATAACTTTGCATGAACTAATGTAGATCATAGAGCAAAGGGGCATCCTATTAGAATCTCTATCAAATAATTCCAACAATCCACCCAAGGTTTATCATGACAATGTGACTATACACAAAGCCAAGGTTGAGTCTCCTCCTTTCTTAATCACTATTAGGATGTTTGGTAAGAATTTACATAATTTCTTATTATACTTAGGTGCATCTACCAACTTCATGCCTACAAGTATATGCAAACAACTTGGCCTAACTCCTATCAAGTCTAATAGGGTTGTCACCTAACTAGATAAATCTAGTGTTAGGGTAATTAGGGAAATTTTGAATGTTCACATGCAGTTAGATAAATCTAGGCATCACTTTCAATCATGTCTTGGATGAGAATGACTATCAATTAACTCACTTGTAAGATCTAGAGTTACTTGATGAAAAGTGCATGGATGCGGTGAATAATCTCCAAGCCTATCAAAATCAAATTTGAGGCCACTATAATCAGCATGTGAAACATAAAGAATTTGAAATTGGTTATCTCATCCTTAAAGAAAACCAAAATAATACTATGGCTAAAAAGAAGCATAAATGCATCTTCAAACCCAACTAGGTTGGTACTTTCATCATTACAACAAACTATGAAATAGGAGCATATAGGATTACCACACCAGATAGACACAAACCTAATGAGATGATGAACATTATCCACCTCAAGTAATACTACGCTTGATTAATTTGGTATATTGTCTATAAGGACCATTTCAATTTGTACCATTTTATCAATATTCTTCTTTGTATTATACCATTTTACTATCCTATCATCCTACCAACCTATCACCTATCTATTTTACCATAATTTTTCATTAAATGAGTTTATTTCTCCCTCCCTATCGAGCCCTATGACCTTTGTAATGTTTCATTCATTCCAAATCCACATTCAATAAAAGGATTCTAATTTAATTTTAGTAGTTCTTTCTAGTATTCTAGATAGAAGCAGTATTTTGAAGCAGTAAGGTAGAAATTTGGTAGTTGCATCCTTCATTTCTTGTTCCATTCTTTATACCAAGTGTGCCTAATTATAACCACCTTTGGGAAAATTAGTGTCTCATCAGTGTTGTTACTAATTATAACTACCTATGGGCAAATTATTATCATTGATCTATGTCATTATATCCTAGTTATAACCACCTATGGGAAAACTAAGGGCAACACTTGTTTATCATACCTTAATTTACCAACTAGCCATTTCTTATGTCATACTATGCCATCATACCAAATATGCATGTTTATTTGAATTGATTGCTTCACTATCAGATTCCTCCACTGTAAGGTATAACTATAGTGATTTTTAGGTCCCATCTTGGGACTATATAGGTAGTGCTCGATACTTGTTGAGGTCAGCTCAGTCACCGTAAGACACACTGTTATTGTTTTATGAGCAACCTAAGCTATGTTCTCACCATTTTATGAGCAATCTAAGCCACGTTCTTACCATTTTTTGAGAAACCTAAGCCACACTCTCACCATTTTGTGAGAAACCTAAACAATGTTCTCACTATTTTATGAGCTTCAACCATTTAGTATTTCATCATCCTTTATTGAGTTGAGATATTCAAAAATTACAAAAAA
The DNA here is from genome assembly GCA_037957365.1 of Torreya grandis. Lineage (NCBI taxonomy): Eukaryota > Viridiplantae > Streptophyta > Pinopsida > Cupressales > Taxaceae > Torreya > Torreya grandis. The sequence goes on from JARHVA010003103.1 coordinate 1,640,476, forward strand.
AATTGTAAAATTATTTATAAAAAATATATATTAACCTCTTATTTGCCTTAAGGATTTTGGGAACCCTTACTAAGTTACAATCCAATCACTTATCACTTAGTTTCCCCATCCTTTTTGGCCCTTTCTCCCACACACTTTCCATTTTACAAGACCATTCCTATTCTTCTATCACATCCACTATGTTTATTTTTTATAAGTTGTCATTTTCTTTCCATTTCTTGGGAGAACTACATTTGGCCTAAATTTTTTGTTGGATATTATGTCCATGCAACTATGTAGACATATTACACTTGCCTAGCATATATGGAGACAATTCTACCACCCCCTTCTTTTTCTTTTATTTTCCCCATCTTGGTTTTTTGTTAAGTTATCACCTATTTTATAAGGCAAATGTTCATCACATTATTTATACTAATATTAGGACTAACTATTATTTTTTTCTTTGATTATTTATGTATTTGTTATTTATACACCTATTTGTTTGCTTTCAACACTATTGCCTTGATTCAATATATGTGTATTCATTGGGTGATTCCTTATGCACTTATACTTGAATCCATTCATATTCATATGTCTACATTGCCATCATGGTTTTTATCATTGGTGCATTTCTTTCCTTTAAATATTGGATCTTGGGAGTCAGTCCTTATGCATCTTTTAGCCTAGTCTTCACAATGTTCTAACATGATGCCTACCATAAAATGCTACAAAAAAATCAAGGAAGTCTAATTAGCAAGGGCAGCATCAACATCTCATCGGCACTGACATCCCAATCCAATCCTAATAGAATAATTAACCATGAAAGAATTTCAACCTTTATTAGTTTGAATGAACATCTACCTATTAACCAGTTGTTCCAATTCATCATTACCCTCTGTGACAAAAATATCATAATCATCATCCAATAAATCATGTTTTCCATAATCAGGGTCTAATTATTATAACCACCTATGTAAAAATCATTATACACTATCCCACCTTCATTTCTCAATGATTATAACCACCTTTGGGAAAATCATTGTGTTTTCACCAAATTTATTTTCTTTTACCCAAATGGGGGCATGTTGTTATCTTTTTCTTGTCCTAACTAGGGTAACTCCATCTTCTTAATGGTTATAACCACCTTTGGTAAAATCATTATGTTATCATACCACATTTCCACTATTAGGGTACAATGCTTATAACCACCTTTGGAAAAACCATTATACACCATCCCACTTTAATTTTCAATGAATTTGACTAATTTTTTAGAATCATTATGTTCTCACCCCATCATATTCATATATTTGGTCCACTTATTTTTCTTCTTTCTTTCGAGGGACCATTTGCTAACCTACATATGTCAACCATTCCCTCAAGGGGGCATCATACAATTTATCCATTACTATTGAAGTTGTAGGCATGCAAGACTTTTTCATTCTTTGAGAAGATATTATTTTTCCTATATCTTGCAATGCCTTCCCAAATAAGAGCAAATTTTAGACACCTAAAATTGGCCACCAATGACCTTTAACCAGGCTTTTGACCAATTTCTATCAAAATGCACAATTTGGGTTAAAAACACTAAAATACACTAAAAGCTTTAAACTTGTCATATTTAAGTTTCAATTTTGGTCAAATTATCCCTAAATGGGCTGATTAAATTTATGTGACGACTAATTTTGATCAAATAATTTTGAGTCAAAATGGTATTTTTACACTTGGGTGCTCTAAATTTATATTTTCTACCATTTTTTTTGCACGAGACACGTGCCTTTGTTATTTTGTGTTGGAATCATCATAAATGGATTAATGGATCTAATACATCTAAAATCTCCTTCAAATTCTAATCAAGTTAAATTTTGAGCCAATACTATGACATTTTGACCAATTTGATTAATTTATGCACCAATTACCAAGATTTGCGTCAAATTTGACTAATCATGTTTAAGACTAATCAATTAGAATTAAGATCTTAAGTTAATTTTTCATGGAACTTGTTGAATATTTATTTTTTGAAATTGATATTCTATAACTACATCATCAAGTGACATCATTTCTTGAGAAGTCATCCCTAGGCCATTAATGTATAAAACACTTCATTTAGCCCTCCCATGCCTCATTAAGACCTTCCATGCATTTTTAATGCCTCTTTATCCCAAATATTTATGAGGGTATTTATTGATTTTATCCTCTAAAATTGAATGGAGTCTTAGCCACACATATTCATTTTGATATGGATGGTTCAGGTTCATTTTGATCATTCTCAAAAATTTATAAGTGAGAAGCCTTGCTCATTGAATGTTAAGTTCTTTTAAGCCAAAGTTACCATGCCCAAGTAGCTTGAAGCTACATCTAGATGTAGTGTTATTATGCCCAAATATTGAGTCAAAATCCATCATAAGCCAAAAAAATGGTGCTAAGAGGAGATGAAGGTAGCCACACTCCATTGATGAATATCTCTTAGGCACAATCCAAGTAATCCACTTTGAAGAAGACTCTTGGAGCATCAAGGAAGTTAATAAAATTAAGATTCTTTCATTTTAATTGTGCTTTGTTCATTTGTATTCTTTACCATGCTCCCACCTTGAGTTGGGCTTAATGTGTTACCATTAGTGTGTTTTGTTTAGATTTTATTTCATTCACTAATACCATACTAGTCTCCCCTTATTACAATCATATGTTCACATGCATAAGGTACTTAGAGGAAAACAACAAAATCTACTCTATTATGTACAATGTAGCTAATAAATAAAAAAATATTTTAATAACAAGGATTTAAATGAATCCTATTGACTGGGATGGGTAATACATCTCCATATAGCTAGACAAGTTAAAAAGTATTATTCTTTTTACATCTGTGGATCAAGTAAGGGCTACTCCACAAGTTGTAAAACTTGGTATGGTTTCCTATCTTGGCCTTATTTGAATCCCACTTGAGGACTAGGTCACCTTCTTTGAAGTCCCTTTCTATGGATCTCTTGTCAAAGTCTTTGTTGACTTGAGTTTGGTGTGACTTTAATGTATTCATTGCAAGGTCCCTTGTTTCTCTAAGCTCTATGAGTTATGCCATCCTTACACTCATAGGTTCACTCTCTATCAACTCAAGTTGATGGGATAAATCTAAGGTAGGTAACTCAAGAGAGATGGGTAGTTTGGCCTCCCTCCCATATACAAGAATGAATGGTGATTTAATAATGGAAACTCTAGGAATCACTCTATTAGCCCATAAGGATGTCCTTAATTTTATGTGCCACATTCTTTGATTCTCTTCCATAGTCCTCTTTATGATCCTTATCTAGTTTTTGTTTATCGACTCTGTTAGTCCATAGCCTTAGGGGTAGTAATATTAGGATGTACTAAGTTAGATGCCTAGATTAAGTGACCATTCACTTATCTTCATTCCAATAAATGATAAGGCATTATCTAAAATTATTACTACTGGTACACCAAACCTCATCATTATGATATCAAAGAAGTCAAACACAATTATTTCATTAGCTTCTTTCAAGGAAATTGATTTCACCCACATAGTGAAGTAGTTAATAATAGTGAGTACCCATTTGTGTCCTCCATTGGAAGGTGGATTGATCATTGTTATGAAGTCTAAACCCCACTACATGAAGGGTTGTTCCACTTAGATTTGGTTGAGATTAAGGGATACCAGTATTTGCTTACCTATAAAGAGAGCAAACTTTTGAAACTTTCTTACCCATGTATATGCATCCTTAAAGATATTGGGCTAATAATAACCATCCTTCATTTATTATTTTATTATAGTTCTTGGAGCAAAATGGCCTCCTACAGGTCCATTATAGATTTTTTCAAAAATCCTAGTCACTTGGTCATCATCAACACACCTTAAAAGCATCCCATTGAGGTTATTTATAAAAATAACCCCATTAACCAATGCATAAGGTATGTATTAAATTCTATAATACCTTATGTTTTCCCTATCCATACCTTGTGGGCATTCACTTTTTATAAATAAATGTGTCATATCCTAGATCCAACTACTATGAGATGGAGGTAAAATTATTTGTGAGTTGTCTTATGTCACCAAGACAACCTATTTGTCCTCATGAATGTCATCCACCATATTCTCACATAATCCTTTACCACTTAATAGCTTGGTGACATTAATCTCCATGTCATACTTTATAACCATGGTAATCCAAATAGTGTTCTTTTCATTAAAGTCTTTGTTAAGAATTAAGTCCCTCAATCCAAGATGAGACAACATAAAATATATTTTTCCATTAGAGAAAATTAATTTAAACCTTTTAAGGCTTCTTACCATTGTAAGGAGTTTATTTTCTATAGAAGTATACCTTACTTCATATCCCTCAATCCATTGATTTAAGAAATTAATTGGTTGCTCAAGTCCTTCATAATAATTTTGCATCAACATAGCTGATATATTATCAATATTAGCAAAGGTATAAAATATGAAATCCCTTGAGAAGTTAGGATTCATGAGTGTGGGTACTTGGGAAATGGCTTTTTTGATATCCTCAAATGTGTTTTACGTTCATTTGAGCAAGTGAACACTTGGTTCTTCTTTAGCATGCCTATTATGGGTTTGACCAAGCTTGAAAAACTAGGTAAAAACCTTCTCACAAATTTTATTTTACTAAAGAAAACATGGAGTCCTTTCTTGTACTTGGGTAAGGATAAGGCCAAGGTAGAACTTATTCTATTAGGATTAATTGTTAATCACTATTTTAAGATAATATGTCCCAATATTTTTCCTTCATGAATGGAAAACACACATTTTTTTAGATTTAATGAGATCCCATATTATTTTTATCTTTGAGAGATCAACCTTAAGTGATGCAAGTGTTCACTATCTTTTTTGGAGAAAATTATTATGTCATCCAGGTAGACTAGCACCATCTAATTTAACAAGCCTTATAAAGCCATGTCCATGTATTATTAGAAAGTGTCCCTAGTATTTGATAGGCCAAAATGCATCTTTTGATAAGCATATGTGCCCTAATGTATGGTGAAGGTAGTATTATATTGGTCTTATTATCTTACTAGAACCTAGTTGTATCCGAAGTACCCATCCAAAAGAGAGAAAGCATTCTAAACTAGTAACCATTTAAAGGATTTTATCTATGTATGGTAAGGGGTAATGATCTTTCAAAGAGACCTTGTTTAGGTAGCTGAAGTCAACGCAAAACAAGACCTCACCATTCTTCTTCCTCATAGGTACCAAGTTAGCTACCCATGAGGAGTGTTTGGTGGGAAAAATGATATTAGATTCAATCAATTTAGTCAATTATTTCTCATTATCTCTTTAATTTTTGGGTTGATAGGCCTTTGATTCTACTCGATAGGATTGGCATTAGCCTCTAATTCTATAGTGTGTTGGGTTATCTTGGGATCAAAGCCTCTTAATCATGATATTCCCAAGCAAAGATATATGAATATTCCTTTAAAAGTTCAATGAAATTATGTCTTTCATCCTTAGTGATTACCTTTCCAATCATGATAAGCTTATCTTTGAGTATAATAACTCTTTCATAGTTCTCCTCATCAGTTTACATTAATGCCTTGTATTTCCTCATATGGTCTCCCTTATAAGAAAAACCTTCAAGGGTGACCAACCCTTTAGGAATTTTGTTAAACCCAAGATAAACAATTTGATCCTCATACAGATATTTGAATTTACCTTGGTTCATTGAGGAAAACTCATATTTTTACTGCAAGAAACAAGTAATCTACTTATCACTATCAAAGACCTACCAGTGAACCTCATTGTCTGGCACTAATGGTATTACCTACCAAGTTAACATGTGGCTATACTTTGGACTTTTTAAATCTCATTTGGGATGTCAAACTAAACTCCCACAACTACCAGCCTATTAGCATGCTAATTTTAGTTCCTTAGAACTATATGGATGTTAAAGGCCTCAAAGTCCCTAAGTATGTCCCACACTCTATACAGGATTTCTTTAAGGGATTCTTCATGGTGTTTTGGCCTATAATATGATGTACTTGTTGGGTGAATATTTTTTCACTAGCTAACTGATGATCAAAATAGGTGATTTCAACCACAGCATGAGGAGATTGGTTGACCAAATGTGCAGGTTTACCACATCAAAAGGGGACAAATCTCTCCTCTCATCAAGGGGAGGTTACCTATAACTATGAGGAGCTATATACTATATATATGCAATAAATAACACTCAGGTGTAGGATAACACCATCCATACCTCTTTTTTTAGAGATGATGTTCACAAACAAAGGAGAAATCATGGTGAAAAGACTCAAGGCACTTCTCTTTTTTCAAAAGTAGTCTTACAGCAAACAACACGAGTTCTTTCTGATAAGTAACAAGTAACTAGAATAGGGCACAATAACCAGTAGAATGAGGTGTAGCACAAAGTCTCCCCCTCAACTACCAAAGAGTGAAATATGAAGGATAATGAGGGTACAAAGTCATCCCAAGGTCCTTTACATAGAAATAGAAAATAAACACACTAAAGACAATTGTGGTAGCACAAAGTCTCTCCATAGTTGGCTTCAGGACACCTTCCTGATTACTTCCAGTAGTTATGCTTATGTCATTAAAATGGACAAGAACACATTCAAGAAATAGACATAAGAACTATCAGCTATAATAGCACAAAGTGTAAAAGTAACTTACTTTCTCATTCAAATAAATAAATATGATCAACAATCTGAGCTCAAAGTCTCAGTAATCATCTTTCAATTTTGGTAGAGTTTTTCTTCCATAACCTAGAAAACATCCTTTACATAAAATAGGAGATTAAAATATATAATAGCTAAGAAAGGCTTGGCACTTTATTTCATGGAATGGCCCATGCTACATTTAATGCCTTGAATGCATTTTCAATTTTATCAAAGGGGCCACACTGGAACAGGGCATCTGCCTTAACTGTGGCATGTCAATTCATCTCAAATGTCTTCTCCTCAACATGGGTTGTCTGGTCTTTCACCAAATATGTACACGGTTGTCCCCTCACTCTTATTCCATGGGAGAAAAATAGGCCTTGCCTTTAATGTTTACAAACTCAAATATCTACTTGGTGGACTATTCTACCTACTAGAAATAACTCCTACGTAGATATTTCTAGTCTTTCCCTCTTTCCTATTGCAATTTGAGCTCTCGGGTTATCTTTTCCCCTTTTTGATGACCTTTTCAGCTCCTTCTTCAGCTGGTCACTTAGTTTATTTTCAAGTTCTATGCCACATTTAAAAATCAATAGATATTTCATTACCCTAAATTTGACATCTATGGGGACATCATTGGTTCATTGTTTCAATGGTTTGGGTGGCCTTCTCAGCTCCTTGGTTCCATCGCTTCTCTAGTTCATTCACTTTCCTTTGCTTAGAGATTTCTTTGAACTGTTCAACCCGTTAAACCTTTGAACCATTTTGGTTCAAGGTTCAATGGTTCATCTTATTTCTTTGAAGCCTTTATTTTCTCTAAGTCTCTTGATATTTGAAAGAGTCCATATAATCATACCTATAGAGTCCATAAAAACAAACCTATAGATTTCATAGAAACAAACCTGTGGAGTCCATAGAAACTAGCCTATAGAGTTCATAAAAACAAGCCTACAGAGTTCATAGAAATAACCCTGTAGAGTAGGTAGAAACTAGCCTGTAGAGTCCATAGAAATAAGCCTATAGAGGCCATATTTTTCTCTAAGTCTCTCAAGCTTTGAAAGATTCCATAAAATCTAGCTTGTAGAGTCCATAGAAACATGTCTGCCAAGTCCATAGAAATAGGCCTGTAGAGTTCGTAGAAACTAGTCTGTAGAACCAAGCCTTTGGGATCCATAGAATCATTCCTTTAGATTTATATCTTTAAAACATCTGAAAGGGAAGGTGTCCCTTTAGGCCTTTAGAAAGGTTCATTTCCTGGTTGCTGAGAGCCCCCTGCAAAGGTACTTGCCCTTTGGGGTCCTTTGGGTGGTCTTCAAGCGGTCTTCTCTTTAATTCCTTTAGACAAAATGTCCAAAGGAACTCTTTTAGACATTTTGTCTGAAGGAAACCTTTCCTTTGCCTTATCCATTTTCCATCGGGCCTTTAATCATTCCTTCAGACATTTTGTCTAAAGGATTTGCCTTGTAAAATTTGCCACAAAAAATCTTTCTAAAGGATATCTTTTTGTTCCCTTTTGTTCACTGCCCTCCATAAGGGCACTTGGCCTTTGGTTCACTACCCTCCGAAAGGGCACTTGGCCTTTTATCTTTAGGGGACTCCTTTGAACCTTCCCATTGAACTAACTGATTAAACTAACTTTGGTTCAATGGTTCAATAGTTCAATATTTTATTTCACTCATTCAACCGACTATTTGAACCAATCTCATTGAACCTTTAAACTATTAAACCCATTGAAAATTTTTTGGTTCAACATTCAATGGTTCAATGGTTCAAGCTTTCTTCTTTTTGTTAAGTCTTTTGAAGCCATTGAACTTTTCAAAGTGGTTGAACTTTGAACTTTTGCCGAAGTGCTTAACTCTTTAAGCTTATCAACGTTGTTAAACCTTTGAACCCGTTAAACCTTTAAACCTTTGAAAGTAGGGTTAAATGGTTAAATGGTTTAATCCTTTGTTTAAATCTTACAAATGGACCTTTTGGTTGAACCTCAATGTTGAACAAACCTTGAAATTGCCTAAGTGTTGGGAACTTGTTTCTCTGAGAGAGCTCTCCTATTAAAGTCATTGAACCTATTGAACCATTGGTCCCTTAGCTGAAAAAGCTTGAATAATGAAGAATTTGAATGCTCAAAACAATTTTTGAGAAGGGAATAGAGGATTTTGGCTTGTAGGACAAAAATAGTTCATATGTTGTCCCAAAAATGAGTGACAAATTTTGGGAACAATAGCTAGCTCCAGTTGGGGAACTTCCTTCAATTGAAATTTTGAAGCAGTTGAGGGGTGTAGAAACTAGAATCTTAGTGCCTTCAAGTATGCCATTCAGCTATGGAGTCATGCTACCCAAAAAAGAAAGGTGTCAAAAATGAAAATGAAAATCACAAAATATAACTAAATACTATACAAATATACATATGTACAGATTGATCTTATCTGATACTTCAAGAATTGAAGTGCTTCAGATGCCACCCACTATGAGACAATGAAAATGGCATTCCATCCTAATAAACTAGCAAGAAACCATTTTCTCGCCAGAGTCAGTGATAGGTGAATGGAACTCTCCACCAGGAATCACACATTTTATGTATTCCTTTTGGTTATCTCTTCTTGCCCCATAGCAAGACTTGACTTCTAGTCTAAAAATCACAAATCTTTGTTCTCTTGTAGAAGAGTTTCTTTACCTAATTTTGATGTGCAGTAGTATGGTCTATTACCATAATTCACTATTCTTCTTATTTAGTCTAGCACATGATTTGATTTTCAATGTCAAACACCTTCCAATGATTGGCATTATCAGGCACACTTGGTTGAAAGACCAGCTCGATAGTGTACTTGTCTCCTTTAAAATTTGGGTGAGGAACCAAAAGAGTCATAGATATAGCCAATGAACTTACATGACTACGAAGCTCTCTAGGCACTATAGATATATTAAAAGCATCAGAACTTTCAATACAATCCCATACAAAATTGTGGTAATGGCATAATCTTTTATTCTTAGTTTGACATAGGTTCCTTACCTGAAAAACCATTAGTTTAGCATATCCTTTGGTGTGAAGGAGTTTGATGCCTCTGTCTTGAGCGGCCTTCAATCCAAGTAGTAGAGATTCATATTCAATAGTGTTGTTGGTGTTGCTGAACTGTAACTTGTATGAAAAAGGAAAAATATTTCCTTGAGATATCAACATTATCCCAGCTCTAGCACTGGTAGAAGAATTGCTTCCATCAAATTCCAAGATCCAAACATCATCAAAAACTACTCTTACCTTAGATTTTTCTTTATTTGGAGGGGAGGATTACTTTGGGCTTACACTATGATCTCTTATTAATTCTTCTACTATCTCATCTGAATCAATTCTTGGATCACCACCTACAGGGCTTTCATCTGATAAAACATAAACATCCTCAATTGATAGGAAAAAGTTACCCATTCTTGAAGATTTAAACATAATTTGAGCTTCAGGCACTAATGTCTGAGTGACAACATATTTTGCCTCCTCAAGAAGTAGCCTCTACATGATGCCTTTAACAGGTATTCTCACCTCAGATAGGTCCATGCTTAACTCACCACCAACATCCTTGTAGAAATTTTGTCCAAGAAGAATGCCATATGAGGCTAGGACATCAGCCACCAAGACTGTCATCTTGATTCTCTTGTCTGGGAATGCTACAAATGCAAATTAGGAGTTCTTGATTTGTCCCAACAATGGCACTTATTTTTAATCCATGGAGAAACATCTCCCAAATGTCTTGGTTAGTGTGAGACCAAGAGGTTCTACCACTTTGGCAGGCATGATGTTGTCTAAAGCTCTAGAATCAATGATGCAGTTGCTCATCTTGTGACCGTTTATCAACAGGGGAACATAAAAAGGCTCTATTTTCCCAGGGGTAGTAAGAGGAGTAATGACAAGATTTTTTAGGGTGGACATGTTCCTTGGGCGATCATGAATTTCCTTCTTAACATCTTGCCCTTCAAGGAACATTTGATTCTTCACACATTGAACTAACCTATCCAACTGCTCAAGATTGGATTACAGGAATTCAAATTCAGTCATTTGAATTTTAGTCTTCTTGACATGGTTGACTATGTCAAATGACTGAAATGAATTAGGAATATGGGAAGGTAGTTCATCCTTTTGGTTTTTAGGAGGGGGAGGAATGATCTATGAAATTGAAGTTGAAGGTGTAGAAATGTTTGGGGTACTTAATTTTTTATCAATTATCGAGTTCTTTGCCTGGAAAGGTAGGGAATTTCCTCATTTGGAAATTGAAATTATAAGCTAGGATCCTTCCCCTATTTTTCCCTTATCAGCTTATTGGGCTGACTGGTCCTAGGACTGGGTGAATATAGCGTATGATCCATCAAATGCTTCACCTTTACTTATGGTTTAATCTTGGTAATTTAAGATACCAATGTTGGAGTTGCCAGCTGATTCTTCTTGGTCTACTACATAGAGATCAATGTCATTTTCTTGATCAAACTCATGTTGGAAAGAGAAATCATGTTCTATTTCTAAATATCCAACTATTGATTTGGCTGGTGCTACTTCAATGACAAGTTTTCCCTATGGTGGAGGTAGATGATTTAGTTACCCTTGACTTCTAGTAGCATTTCCTTGATATGACTAGTTCTAAAATGTACTCCTTGACATATCTTGATAAGGAGGAGCAAACATACCTTGGGCCATTTGTCTTTTCAAGGCTAGCAATTCATTTACCAGCTTTTGCACCATTCGATCAGTGGTGCCTATAGATGAATTCTCAAAAGATGAAGAAGATTTGCCTCTATTAGAATCTCTTCTTGTCTTCCCTGCCAAGATGAGACCATCTTCCACCTTAGTGGCCAAATCCTAAGCAATAACAAGGTCTATGTGGCTAGTCTATCTCAAAATAAAACTCACTTCACGTAACTATGATTTGATGAAGAATCATTTGAGATTCTCAGTTGTTGGCTGAGCAATTGTAGGAATCCTATTTCTCAACTTGTCAAACTTGGCTATGAAGTCCCTCACATGTTCATGAGGCTCTTCTTCATTTGTGTAAGCAGAGCTAGCAAGGCATGCACATATTCTATAGGCTTGAACCTTGCTTCAAATTTGTCTTTGAGAGTGTCCCAGTCAGTCACTAACTGAGCCTACAGATGGTATAACCATTCTACAATAGTGCCCTATAATGTTTCCATAAATAACCTGACTACTATGTCTTCATATTCCACACCTATCATGCCACAAGCTATGTTCAAGGCTGTAATATGTTCATCAAGATGAACTCTCCCATCACCAAAGAATTTGGTAAAATTTTTCCTTGAACTATGTGGTAGCTCATGTAGAGGTGGAGTAAGATTGATTGGACCAAAAGAGTTACCCCAATGGCCTTGAGCTGCCATTGTATGATTATGGAAAGGGGGAATAACAAATCTTGGAGGGGTATGTATGATCAAAGCTCTAGAAATAGAGGAAAAAGAAGCTTTGCCTTGTGTTGGTGACTTGGTGTTGGTAGGAAGAAGACTCTTAGTTCATTGAACTTGAAGTTGTGGAGGAAACAAATCAAAATTGCCCTGCTACACCAACTCAAAATTAGGGTCAACAACACCTTGGGATCTCTAGATTTTTGTATAGTGTGGAGCTACCAGATTGTAGAATAAAAATGGAAAAGAACTAGCCCTACTTTAGCTTGGATCTTGAGGCTTTAAATTGCACATTCTTCCCTAGCAGAGTCACCAAAAACTATTGGCATAGAGCTAGCTGAGAATTGACTTTTGAAATGAAACATTCGATCTCCAACATCTCTAGTTTTATAGCTCAAAGTATATAATGGAAATGGATAAGGCTATAATGATAATGGATAAGACATAAGTGATGCTTTAATCTGAATCTTGAGGCTTCAAATTGTGTAAAATTGATGTGTCCCTAGTGGAGAAAATGGATAAGAAAAAGAATTGAAATTACTCATTCTTCCTTAGTAGAGTCACCAAAAACTATTGGTGTGAAGCTAGTAGTGTTCTTTCCTACTTCACATTGTTCCCCAATGATATGAAATTCTTTAATTTGAATAGATTGGAAAATGACTGGAAATGCTCATCGATCCCTAATAGAGAAAATGGATAAAGAAAAGAACTAAAACTTCTCATTCTTCCCCAATGAAGTCACCAAAAACTATTGACATGAAGCTGGCAGTGTTATTTACTAATTCACATCATTCCATAGTGATATGAAATGATTTAATTTGAATATACTGGAAAGGACTGGAAATGCTCATCGATCCCCAATGGAGAAAATGGATAAGGAAAAAAACTGAAATTGTTTGCTCTTCCCTAGCAAAGTCACCAAAAATTGTTAGGTGAATATTTTGTCACCAACTAACTGATGAGAAAAATAAGTGATTTCAACCACAGCATAAGGAGATTGGTTGACCAAATATGCAAGTTTTCCACATCAAAAGGGGACAAATCTCTCCTCTCATCAAGGGGAGGTTACCTATAACTATGAGGAGTTATATACTATATATATGTAGAAAATAACACTCAAGGGTAGGATAACACCATCAATCTCTCTTTTTTTAGAGATGATGTTCAAAAACAAAGGATAAATCTTGGTGAAAACACTGAAGGCACTTTTCCTCTTTCAGAAGTGGTCTTACAACAAATAGTAGGAGTTCTTTCTAGTAACTAACAAGTAACTGGAACATGGTGCAATAACCAGTAGAATGAGGTGGAACACCAAGTCTCCTCCTCAACTACCAAAGAGTGAAATATGAAGGATAATGAGGGCACAAAGTCATCCTAGGGTCCTTTACACAAAAATATAAAATAAACACACTAAAGAAAATTATGGCAGCACAAAATCTCTCCACAGTTGGCTTTAGGACACCTTCCTGATTACTTCCACTAGTTCTACTTATTTCATTAAAATGGATAAGAACACATTCAAGAAATAAACATAAGAACAATCCCCTAAATGACACAAGCCATAAGAACACAAAGTCTAAAAGTAACCTACTTTCTCATTCAAATAAAAAAATATGATCAATAATTTGAGCTCAAAGTCTCAGTAATCGCCTTTCAATTTTGTCAGAGTTTTGCTTCCATAACCTCAAAAATATCCTTTACATAAAATAGGAGATTACAATATATAGTAGCCAAGAAAGGCTTGGTGCTTTGTTTCATGGAATGACCCATACTACATTCAATGCCTTAAATACATTTTTAGTTTTGTCAAAGGGGCCATGCTAGAATAGGGCATCTACCTAATTGTGGCATGTCAATTCATCTCAAATGTCTTCTCCTCAGCATGGGTTGTCTGGTCTTTCACCAAATATGTACACGGCTATCCCCTCACTTTTGTTCCAAGGGAGAAAAATAGGTTACACCTTTAATGTTTGCAAGCTCAAATATCTACTTGGTAGACTTTTCCACCTACTAGAAATAACTTCTACATAGATATTTTTGGTCTTTCCCTCTTTTGTATTGTAATTTGATCTCTCAGGTTATCTTTTTCCCTTTTTGTTGACCTTTTTAGCTCTTTCTTTAGCTGGTCACTAAGTTTGTTTTCAGGTTTCACGCCACATTTGAAAATCAATAGATATTTCATTACCATAAATTTGATGTCCATAAGGACATCATTGGTTCACTATTTCAATAGTTTGGGTGGCCTTCTCACCTCCATGGTTCCATCGCTTCTCCGGTTCATTCACTTTCCTTTGCTTGGAGCTTTCTTTATACCATTGAACCCATTGAATCTTTGAACCATTTTGGTTCAAGGTTCAATGGTTCATATTCTTTCTTAGAAGCCTTTGTTTTCTCTAAGTCTCTCAAGCTTTGAAAGAGTTTGTAGAATCAGACCTGTAGAGTCCATAGAAATAAACTTGTGGACTTTGTAGAAATAAACCTGCAGAGTCTGTATAAACTAGCATGTAGAGTCTGTGGAAACAGGCCTATAGAGTTTGTAGAAACAAACCTATGGAGTCCATAGAAACTAGCTTGCAAAGTCCATAGAAATATGCCTGTAGAGTCCATAGTTTTTTCTAAGTCTCTTTAGCTTTGAAAGAGTTTGTAGAATCCAAGCTATGGAGTTCATAGAAATATGTTTGCAGAGTCTATAGAAATAGGCTTGCAGAGTCCATACAAATTAGTCCATAGAACCAAGTCTATGGAGTTTTTAGAATCATTCCTTTAGCTTTATATTTTTATAACCTCCCAAAGGGAAGGTGTCCTTTTGGACCTTTAGAAAGGTTCATTTCTTGGTTACTGAGAGCCCCCCGCAAGGGTACCTGCCCTTTGAGGTCCTTCAGGTAGTCTTTAGGGAGTCTTCTCTTCAATTCCTTTAGACAAAATGTCTGAAGGAATTCTTTCAAAAAAAAATTCTAAAGGAAACCTTTCCTTTACCTTATCCATTTTCTATCAGGCCTTTGATCATTCCTTCAAAAAAAATGTCTAAAGGAATTCCTTTGGACATTTTGTTCGAAGGATTTGCCTTGTAAAATATGCCACAAAAAATCTTTCTGAAGGATATATTTTTGTTCCCTTTTGTTCACTACCCTCCGCAAGGGCACTTGGCCTTTGAGCTTTGGGGGACTCCTTTGAACCTTCTAATTGAACCAACTGATTGAACCAAGTTTGGTTCAACGGTTCAACGGTTCAATCTTTTGTTCCACTCATTCAACTGACCATTTGAACCAATGTCATTAAACCTTTGAACCATTAAACCCATTGAACCCTTTTTGGTTCAAGGTTCAATGGTTCAATGGTTCAAGCTTTCTTATTTTTTTTAAGTCTTTTGAAGCTGTTGAACTTGCTAAAGTGGTTAAACTTTGAACTTTTGCCAAAGCACTTAACTCTTTAAGCTTGTCGATATTGTTACACCTTTGAACCCATTGAACCTTTGAACCTTTAGAAGTGGGGTTCAATGGTTCAATCCTTTGTTTGAAGCTTGTTGATGGACCTTTTGGTTGAACCTTGATGTTGAATGAACCTTGAAATTGCCTAAGTGTTGGGAACTTATTTCTTTGGGAGAGCTCACCTATTAAAGTCATTCAACTTGTTGAACCATTGGTCCCTTAGCTGAAAAAGCTTGAATAATGAGGAATTTGAATGCTCAGAACAATTTTTGAGAAGGTAATAGAGGATTTTGGCCTACAAGACCAAAATAGTTCATATGTTGTCCCAAAAATGAGTGATAAATTTTGGGAATAATAGTACTACTAGCTCATTATCCCCATATACTTATAGCTACTTGATTCCCTATTAGTAGCCTATTGATGGCCATGGATAAGGTCCTCATACTCAAATACATTACAAGATCAACTAAATTAGAACCTATAAGAAGAGAAGTACTTATCATTGGAGGGAGATACTATAATTGCACCTACACCTACTCCATATTTTCTCCTTGAGCCATCAAACAAAAATTTACACAAACCACGAGCATCTTCCTATGGCCTAGTGAGGGATGGAAAGAATTAGATATCCTCATTTAATAATTATACACCCATGTCTCTTTATTCAACACCTTTCAAAGGGTTAATTAACTAATTTTAAATCCATAACTCATCCAACAACATATTGGGTATGCCTTTAGGATGAGTGTCTAGTTCTTGAATAACTAGGTGTTCATCTTCATCAAGAACGGTACAGTTGATGTTTGGGATATCTATCCCTTAAGGATATATGTGAAATTGTGAAATAATCTCAGATTTAATAGACACTTTGGTACCATACCTTCCCTATTAAGAATACAAGCAATATTATTCAATTAATCTTCCCTATTATTTTCATACAACTAACCAATACACTTACAATCTCATTTAAATATTTACACTAGCCCCTAACCACCTAAATTATATTTAGTTTTAGCATTTATTGCATTCTCATATCATAATTTTACTAAGAACTTGTAAAGGGAGAACTACATATGGATTGATATCTCTTCAGTGTATTAGTATGTAGCCAACATGCCCATACATGGGGTGTGAATCATGTACAATACATCTTACAAACACTAAACCATCTATTTTTTCAAAGTCCTATTCAATATTATTGGAAACCTATGATCAAAAATAAATTAGATCTACAAGGATATCTATTGAGAGTTAAGCTTTAAAATTGTAGAGATAGGGTCATATAGGAGTGGTGGACAAAACCTATAAAGCTTAAACCTTTGTGACTAATTTATAGAATAGGATAAGGAATATGAATAGAGCACCAAACCTTGAAGTGTCCTATTTTTGGTGCTCCTATCCTTTCATTTAATGAAATCTAGATCTAGGTTCCTGATACTATCATAATCCTACAAAGTCAATATCAACCTTCATATCAGTTAGATCACTATAGTTCTAAGATAAGTTATATTTTTCTCTATTCACTTGCTATTTTTCAAAATTCTAAACAACAATTATAATTAACAAATTAGTAGGTTAATTATGGAAGAATTATTGTTTGATTTACTTTATTCAAACTTTTAATTAAATAGGAATAAAAAACCCCAATTATTCCCAAAAAGTTTAAATCATTTAGTGAACCTTACTTCATTTGCACATAAAAACCCTAGGGTAAATTTCCTACTATTTTTTTCTATTTTTTTTTATATTTTACCTTCATAATAAAATAAAAAATTAGCATTAAATTTTAAAATTTCATAGTAATTTTAAAATTATTTTCTTTCAAACCCTAATTACCCATACTAGGTCCCAATATTTTTCCAATATTTTTTTGATTTTTTACTAGCATATTAAAATAAAAAATTCACTTCAAATTTCAAAATTCAAGAGTAATTTTCAAAAACATTTATTTTTCAAAACCCTAACTGCATCTACTAGGTCTTGTTAAATCACAAATTTTCCATTAAGATTATGATTTTTACTTGCATATCCAAATTAGAAATTCACTTTAAATTTCAAAATTTCATAGTATTTCTCCAAATAAATCATCTTTCAAACCTTAGTTGCATACACTAGGTCCTATTACTTTTGAGATATCACCTTACATTCTAAAATCAGATTTCAAAAAAGGATCTCACTTATTTACAAAATTTTCTTACGTTTCTTGCAAAAAATAAGGAGACCATCATTGGTCCTATCATGTACTTGAATGATGAAGTATACCATATATTAGTGAAAAGATTAATTCTTTGCATTTTATGCTTAAATTTTATAATAAGGGATGATCCTACAAAATTCATTGATAAAAATTCATAAAGTATCAATATTCCTTTTGCACAGTCTCTCTCACTCATATGGAAAAAAATTCAAGTTTATCACGCTAAACATGTCAAAAATGTTATGATTCATGTCAAATTTTATTATGCATTCATGCACAAATTCATGATTTATATCCCTTTCTTTCTATCTCTCATATGGAAAAGTTTTCAATTTTATCATCCTAAATATATTATAAATGTCATAGCACATGTCAAAGTTCTTTATGCATCAATGCAAAATAGCATGCTCTCTATCCCTTGCTTGCAATATCTTATTTGGAATTCTATTTATAAACATATTTTTATACTTATAACTCTAATTACATGCATTTTTTTACCACATACATGGTTTCTACCTAGAGCATCTATCGCATAAGCTAACAACCACCTGTCAAGTTTCATTGTCATATCTTATGCATAGGAAATAATTTCCTTCTCCTCCTCTTCCCTAAGAGGGTGATAGATAATTTACATCTAATCAGGTATATGATATTAACCCTCCAAAAGGTGAGTAAATATATACTATTATTCCTAATGCATACATTCAACCTATAGCTTCTTCAAACCATCTTCAACATATATGCTTACATGTTCAATCGAAAGCAACTAGGTTTTTCAATTGTAAGACTTTAAGGGATCAAATCAATAGAATGAGAAAGTTAATTTAAGATTTACAAACATAGAATCAGTTATTACATAAAAATATCATAACATTATAAAATCATATTATAATACAAAAGCTTCAAGGGCACCCTAGTTTCAATCATGTATAGGCACATTCATCGAGTCAATTGGTTGTAAGAAATGTTACATATAAAAAAATCACAAAAAAATAACTCTACCACTACTGATTCAAAAATTATTCAAAAATCAAATAAGAGTTCAAGTGAGGTACTCAGGGAAATGATTAAATCTTAATTGATCAAACTACCTCCTCTAAATCCAGTGTGAAGATCCAAATATTATTGTGCATATCATAGAATTCATGGGCATCACACATATTCATGTTTGAAATTAAATGAACATATACAATAGATAATTTATAATGAGGACCTTATATGAGGTAAATCATTCAAGCAATCTATAGTGACATAGGAACACATTCATAAAGGGTTAAGTTCAAAAATAGTACAAAAGCAGTTACCAAAACATGACTCAAAATAATAAAAGGATCACAAAGTAAAATCATAGCAACAAATAGTATGAAAAGAATAGGTAAATCAAAAAAATGATGAAAATCTATATATCTAAAATTAAGCTTAGCTTTCAAATTAATATGGGTTTGGTCAAAAATATCTATAGTAGTTTGATTATCAAGGTCAAGGGTTGGGAAAATAGGATCAAGGCGTCACTACTATTCTAGAAGATGATAATGTTTGTCACCAAGGTTTGTGATTTATTGAACATCCCAAGGAAAATCATTCACAAACATAATTTATCAAAGGAAAAAAACTAGATACAACCAAAATCAACACTAGAATTATATTGGTTTAAAATCAAGATGATAATGATGAGTTGAACAACACATGTTATTATGACTTTCAAGATATGTATAATGAATCTGAATATTTAGATTCATATTCACAGCCATTCTCTCATGCTTCAAAATCACACACAATTCCTTTGTTTAATATAGGACACTATGATAGGGAGTCTCCCATGAGACTCATCGATTAGTATCATTACTTATAATATTACTTGTACATAATTTCTCTTAGCTTACTTGTATATAATTTCTAAGATTTCTTGTACATAACTTATTTTCAAATTCTTGTACATAGTATTCCTATGATTGATTATACATAGATCAAAACTTTAAAAAATTAAAAAAACAATACAAAATTTCAAAATAGAAAAACATTCAAAAAACAAAAAACATTTTGATTGTATGCATTATCCATGTTTTACATTGCTACTACTATGCTAGACTTACATTTGCTTTTATACGCTTATTATTTATCGATTTATCTACATTACCATTCTTAACTTGATCTTCTTTGAATATGTATAGTGACATCCATATCTTTGATTGATTCATTTTACCCATTGAGGGGTCATTCTACTTGTACATTCAAGACACACATCAATATACATAAATATTAGGGGCATATTCTACATGACTACACTATCTAGGTTATGTCATTCCTACACCACAAACTTTAGTTATCAATATGATGTAAATTATTTAATAGCTTACATAGATTACTCTATCAACATTCCACTAGTTTATAGTACTTATGTATATCTTATCATATACCTAGTCTTGTACTAACTTTTCTTTCATACCTTCACATTCTTGCTTTGATTAGTTAGATCACAATTGTATTTCTAGTTCTTACATGCTTTATTTTATTTCTTAACATTAGATTGATGTGATTGCATTTTCCTATTCATTTTTGTCTCCTATATGTTCCTTAGGACATTTTCCAATCTCTTTTGTTTCTATTCATGTGTGTGCCTTTAGACATTTGCCAATGTCCCTTATTTTTACTCTTCTATGTGCTTGGTTCAATTATATGTGTATGCAGCATTTGAACATGCCTTTTATGCTTTATTTCTAGATTGACTGACATGTTCCCATGTCTCTTATTTACTTGGCCCATTGTCCATGTTTTTCATGAGTCTTACTTCTTGACTTGTGTGCTTTTTACTTGATTGCATTCTGATTGTTTGTAATGGCATGATCATAATTATGCATTATCTTGCTTTCTTGGATGCCATGATAGACATCATGTTCCATCCCTCCATGACAACTAAAAACTAACAACTAACTATAATTTTCATTTTATTTATATTTTATTACATTGAATTACATGTTTATATCTATTTAGGCATACCCCTATTGATATAACAATCTCTCAATACAAACTTTGTTATATCTTGAGATATCTTATCAAATATCATTACAATATCATGCATCTTTGTAGTATAAAAAAATTGTAGGGCTCTTTATTTTGAGGGTATTCATTTTAATGTATTCATTCCTACCCTTAGAAGAGGGAAAAAAACATTATATTTTTCATAGAGATTATAAATCCTTACAGTTAAAAATCTAGCTTCTAGAACAACTCAAACCAATAATCAAAGGTCAAACCAAGTAGAACATATCAGAAAAATAGTGACAATTCTAGAAAAAAATAAGTTTAAAAAAATGACAATAGTGTTTGAAATGGAAAATAGTGTTAGACACCAGGGTGTCTTATTTTTATCACTCCTCTCCAAATACCAAAAAGAATAGATTTTCTAGAAGTAGGTAGAAAAGTAGGTTCAATTATAGTTTTGCACATTTAGACTAGTTTAGAATTAACAATTTTAAATACACATTTTTTTAGAGAATATAGATATAAGGGGAATCATGTTCATCATGATGGTTCTAACTTCAAATTTTAGATATGGAAATTGGTATAACTTGTAGAACAGAATCCATGTTTTAGATGCCAGTGATTGGAGGCAATGTGCATGACACATTTGTTTTCTTTTCTTTCTAATTTTAGCATTACCCAAGCATTCTCAATAGTTTCATGCCTTAATCCATTTATAATTTTTTTAAATAATTTTTAAGTGGATTTCATACAATCCTAATCTCCACATTCTTGAGTTCTTGAGTGACTTCCATATAAGCCTAGTTTTCAGTTTTGGAGTGGCTTTCATACAAGCCTAATCTCCATCTTTCAGAGTGACCAAGAGTGGCCTAGTTTCCAACATGCATTTGGATATCCATACCAAAATTTTTAGATTAAAAATAATTCATAAGATTCAATATCCATCTCATTTGACACATATTTCATACCGATATCAGTTTATAGCTTCAATTCATGGCGAAATGATGGAGCCAATAAACTAGATAGCCTTTGTATTCCTAGGCCACCTATTTAGAGGGATTAGACACATAGTAAAAAAAATTATTAACACATGCATGATCATATATCTTCACTTAGTAGGTGATGATGGAGCCAAAGGGCCAACCTTTGCATTCTTGGGCCACTCTTAGGGAATTGAGCACTCAGCTTTGTTCCCAATATTACTCTTGGTACAATATCATCCATCATTACTCTTCATAATTTAACATCACTCAGCATCACAATGGGTTTTATATTTTTTTACATACCCAATGATGTGTATTATTTCCTTTATCTTCCTCTCTCTCTTACCTATTTTTGTATGTTTGTATTTTAGATATAGTGTATCTAGGAAGAACTGATCTAAGCTTTGTGTTTTTTTATTTTTTTTGCAGATTCATACTTCATAGCATGATCTCTCTATGCACACCCAAAATCACAATAACTTCATGAAATTCACCCTTATATGTAATATTTTCCCTTTATCCTAGTATTTTTCTTTGTTATATCACTAGAATAAAGGGTGGGCAAATGTAGTCTTATAAAATGTAAAAATTGGTAACATGAGTGTGGCTAATGACACCCAACCCATAGTTTTCTCTTCATTTCTCTCATAACCCTCATAGGCACATTTTCACTGATTCCTAGTCATCTATAGGCTTTCAAGACCTCATTATAGCTTATTTAGGACCCTTTTTCCATGCTTATTCCATCCCCCTAGGTCGCATACCCTCAAGATAATAGAGCCCAACTTGGACTATAGTGCTAGAACCTAGGGTGTCCCCTTTTTGGTTCTCTTTTCCAATCACATTTTGAGCTTATATTACCATTTTCCTTTATTCCTCATCTTTATTATGTCACCCTAGTGTGATTAAATTTAACCCGTGACCAATAGATCCCTATATAAACCCATTCAAAGATCATTTAGAAAGGGTTGGAAAATTTCACTAAGCATCCAAGAATAAAAGTAACACTATTCAAGCATTCTTCCTTATTTTTTGCATATAGCTAGCCAATACACTTAAAATCTCATTCAAATCCTTACACCAACCCCTATCCACTTTAATCATATCTAGTTTTAGCATTTATTGCATTCTTATATCACAATTTCACTAAGTACTTTCAAAGGGAGAATTACATATGGCTTGATTACTCTTCAGAGTATTAGTATATAGGAAATATGCCCACACATAAGGTGTATATCATTTATAGTGAATCTTACACACAATAACCCCTCTATTTTCTCAAAGTCCTATTCAATCTTATTGGATACGTATGATCAAAGATAAATCATCTCTGTTAGGAGCTCCATTAAGAGTTAACCTTCAAAATTTCATAGGCAAAGTCATAAAAGAGTGATAGATAGAGCCCAAAAAGCTCATATCTTTTTGACTAGTTCAGATAATAGTGGTAGAAACAAGATTATAACACTATACCATGAAGTGTTCTATTTTTGGTGCTCCTATCCTTTCACTAAATGAAAGCTAGATCTAGGTTCCTAATATTGTCCTAGTCCTACACATACAATATCAACCTTCATCTCAGTCAGATTAGCATAGTTCTAAGCTAAGTTCTATCTCTCTCTATTCAATTGCTATTTTTAGAAAGTCTAAACAATAATCAAAATTAACAAATTAGTAGGTTAATTATGTCATAATAATTAGTTGATTTAATTTACTCATCATTTTAACTATATAGGATTAAAAAAACCTAATTATTCCCAAAAAAGTTAAGTCAACATCTCAATAAATTGAGAAGTGAGCAGAAGGGTTGTGTTATTCTTTTAATAGAAAATGGAGCGAAGGACATCAATGTGCCAAAAATAATATATTTTACATTGATGTTTCTAATAAGGATGCAGATGATGAGGAGGTAATTGGTAAGGATGTAGAAGGACCTGAGGAGGAATCTAAAGACTTTCAACTTATTATTTCCTATCATGCCCTTGCAAGTACTAGTACTCCCCAAAATCTTAAGGTGGTGGTTTTCCTTAAGAAAAAAAGGTCATTGTATTTATTGATTTTGGGAGCACACATAGTTTCATCAATATTAATTTGGTTTCTCATTTGAACTGTTTCATTTATCCCACTCTGAAATTTTAGGTCATGATTGCAAATAGTGGTACTATCAATTATTCAAGAAAATCCCATAGTATTAATATGGCCATGGGAGACTACCTATTATATTCTCCTATGTTTTATATTCCCATAGGTATATATAAAAAATTTCTAGGAGTATAGTGGCTCACTACTTTGGGTACTATTGAGATGAATATCTAGGAATTATTCATGTGCTTTCATTCTAAGGGAAGGACATTTGAGCTAAGCGGATTAAGTGTTAAATCACCATAACTTGTTAGATCCCATAAAATGACCGAGATTCTTTGAAAGGGTGAAGAAGGATTTATGGCTTGTTTATTTTTAGTTAAAGGCTATCTAACTCAACCATCTACATCTCCTGATCCACAACAAGTGATTGATGCCCATTTTATTGTTTTTGGTGACATGTGAAAAGGGCTTACACCTAGCCACACACATGATCATTCCATAAAAAGTACACCACAAAACATTAGACCTATTGTACCCAATACCCTTCTTTTTTCCATATCAAAATGAAGACCCACTTTTTTTAGACTATGGTCTTAACTTTGAGTCCCTCTTGTATGTGTCTATGTAAATTCTAGGAAAAGATAATGATTTGGCCTTTTTATACTTTGGAAATATGGAATTGATATTATTTTTTCATAGACTAAATATCTTTTTATATCAGGTTTATTACTTTAAGCTAATTATTGTGGACTTATGTTTTCATGGACTAGCCTTCTTCGAGAGTCTTTTTCAGGCTTCATGTTTCTAGACTTATGTTTTTAGGCTTTTTTCTTCAAAAATTTTGTCTCATATGAATTGATTGTTGGGTTTATTATTGTGAGAATTTTATTTGATAGAATTTTCTCTTTTTAAAATTTTCCCGATAATAATTCTACAAAAACAATTTTCCAAAATTAGACTTATTCTTATGCATAATCTTGTAGGAACATTTTCCTCATGGAAATGAACTTACCCTTCAAGGTTTGTGAAAATTAACTTTAGACCTTTTTTGAGATTTCCCTTCATCCTTTATGGAGTAGATCCTTTAGGAATTTTATTATGGATAGATTCCCTATAATTATACCCTTCATATTGTTGCCAATGTACCCTTTGAACCTTTTAAAAATTCCCTTAGAGACTTTTGAAATACCCTTTGTCCTTGCCAACCTACCATTCAAGCTCAGTGAAAAATGTCCTTCGACCTTTTCATTGTATCCATTTTTCCTTATAGGATTCATTTTAACCTTATAAAATTTTCCTTTGGCCCCTTTGCACCTATCCTTTGGGACTTTTATATTTCACATTTACTTTAGGACTTTTGTCCTACACCTTTGCCTTTTTAAACCTTTCATTCAGACATTTTATCCAAGAGAATTGGGTCTTTGGGAGAATTGTTTGGGAAATTTTATCTAAAATAATTCCCCCATTGGAATTCCTTAGGCAATTTTTAAATTACCCTTTGCCTCCAACTTCCCCTTTAGAATTTTTACCAAGGACACATGCCCTTATAACTTTATGAAGATTCCATTTGGCCTTTTGAAAGTACCCTTTAAGAATTTTTTGGTTACCCTTTAGGAGTTTTGTAAGGGCCCTTTCCCATCAAAATATACCCTAAAAAGTAGGCCCTTCAAGCATTTTTTCCATGAAGTAGACCATTTGGCCCTTATAAACATGCCCTTTAGGACTTTTGTTCCAGCATTTTTTCCTTAGACCATTTCCTTTAAACTTTGTGTTTCAAACATTTTGTCTGATATAAAAGGCCTAAAATAATTCCCCCGAGGGCATATGCCCTTCAAAATTCCTAAACTAACCATTCAAACATTTTTAAAGTGACTTTTTTTTCATTTTTAAAGTGACCACTCACCCTTCAAGACTTTATCCTAGACCCTTTCCCTTTAAAGACTTGCCCTCTAAGACTTTTATCTAAATTTTTTTTCCTTCATCCAATTCTTTCAGACATTTCGTTTAAGAGATTTCACCCTTAGACCCCTTCAAAAAATTTATTTGAGATACCTTGCCATTCATCCAATGTCTTTGAGACTTTTGTCTTAGGCTTTGTGTCTTTTAACCAATTCCTTCAAACTTTTTTTTTCTGAAACATCATGCCCTTTGACCCTTTTTCCTTTGAAAATTTTATCCAATGAAATGATCCTTTGGGAGAATTATTGTGGATATTTTTCCTTAAATAATTCCCCATAAAAGTCTCAAAATAAATACCAAAATCCAAAGTGGAATATTTTTTAAGAGAGCATTTCATTATGTTTTTAGCTTAATTTAATATTTTAGCCAAGGCCTAAATCATTTTTTACTAATATTAATATCTTAGGCTAAAATATCTATACAGGGTCCTTTACATATGTTTCCCCTAATATTGAGTTAAGTCTTATTTTCATTTATAAATGCAAGAAAAATAAGTCTTGAGGAAATGACACATGTCCAATTATTGAGATTAAATTTTATAGTCATACGAATGTCGTTGATGGTCATGAGGACATCATTTGATAGTTGTGAGAATGTCAAATTTAACCTTGATAATGGCTATTTATGGAATTAAATTCTATATTCATGCAGACATCATTTGATGTCAACAAGGATGTCATTTTATGGTCGTATGAATGTCAAATTTAACCTCATAAATTATTCATTTAGATTCATATCAAGATCCTACGATACACATCTACTTAGGCCCATTTGATTGAATGATGTGAGGGCAAGTTGAAATTTAAAATCTCCATGAGAGTGACAAGTGTCACCATAATGGGAGCCTAGTTCATAGATCCAATGACCCAAGGAAGAAGTAGGGATCCCAATAAATATAACTTAGAAGTCTTGAGTAGCTACCAAGTGGCACATATATGAAATGAAGTAAAAAAAGATGTGATAAGTGTCAAGCACATAAGAATCAATGAACCAAAATAAAAAATATAATGAACCACATTAAACTAGTACATAAAGATCGATGGTGTAATATCAACGTAGACTTTTCAAATATCTTAGAATTAATTAGTTGTTGACATGTGTCATATTTTGAAAGTTAATAGTGAATTATAGATAAAATGCATAGATCTTTGGAAACTTGAGCTATATTTAACAATAGACATTGGGTCTCATAGTTAAGATAGAATATGAATATGCATGTCTTAATTTTAATGAAAAATATAAAAGTGAGAACCAAATTCTATAAAAAACATGGGTGATCATGCAACCCATAGTTCAAATTAGTCAGGCTAATAGTAGTGTCACTAATTTTAAAAACATGAGTAAAGTGATTTTGGTCCTTCATGCATATGTCTAAGTGTTATTTAAAGGTGATTAATCTGAAATATCAATAGTTTATTATCAAAACCTATAAAAAGGCATGTGTGATTTTGATAAATAGTGCATATTCTAAATTTGCATATAGTTCAAGCTATAATTATTAAAAATTACCTCTATCTTTTTTCACATGCACATGTTTCATAGTTTTGGAAAAGTCTAAATTAAGTAGATAACTATAATTAGACTCTTATATGGTTTTAGGCCATAGTTAGAAAAAATGTTCTAATTATCACATGTAATTACCTTGCATGAACTTGGAGAATGAGGTGACCCCTTCCCCAAGTCTATAAAAACAATTGTAATCCAATTTGGTTTTTTTGTCAGAAAATTTTGGAATATAGGAGTAGCATCAGTTTTTATCATCAATGAATGTGTTTGTGTATTTTATTTCTAATTTCTATGTAATTAGTTATTACTTTCACTATTTTTATGTTTCAATAATCTTTAATGTACAAATTTTTTGAATGGGTTCTTGATTACTTTAAATGATATACTAATTTTTAAGTGTGTAATAGCCACTAAAAGAGTGGTAAAAATATTGGTTAAGATAGTCAAGTTAGAATTGATTCATAATTATTATTGTGCATGAGTGCTTTCTTGGATGTAGTTTTTTTATATGTGTGCAATAGCTACTTTGGATACTTCACTAGCCCCAACCATTATCCCCTTATTAAAGGTGTGCAATAGTTTCCCTAAAGGAGTAAGATTTATATTATGCTTGTGAATTTCCTACATTGTTATTTCCTTAGATTTCTTAGCCATGTCTGACTATGTGTGTGAAATTTCTAGTAGTAATGGGATAGGTTTTGATATCACTTATCCTTTTAGAAACCAATTAGGGGAGTAGTTCTTAAAAACCACATAAGCTTTATTTTCTACCTTACCCTTCCCTCCTTTTTGAGTTTGTTTTGAGACCTACCCACTCTATATTAATAACCAATCACCCATCCAACTCATGTAGATATTCACTACCCATATTAGGAACCATACTTACCTCAAAACACCTTGTCAATAACTTGCATGCCCTATCCACTATTCCATCAATAGTTTGAAATAAAATGCATACCTATAACTCATTCCCTACAATGGATTTTAGTTCCATTAAGATCTTAAAATGTTAGAGGCTACCTTATTATAGCTGTGGTGTGCATAAAACCCCCACAAATATTTAATTAAAACCTAAAGGATTGCATCACCTCTAATTTTACTAAAAGTTATGATAATGGATTAGATTGACAAATGACCCATAGATATCTCAGGTATCCAACATTATTTCCCTAATGACCCTTTCAAATACCTTCTTAGGTTTCATTATAATAACATCTTCTAAAGGGCATCTTATTATTTAACATATGCTATGCATGTTATGGATGAAAAATTTAAAGATGTAATCTATAGGTTATTCCCTTTCACATTGGGAGAAGAGATGCATGATTAGATTACATAGTTGACACCTAGTTGTATTACTAGTTGAAGTGATCTTGAAGAATATTTATAGATATGATTTGTTATAAATATTTATTCTCATGCTTTAAAAAATAATTTAATAGATTATATGAGGTAGGTATGTTGTATATGAATTATATAAAAGCCATCTAAAGAGAAATCTTATCACTTTACCCAAACCAGGACATCGTGGAAGGGTTTCCTTTTAATCTAGTCACTATACATAAGGAAGAAGAGATCCCAAATGGGGAGGATGATTTGATCATGAAAGAGGTGAAAGAACCTATTTCATCCATCAATTAAGAAATTTCAATGTTTTAAGAAGAATTGAGATACAAGTAATAAGAAGAGGAATCCATCAAGCTAGGAAAGTTGGATCATGTTAATTCCATCCTGATATTTGATGAGATAATTCAAGAAAGAAATGATGGTAGTGAATAAAGTGTAAATTTAAAGGAACATTTCCAACCTTTTTAGTAGCTCTATGAGATAAAATATGCCTATGTAGAGGATCAATTACTTTGCCTCATAAAAGAAGATATTAGCTCTGAATATGGTGTTGACGACCTTGTGACTATCAATCTACATTAGAATCTCTATCAGAAGACTCATTTGGTGATTATATTCCTGAATTATTCTCCTTTGATCATACATGCTCCAATATTTATATTTTATATTATGTCATGCCTAAGGTAGGTATGTATTTTTATCATGGGGCAAATAGAAAAGGTATGTTGGCTTCCCTCAATAATATTGATTATATTTATGACCTCCCTTATAATGGAATTAATTCACATAGATGATCATGTCTTGAATTGATATATGTTGAAATAAATTTGGCTCCTAACTCAAATGTGTAGGACATTGTGGTTAATTATGTGATTGACCTGGAAC
This sequence comes from Torreya grandis, assembly GCA_037957365.1. NCBI lineage: Eukaryota > Viridiplantae > Streptophyta > Pinopsida > Cupressales > Taxaceae > Torreya > Torreya grandis. The sequence continues at coordinate 1,669,863 of JARHVA010003103.1, forward strand.
CCCCATGTGTGTAGACATCAACATTACTTAGCATTGAAGTAAAGACCTTTGATTGCACATGTAGTACCCATGAAGTTACATATCTTCAAGATAATAACTATTCAAAAGAGTAATAGAAAAAGTATAAAAAATATACATTAGATGAGATGATCCCTATAGAATTAATATTTAATGAATCTTACCCTCTTGAAATCAAAAATAGTGAGCCCTAGGTAAACAAAAAATTTATTCATGATTTGGCAAGTCAAAAATTGATTCATTCAAATATTGAAGGTCGCACTAAAAGTGAGAGTTTATATAAAGTTTTTGAGGAATATGTTCTTTATGATTATAATTATGATTCTAAATCTATCTTTGAGGACCTTTCCCATTATGAGTTCATAGACAACAAAAAATTTCAATACTATAAGTCAAAATTAATATTTATCTTAACATGTGTTTTCAAGGATTATTTGTCTGAACTAGGTTCTCTTAAATATATGAGTAATAATGGTGAGATTTTAAAGTGTATGTATCATATTGAATAATTATTTGTTTATTATTTTTGGGATGTCCCAATGAATAACCTTGAGTTTTTATTCTACAACATGAGGGAAAGGCTCAAAATTCTATTAAATGAATACAAGGATGTCCATGCCTATTTCTAAACTTTAATACATCCTTGAATGAATACAAGGATGGGGAAAACCTTGTTATTGCTAAAGAGTTAGAAGCATACCAAAAAAAGTTTCCAAATACATCCCCCATCTTGTTTGGGATTTATTTAGAGTAGGAGTAGGTGTTTCAAAGAATTTTAGCTTATATTCCAAGAAAGGAAGAAGAAAGAACTAGATACGAGTATGGTAGAAAACCTATATGGTTGTGTGCACATTGATAAGATGATTGTAGAGATATCCTCTTTGTCTTGGGAGGAATATCTTGTATATAAGATAACACTTGAAGTAAATGGTTAGTTAGATAGATAGTTGGGTGGATTTCCTAGTGCTAGCTAGATTTGGGAAGGAAGAGATCCCTAAGAGGCTTTAAATCCACACTTTTTAGATAATTAAGTTTTAAAAATGAAAGATAAAGTACTTGCGTAAATCACATAATATACTAAAATTGAGTACAAGAAGTTCTTGATAAAGAAATAGATAAAAATGACTAATTATAGAAATAAGTGGATCAATATTAATGCTAAATAGGCTAGGTGTGCTTTAAAAAATAGGTTAGGGATCTATAACTAGGTAGAGATAAAGAAAATTGGATTTGGTTAAGGGTAAGTGGGTGAAAATATCTTGCTATTATTTTTTCACATAGTGATGTTGACAATTAAGGTGACCATCGATGGTTAGGGTAACCATCTATGGTTGGGACAAACTGTCAGTAGTTAAGGTAACCATCAATGGTTATTATGGGTTGGGCCTAGGTAATAAAAGGTTAGAGGTTTTAGGATAAGATTTTAGGAGATTGGCTTAGGTTGGGTTGATTGTGAAATACAAACAAAGTGATTAAATAATTAAACAAAAATGTTTATCTTGCTAATAGTTTATCTAGTGATTGGTTGAAGAGGGTTGTTGATAAGCTTGTTGATGGAATCTAGTAAAATCTTGATAGATTAATGGCACTTGGTTATTGGTCAATAGATGGTAGAGCCTCAACTCTCAATCATGCTGGTTAGATCATTAGATTATTGTAAAAATGGCATGTAAAAGAAATTCTTCATACAAAAAATTTATTGATAGGTATGGCTCCTTTTCACCTCTGACAAATCTCTTCTTATAGGCACAAGGAAGAGGTGGAAGTGAAGGTTTAAACAAGGGGTTAAACTAGATATTCTAATATTAATTTAGACATGTAATAATTTTCATGTGGATTTAGGTGAGCTAATTATAAAAACCAAGGTAGAGTGATTTGGTAGTTAAGTGGTTGAGATAGTGAAACCTAACCATCGGTAATTAGGGTGGCCATCAATGATTAGAGTGACCATCAATAGTTGAGGGTCAAGGTCAAGTTAGGTTAGAAGGTGGGTTTAGCTAGTAGGTCAATTTGAATAGAGTTATGTTGGCTAGGTTTGGTTTGTGGTCAGGAGGTTAAGGTTGGGCTAAGGGGGTCCTAAGGTGGTCTAAGGGAGTTACAATATTTGGAACTATCATGTGTGGATTTCTAGTGTCTACATTTACCCCTTTTTGTTATGTAACTTGAATCAATAAGATGTAAAACAAAATGGATTATGGGTAGAAGGTTTATTTAACTCAAGCATGGGAATAGGTTTTCCCCTTAAAACTAGGAAGTGATGAGGTAAAATAGAATTAGGTACAAGTTTGATGAGTGGTGTAGGTGATGATAAAAGGTGGGTGATACGTAGGTCACTGAAGCATGAACATGCACATAAAGTATAACAAAAGTATGATATCTAATATCATGTATTGAATAGGTTACCATAGTTGGTAAAAATTAAGGTCTATGTTAGAATGACAAGTGGCAAGTGGATCATGTGACCATATATGATGGTTGGGTTACACTTGTAAAATCAAGTCTCCTAGATAAGGTTATTATTTTCATGGGTATCCAAGGTAGGAAGTGTTCTCATGAAAATAAATTTTGGTTAGGTGTACATGAGGTAACATAAGTTCAAAATTTATTTAACATGGCTAGTAGCTGGTGTGATCAAAAGAACCATGCAAGGTTGTCATAAAACATTCACTAGTTTGGGCCAAAAATGGCCAGTAGTAAGGTGACATGGTTTGTGGTTGAGGTGGGTGGAGAAGGTAATCTCCATGGGTGGGCACTGAGTTGGGTATGTGCCAAAATTTTGAAAATTTGTTGGTTTGGTGGGAAAACCCAATATGCTAACCATCAACAAACATGAGGCTTGGGGTTGACCATTAGTGGTCACCCCTGATTGTCAATGGTCAAGTGGAAATCTTGAAAGGGTAGAAATAAATAGTGTTATAGAGAGACATTTTCATTCATTTAAAGTTTTCAACTATCATTTTACTCCTTCACCTTTCGTGAGAGAGTAATGATGATGCTTTCTATGTAGGTTAGTGGTTGAATTGGACTAAGTTGATCAAGCTTTAGAAGTTGGACCTAGCCATGATGCATGGTGGATGAGGATGTGGTCAAGTAGCATGTCCCAGGATTCTTCCTTGATGATGGTCAAGGAATGAGGTAAGTGTTGCTTTCAATTGATATCATAGTTTTGATTTTGTAAATACATTTTAAGTTGAATTTGGTTATTTTGTCATGATGGATATAGATTGGGTTTGACCTAGTTTTTAGGATTGTTGGTTGTTTAGGTGAAATTTATGGGTAAAATTAGAAATTAAAAGGATAAGGTAGGATTAGGGGAGGGTAGAATAGGTGTTATGTAAATTTATGGTCTATTTGTGGTGATTGGGAATGTTGTAGGGTGGATAGGGTTAGGTATATTGCATTAGTGGTCACACATAGTGACCTTTAGTAGTCATACCTAACCATTGACTATCATTGACCATCAATAATTGGTCACCTAATCATTGATAGTCACCATGACCATTAGTGGTTGATTAGGGTGGAAATATGTTTAAAAATATTTGTATAGTTAAATGTTTTAAAATTTGGTGGTAATTTAGGTGTGTTCAATGTTTGAATGTTTTAAAGTTTGGTCAATGGGATGTCAAGGGTAAACTTTAGGTAGTAGTTTAAGGATATAGCAATGGATGAGGTCAAAGGTAGAGTTGTAAGATAATAGATAATAGTCAAATGTGAAAATTAGGATAGGGTGATATAGTTTGAAAATAAAGTGTGGTAGTGAACTATGGTTGTTTGCTAATGAACCTTATAGGCATGACAATAGATCTAAATGTGAGATCAGGTGCCTTAGATCTTTGTTGAGATCCATTGAGGTATGACTATTATTGACTAGGCTCACATGGATGAGGTGGGCCTTAATATTATGATACATTACTAACATATGCCATGGGATGTGGCGATGATAGTGGCCCTCATCGAGAGATGGGATATAACCACTAACACTTTCCTTCTACCTACTAGTGAGATTATGATCTTACCAAAGGATGTTTATAGGATCACTAGATTTCCCATATGGGGTGATATAGTTTATCACATTAAGAGAGAGGAAAGAGATGATTTCATGGAGCTATTGTATGGAGATGACCATGACTTAATGAGTTAGTACATGGGAGGTTTTAGCTACACTCAGCTATACAAGAGGGTCATAGGTGAGAGGAAGTTGCTCATGATGATGATGATGGTGGTACCATGTTTTATTTTGATAGATTTGAGTAGTGGGATATTTCCTTATTTTTTGATGGGGGTATTAGTTGAGATGTTATTGGGCCATATAGTGTTTGGGTGGGTGCCTATGTTACTAGTTCAGATATATAGGAAGTTGTGGGGATTTAGATCTCATAAGAGGTATGGTATTAGTAGAGAATTTGTTCTAAACTACTAGGCTTATGAGCACATCTGAGTGTTGAGGCTGATGGGGTTGCCATGGGAGGGGTATGCACAGATGGAGTTTAGAGTTTGATTCATGTGGTGGAGAGATGATTTTTCCCTTTTAGGATTAGGTGAAGGGGTTCAAAAATTGATTGGTTCAGAGGTGAAATGGATGCCTTGGTTGTTGGAGATGTGATATGGAGGCCCTATATTACATTTCTAGAGTGGGGTCACTATAGGAGACATACACTATCCTTATAGAGCTGTAAATGGATTTTTTGTAGGAGAGAGGGTGAGATAGAGTTCATTCCTTTTGAGAAGCTATGGTGATAGTTTAGTCTAGTGTAGGGTATTTTGGGTCTATTCTTGAGATATAGGTGGGAGGATGTAGAGCTACTACTTCTTGAGACATAATGAGTTCAAATATTCATTGATCATAAGGAACTACTAGTTAGGGATGAAATAGATGATGCACATTTTATAGATGGGTACCCTGCATGGTACCAAGCACTTTATGTAGTGGCTAATTTTGGGGGTGATGATGGTGGGTGGTAGGTGATAGATGTGGATCTATCTAGGAGAGGTGATTAGTAGGCTCAAGTATAGGGGTTACCCAATATTTATAAATAGTGATTATAGAGAGAGATCAGGGATGAGTGATATTAGCCATGGTATAGGCTACCATGGTAGCACTATAAGGTCAATTGGTAGAGACACAGGGTCAAGTGGCTATAGTTACAAGTGAGAGGTACCAGGCTAGATCCACAGTAGACTTAGTTAATTAGGAGATAAATTCTTTGGGATATGTTATAGGAGGAGCCATAACACCTATAGGACCATTAGGTATTATTCCCATGCAGAGGTGCATAGATATAAAAAAGGAGCTCTACTATTATGAGGTGATATTATTGAGACATTATCTCAATGACCCTTGATAGGGTGAGTATAGAGATGTTATGACTAGAGGTGATTTCATGGTGACACTAGGTTAGTGGGCTACATCTGTAGGAGCACAAGTAGGTACTTCAAGAGGATAGACATCAAGAGGCAGTGGTACCTTAGGGGTATCATTTGACTATGAGACATTTCATATGTATATGATTTTGATACCAACCTATTAGTCAATGTGGTGAGATGTATATTTTGAGAGAGATACATGTATATTTTTGTATACATGATGATTATGTGTATATTCATGATTAAATACTCATGATGTTTACATATAATTTATTGTTCATGGTGTTTGATGTTCAAGTTGATCATTGATGATGTGATTATTGATTATGGTTATGCTCATGATTATAGGGATATAGATGTTGATATAGACTCACCTAATTAGGCATGTGATGAGATGTCCTTTTTTTATGTTCATGATAATATTGATATGATGGTTATAGTTGGAACATTTGATATGATAATCATTTGTATGATGAATGGACAATGCTATGATGTTGATCACATGGATTATTGTTTATAGTTTGTTGTTTATTATTTATGATGATGATGTTGTTTATGGATGGATTTTGCTATGATGTTGATATGTTGATATTATCATGGTGAAAGTGGTTTAGTACTTTAATGAGTACATGCTCTTTCATTTATATTTAGACATGTGTTAAAAGTGGTTTATTATTTTATTATTTATGATGTTGATCGTAATGAGTATGTGCATGGATATGATTTATGATAATGATGTATGTTTTTGTTTATGATATGATGTGCTTATGATTATGGTCTTTTTTTTAGGCTAAAGCACATAAATTAAGTTAAAAAAAAAATAACCATATGTGAGAAAGGGTAGATAATCAATAGATAAAATGTCTAGGCGAGTATATCAACTAGTATGAGAGGCTATGAAGAGGAAAAAATTCATCTTATTTGGCAAAGAATAAAACAAACCAAATTTGGATTCACTTAAGGAATATAATTTCATTGAATGCTTCACATTAGTGTTCATTAGTTTGTCAAAAATGTGTCTTGATCACATAATGTCAAATAAGCTCAAAATCCCTTACAGTGCATATAGGGCAGATGGATGAAAATGGAACCTTATTGTGAGACTAGCATTCCTCATCTAAAGGTTAACAAAGAGTTATTATAAAAAATTATATGTCATATAAGGTGTAGATAGATTGATGTAGGAAGTCTACCTATTAGAGTTAGTTGTGGCCGTTAAAATTATCTTTCTTATGAGAGTTGATTGTTGCATTCAAAATTCTTTTATTTTTGTTGATGCTTGATAATGGGTCTTTTGCTTATTTTATCATTACTTGGGAGGTTTGAGGAAGTTTATTGATTTATGAATATTCCAAGAATTTGACACACTTTAACAAATGATTTACTCAACCATCCTTCAAGGGAGTGTTCTATGATTTAATGCTTTTGATAGTTTTCCTTCAAGGGAGTAGTCTACCTTATTTTGAACAATTTTTTATATGTTTTCAGTAGTTATCCTTTAAGGGAGTAGTCTATGAATGATATAAATGACCCATTATTATTTTTAGTTATGAATTTTATTTTTATTTTTCTTGAAATAGACTTGCTTATATAGTCTTAAAGGTTTTCCTTTTGTGAAGGCAAAACTAAAAGTATAACAAGATTGATTAGGTGTAAAGAGGTTCTAGGTGACAATGACCATAGGAATCCATCCTATAAAGGGGTAAAAATTAAAATGAGAATCATGCCATGGGTACAACCATGGTACCCATTAGTTAATATTAAGCTATGATTGTGATAGATAATCACATGATTTAGTTTTAACTAGTTTCCCCCTAAAATAGGGAGATGAATATGGATTAAAATCAAAGGATGAGATTAAGTTAGACAAAAGGTGAGTTTGATAGATGTTAAAAAGAAGTAAGGAAATAGATTTAAATAATTTAGGGGCTTAGGTTTTGGGTTTCCCTGAAGAGAGGATAATCGATAAGCTTCTAATCCATACTTATGCATTATTATATAAGATCCAAGCCAATTGAAAGCAACTATGCCTCAATTTATTTTATTTATATTGGTGATATGTTGGTTTTACTTTAGGATGAGGTCTTTGATATTGAATAATCATACTTTAAGGTGTTTTTTATATTCACATTTGATTTTCTCTTGATAAACATGAAGATGGGTAAGGGTGGCTAAATGATTCTCATCAAGTAGCTCAAGCTTGTCTAAATGGTGATAATAACAATAATAATATTTAGAGATAATATTTTTAATGGATATGTAAAGACAAGGAATTTGGACCTTGAGAGGAAAGACAACCTCTACTCTAAAAACTAGAGAGAAAGGGGTAGCACCTGTAGGGGTTTGAATGCTAGTATGATATGCCCATAAGGTGAAGGGGATATGTAAGTGTCAATCTCAACTAGATGCATTAGACATTTTAGTTAGCATGTTATTAAGAGATTTATTATAGGATTATACCTATCCATTTTATTGAGGATGATAGGGTGGTGAGAAACGTAACTTGATACTTAATGCATCATAAAGACCTTAGAATTGTTTGTTTTTAAAATATTTGCCATTATCAATGATAATTTTATGAGGAACACTGAAACTATAGATAATGTGATGATTAAATAAATTAGACAGTATTTTCCACCTTGGTTGAGATAAGATGAATAACCTCTACCCATTTGGTAAATTAATCAATTGCAATGATGATTAAATGATGTCATTTTGAAGAATGGGGGTTAATTTCACCAATAATGTCTAGACCCCATTGTGAAAATGGCCAAAAATTTATGGATATGAAAAGACTATGGCTAGGTGCATGATTTAAATTGGCATATTTTTGACACTTAACACACTTTTTCATATAATCAAATCAATATTAGTTAAGGGTAGGCTAGTAATATCCAAGGTGAAGGATGTGTTTAGAAAAAACTAGGCTACTAAAGTATCCCCATATATCCCATCATGCATTTATATGATAGCATGAGAGGTCTTGTGACTACATAGGTAGTGAAAGAGGATACCATCAAAGCTATGTTTATAAATAATTCCCCCTATAATGGTATAAAATGAGGTACTCATGATAAATGCTCTTCAATCATTCTTGGAAACTCTAAAAGAAATGATGGTAAAGATAAGATAGTTAAAGGTCTGCTAATACCAAAGATCAGGTTGGTCTCCTTGACATTAAAGATGGTGGGAGAATATAGTTTGACATAGGAAGGATAAATAAGTTGATTAATGATGACAAATAACTTAGAGTTAGAGGGTACAGATGGTATTTGAGAGGTGAGGAAAGCCATGGTGTCAACAAACTTATTTATAGATAGTGGTGTGGTTTGGATATTGTAATATTCAAATGATGTTAAGAGTTCATCAACTAGTTATTTGTACTATTGAAAAACATCATTATTACACTGGTAAGAGCCATTTATTTGATTGACCACTAGTTGAGTGTCACCAGAGATGTTGATCATTTTAACTCCCAAATCTAACATAATTTGAAAGCCTATCACTAGGGCTTTGTACTTAGCCATATTTTTGGTACACTCAAACTCTAGGTTGAAGGATAAAGGAAGAGGTTCATCATAAATGGGAATAAATATAATAATATCTCCCTCACCATGTTGACACTTGATCCATCATATAACATGGTTACTTGATAGGTGAAGTCTATCTGTGAGAGGGTTATGATTGACTCCTCTAGAAACTCAAGAGGAGGAGTTTGGTTGTTTACTAATGGTGCTTTAGCCAATTAGTCATAAATTAATTTCCATTTAATTGAATTATGATAAAGAAAATCAATGTCAAAATTAGCTAAAATCATGAGACACTTATCCATAAATTGATTTTGGTATGGCTTGGAGTGCATATACTTGAGTTGGTCGGTATTGGTTATGACATAGGTCTTGTGGTTAAGAAGGTAGTGGTGAAGCTTGGTGGCCATGAAGACTAAATATAAGTAAAGTTTCTTGGTATGAGTTTACTGAGTCTCATATTCTAAAAACATGTAGATGATGTATTAGATGGCTTGCTCTTTCTATTGTTCATCTTGATTAGTAAGCATTGCCACTAGGGAGTGGTTAGTGGTGGATATATAAAGGTAAAAGGGTTGATCATCATTGGGAGAGGTGATGATAGGTGGAGATAAAAGGTATTGATTAAGTGAAATAAAGGCCTTTTAATAGTCTTTATTCCACTTAATAGATACATCCTTATTTAGGAGGTGATGGAAGGGTTGGCATCAATTTGAGAGATTAGAGATAAAGTGAATAATGGATTGTATCTTCCATTAAAAACATAGAGTTACTTAAGGTTAACTAGAGAAAACATATCAAGGATGGCTTTGATTTTGAGAGGATTAACATTGATTCCTTAAAGGGAGACAATAAATCTAAGGAGTTTTCTTGATAAGATTCTCAAAATGTACTTCTTAGGGTTAAGGTAGACATGGTAATAGATGATTCACTCAAAGATAATCTTAAGAATAGCCAAATGATCCTTACGACATTTAAATTTTCCAAATAGGTGATCCACATAGTCCTCAAGGAATTTATGGATAAGGTCATGGAAGATGTAGGTCATAGTGCATTAGTAGGTTGCACTAGCATTATTTAGTCCAAAAGGCATGAAATTATAGCATAAGATCCCCCATGGGGTGATAAAGGAAGTTTTGTGTTGATATTTAAGGGTATTTAAGATCTGATTGTAATTTGAGAATCCATCCATGAGAGATAACATCCCATGGCTAGATGTAAGATCAACTAGCTAGTCAATGCTTAGTAGAGGAAAATCATCTTTTGGGCAAGCAAGGTTGATGACATAAAAGTACACACAAATGCATAGACCCTTTTTGGCTTTCATGATAGGCACAACATTTGAGATCCATTGGGGGTAGTTAATGGGTTGAATTAAATTGATGGAGAGAAGGCATTAGAGATCTTATTTGACAAGAAGGGCTATACAAGGGTGCATTCATTGAAGTTTCTACCTAACATGCTTAACATTGTGGTTGGTGACTATGTTGTGGGTAGAGATGGAGGGGTAAATTCATATCATGTTGTTACAAGATCAAGAAAATGATATGTTGTGATCTTGCATGAAGGAAGGGAAGTTTTGAAACTCCACAAAATTTAGCAATTGGCTAATTTTGACAATGTGGGGCTTGTCTAGAGTGCCCAAGTTGATATCCATGTGGATTAGTTAAACATGGTCAAAGTCTTAAGAGGTAGATATTTTTGGATATAAAAATTTTGTGTACCAAAATAGGTGAGAATATAATCATCATCTTGACACTAAATAATATTAATTGTCGAAAAGTCATCTCCTATCATCTCAAAATGGGTCACAGGGATGGGTCAAAGGGATGAGTTAGGATCGCCCATTTATTTTTATAAGTTAGGGGTTTGAGGCTTATCATGTTGATGAAAAGCAAAGTTAGGGGGCATGATGTCATAATATTTAGTTATTGATGGTGGAGTGGAAGGTAAGGATGTGCTTTCCTTATCAATGATAGTAATGGGAGGTGGTTTGGTTTGTTGTTTTGGTGGTATGAAACTGAGTCCATGCTTTTCATGATTTTTTTCATTTTTTATTATAAGTAACTCATATGGTCTGTGTTCATACTGATCTAGGCCAAATACCTTCCAAGCACACCTATAGAGGTATATTTTGGCAAATTATGTTTTATCTAGATAAGAGAAGCTAGAGGTGAATGGTCAAGGTGAAAAAGAGGTGATATAAAGTACCAAGGGGTTTATCAAGTCCCCTATATATGAAATTGGTTACATAAGTTGAGGGTCCAAAAGGGGCAATGGTTCTGATGTTGGGGTCATAACTTGGTTGGTGATCAATTTTTCCTTACTCTTTAGGAGTAGGGAAAATGTTAAGGGTTATAAGGTGATACTCCCCTAATGAAATATGTTGGAAGGTTGATTTCAAAAGATCCATTATGGGGATTTGGGTAGAAGGGATTGAATAATTGGTGGATACTTCATTGGTAGAAGAAGATGGGGTTTCATATTTTTCTAATGAGGTCTAGTTGGATAGGGGAAGGAGGACATCATTGGGTTGGTACATCATGTTGTATGATGTGAAGGTGCTTGGGTCAACTTGTATGGTAACAACTTGACCTTCATGCTCAAATTTTATGTACTAATGCAGGGTAGATGACAAACAACCCATGGAATGGATCCAAGGGCATACCAATAAGATGTTATACTAGAATTCACCTTTCATGACATGGAAGAGTATAAGAAGGGTATGGGGTCTAGGTGAATATAAATGATGATAGTTCCTAAAGTCATGACCATCGTATCATTGAATGATCAAATCACTACTAAGGTTTTAGACATGATGTTATTTTTCAAGTCTAGTTAGTCATAGACATGGGAGGAGATGATGTTTATGTTGGCTCCCCCATCAATCATGACCATTTTGATGTAGGTTTGGTTGATATAAGTAGTAATGAAAAGAGGATAATCTAGGTCATCTAGTTGGATGGAAGGTATATATGAATCCTTAAAGGTAACAAGGTTGGAGATATGAAGGTCTCTAAAAAAATTTAATAAAGGTTATAGGTATTTAAACCTAACCTCTATAGATTTAAACACTTTTATCATTGATTAGTAATGGTGTGGTGAGGTGTTGATTAGTTCATACAAACCCATTTTCACCAGGGTTTGGTGAAGTTATTTAAAAACTACTCATTAGATTGATTTAGATGGATTGGGGTGAGAGGGTCCTAGGATAGATACTTTGGGTTTTGTCAAAGGTGAAGGTGCTTGGTGTTGGCTAGGTGGTTAAGTAGTTGATGAGGGATATGTCCATGGAATGGATGCCTTTTCTTTTCCCTTATCTTTTGGTTGAGCCTCCGATCACATGACCAAATGGATGGTATGGATTGGGAAAGGAGTTAGGCTAGTGATTGCTTTGGTTCCTCTTCACTTTGAGGCAAGAGTGGAGGGGTAGGTAGGTTTTGGTCGATGATTTTTGGTTCTTATTTCAGTGATGGGTTTAGAGGAGGTTCATTAAAAAACAAGTCATTTTCATGATATAGATTATTGACCAAGACCTGAAGAGCCTTACAGTTCTTTATATCATTCCCTGGTGTCCTATGTTGTGAACACACTAATTAGTCATTGTACCAAGATGGTTTAGAACTCTTTGGGGCATATGGTCCAATGGATTGATTTTGGGAGTCTTGGGTGAGGGATGTTGCTTGGTGTATTCTCTAGGTGTGGATAGATTGGTGGTTAATGACTTGGAGATAGAAGGTGTTAGGGTAGAGATCTAAGGGATAGGTATTTTGTTTATATGAGGTGTGGAGAAAATGGGTGAGGATAAAAGTAGAAGTGATGGTGTAACCAATGGTGGTCGTTACATTTGATCTTTGCTTAGTGTGGCTAGATTCCTTGCTAAGGTAGAGGGGTGAGGTCCCAAAATAGAAAGCAAAGTAGAGAAGGGAGGTAAAGTTTTGGTTTGTGGGATCTTGGGTTGTTTTGATTTATTGGTTGATTTGGTTAGGGGTTTGTTATGTGGGCTTTGTGGGTTTAAATCCACATTTACTGATGGGTGAGTAAGGTTTTGAGTAGGGAATATACCAAGATTTATGGTAGGATTTGTTGGAATGATGAGGGGTGACTTGGTTACTTCAGGTAGGGTAGATTGATATGATTTGGCAATGGTTTGGTTGGTAGAGGCATCTAATAGTTTAGGTGTGATGGTGGTAAGTTTCCTAGTAGAGATGATAGGTTAGTTTTATAATGGTGTGATTGGGTGTTTTTACCTAGTTGGGCAAGGAAGTCAAAGATGGTGACAAAATGTGGCATGATCTATGTCAAGTTGGGATAAGTATCCCAAGTTTTAGACTAGCTAAGAAAAAGGTTTGTATATAGGTTTGATCCCCTCAATATTAGTCTTAAAAGGTGATCCCATGTGTGGAGAAATGGGAGTGGGTAGCTTATCATTTGTCTCAATCAAAGGTTATGAGGATTGGGAAGGTATTTCCTCAATGAGAGTAGGTATAATAATATCTTCCTTAGGGATGCTTTCCAAAGAGAAAGTTGACTGTTGTAGGATAGAAGAAAAATGTGTGGTGGAATGATTATTTCCTCTACTATGCCTTCCAAATGGGTTGATTGATCCACAGTCCTAACAAATAGAGGAAGGTAGAAATTTATCTCCTTTGTTTCATTTTTCAAAGGAGATGTTTATGACTCCACTATCTCAATAATTTGAGGGGATGGTAGGGTAGGTTGGGTAGTGGTCTCTTCAACAGTGAGTTCACTAAGCACCACATTAATAGTGTGTACCTCATGGGAGGATTTTTATTTATTTTCATTGTTGGTGAATGGAGCATGGTTAGGAAATGGTTTTATGAAGATGTCAAGTGATTAGTTTAGGGGTACATTAGGGTTATCCAAAACAAGCTCCCCCTTGTTAATGAGATTTTAGACAACACTCTTGAAGGTGTTTCACCTACTAAGATCATGTCCAATGACATGGTGGAAGGCACACAACTCATTATCTTTATAACAAGAAGGTGTAGGATGAAAAGGGTCAAATTGTTGTAGAGGTTTTATTAGAGGAAGTTGAATAATGTTATCTTTTATCAGTTTCTCCAAGACCAAAGCATATGACTCAACTAATGGAGTGAATTGTCTTTGAATGTTGAGGTTTAGATTATTGGTATTTTGATTGGAGTAATTGGAAGAATTAGATTGGTTAACAATGGGTAAATTGGTGGTTTTAAGGATAACCCCATTTATGGTTCCCCTATTTTTGATTTGAGTGTTATTTTGGTTGTTGGGTTTGGAGGATAAAGTTTCACTCAATTTTAAGGATTTCTTATTTTTCAAATTTAGTTTCCCCTCATTAATGGATCTATTTTATAGTTTACAGGCCATGGTAAAATCCTCATCAAAGTTCATAAAGCTCTAAAGTCATAAGGTAGAGGAAATGTGTTTAGCACAAGCTTAGGCAAAGAGTTTGATCAACTCAAGTTAGGGTAGAGAGAAAGAGATTTTGTTGATGAAACTTCTCCAATAAGCCATGAAGTAAATAATAGACTCATCATCAAATTTCTAGATGGAGTAGAGATTGATGATGGAGACTTTCTTAGAGATGTTTATAGGAAAGTGATCTAATAAAACCTGAGCTAGTTGGTAAATGAAAAGAGGGAGTGTATTTTAAAGGAACTATACCAATCTAGTGCCATCCCTAATAGAGACATGGGGAAGGTACAAAGAAGGAGAGGATCATTGTAAGAAATCATATAACATGAATGCCTAAATGCTCTTAGGTGTTGTTGTTGGTCTTCCTTACTCTAAAACATTGAAAACCTTAGAAGTTCTCATTGAGGAGGATATGGTCAAATGGGGATAGATGGATGAATTGGTTCATTATAGATTCAATCATATGACAAGATATTATGAGCTCTAGAAATGGATGACTCTAAAGTAGTCATTTTATTCATTAACATTTTGACAAGGTCGGTTTAGGGTTGTGCACTCTCATAGTTATAAGGTAGGTTATATTGGGTCTAGGTAAGTGCAACATATGGGTAGCTGGTGGGTGATTGAGAGGCTTCCACATACTGGTGAATGGTCATGGGTGGTTGAGATAATGCCACATATGAATATGTAAATATAGGTAGTTGAATAGAAGGTAGAGACACATACCCTTGTGGGTTAGGGATGTATCTTGGGTTTTATGTAATGGGTAGTTGTTGATACATTAACATAGGTTAGGAAAGAGGTATGGTTGGGTTAGTAGATAATGGGTAGGTGGTCACTTTAGTACTGATGGGTGGAAAGGTGGAAGCCATGGGAACCACCAACCTCTGAAATAGAGTGGAGATAGGTAGATTAGAAGTGAAGGGAATGGTGCTGGTACTAGAAGAGGGTACTCCTATGATACCAGTTTAGAAAGGTTGGGTTTATCCTATACTAAGAGGGTTATTAGTTGGGGGAAATGTGGTTGGGTATTTTTTGGTTGCATGGGTTGGTTCTGAATGGTAGTATCAGTGGGTTTATTGGTGGAAGATGATGCCTTAATGATTAGAGGTTGGGTGGAGATGGTGGTAATAGAAATGTCACCCATAAGGTGGGATGGCATGTTTTAAGGTTGGTCAATAAACAAAATTGAGGTAGGGGTATGGTAAAATATGGTGTTAAGGTAAAGTTAAATGGCTACAGGTTGTTATCTAGAAAGGTGAAAAAATTAACATCACCTTGGGTAACCATTTGAGGGATGCTAGGACTACCAGAAGGGTGGGGGGAACCATCTACATCTAAGACATAATCCATGGATGAAGAGGAAGATGGATGTTTAGGAGGTAGATCTTGGTTTGCTTGGTTCCTTAGTTTTTGTCAAGTTAAAACCATACAAAGAGGGGAAAGAAGAAGATACAAATAATCTCACAACTCAAACAAAGAGAAGATAATAAAAATTTAAGGAAAAAACACACACTAAGGTATGTTAATCCTAAGTTTTTTTTAAGTCTCTCTTTTGGCTTATGCCTTAAGCTTTAAGAACTATTTGACTAAAATTATCTTGTAGAGTGGGTACTAGAAAAGAAGTATATGGTTGGTTTTAGGTTGTGTTTAGGCTTTCAAAGGAATCTGTATTGGAAATTAGTACGTGGATTGATACTGGGGCCTACCCCCTCACTTTACACACCATAGTGATAATGGTGTTGGGTGCTTATCCAAGATATACATATTACCATATATTATACTCAATTAGAGAGCTAAGTTGGTTCTCCCCTTGGTGATGAAATCCAAGTAGGATAGCTAGGAAAGGTGACTACTAAGTAATGAAATCTTAGTCAGGCCTTGTGTTAATGTTTGATGCTTGTTGAGATGTAAGTGGTTTGGTCTTGTGTGTGTGATAAGAGTGAAACTATGATTGATTAATTTTCTTTAATTAAGCTATATGAGCTAAAATAAGCAAGCATAAAATGGATGTGGTAAATTTTAAGCTGAAAAATAAACTTTGATTTTGTTATATGAGCAAAGAGATAAGAATAAGAAGCACCTAGATGCAACTATGAACCCAAGAAAGGATTCAAGGGTCCCATCAAGCATGCTAGAATGTTTCATAGAATTTTAGCTTATATTCCAAGAAAGGAAGAAGAAAGAAACTAGATATGGGTATGGTATAAAAACCTATTTGGTTGTGTGTGCATTGATTAGATGATAATAGATAGATCCTCTTTAACTTCAGATGAATGACCTATAGATAAGATAACACTTGAATAAAATGGTTGGTTAGATAGATAGTTGGGTGTATTTCCTAGTTATATCTAGATTTAGGAAGCAAGATCTCCTTAGAGGGATATAAATCCACACTTTTTAAACAATTAAGTTCAAAAATTGAAATATAAAGTACTTGCATAAATCATAAAAGATAGTAAAGTTAAGTACAAGAAGTGATTGATAAAGAAATAGATTAAATTAACTAATTATAGAAATATGTGGGTCAATACTAATGTTAAATATGTTTGGTATGCTTCAAAAAATATGGTGGGGCTCTATAAAAAAGTAGATACAAAGAAATATAGATTTTGTTGAGGTCAAGTGGGTGAAAAGAGCTTGTTATTATTTTGTCACATAGTGAATGCCGATGGTTGAGGTGATCATCAGTGGTTAGGGTAACCTTCGATAGTTGAGGTAACCATTGGTGGTTGGGATATACCATCATCAATCAGGGTGACCATCATTAGTTAATATGGGTTGGGTCTAGGTAATAAAAGGTCAGAGTTTCTAGGATGAGATTTTGGGAGATTGGCTTGGGTTGGGTTGATTGCTAAATACAAAGTGACTGAATAATTAAAAATAGATACTTAGCTTGTTGATGGTTGATCTAGTGAATGGTTGATGAGGATTATTAATAAGTTCATTGATGGGTATTTTGGCACAATCTAGATAGAGTAATGGTACTTGGTATTAACTGATGAAAGGTATCACTTCAACTCTATGTTATGATGGATGGATCACTGGATTGCTTGAAGAATATCCTATAAAATAAACTCTAGATATAAAAATGCTCTTGATAGTTGTGGCTCCTTTTCACCTCCTTCTCCTCTCTTCTTATAGTTGCAAGGAAGAAGTGGAAGTGTAGATTCAAAAAAGGGTTTGAATTAGATTTTATAATCTTAACTTAGACATACAATAATTTTCATGTGGATTTAGATGATCTAGTTATAAAAGACTAAGGTGGAGTGATGTGGTAGTTAAGTTCTTGAGATAGTAGAACCTGACCATTAATGGTCAAGGTGAATTTTCAATGGTTAGAGTGATCATTGGTGATCAAGGGTCAAGGTTAAGTTGGGTGAAAAGATTGGTCTATCTAATAGGTTAATCTAACTAAAGATAGGTGGGTTAGGTTTGGTTTATATTCGAGAGGTTAAGGTTAGGCCCAAGGGGGTATTGAGGTGGTCTAAGTGAGTTACAAGATTTAGAACCATTGTTTGTGGATTTTTGATGTCTGTAGTAGGTTAGGTTTCTTTTTTTCTATCATTTGTTTTCATTAGATTAATATTTATTGATTTTAGTATTTTGCTTTCTAGATTAGATTTTAGTGCTTTCTTAGTTTAATTTCTTACTTTCTTAGATTAGTTGTTCTTTGCTTTCTCTGATGATTAGAATTGTGTTTGATTCTACTATAACTATGTTAAAATCCAAACCAATTAAGTTTATAACTTGTGGAAAAGCAAAAAATTAAAATCTTGACACTTTAGACTAGTTTATAGATTAGGTGTATTTCTATGTTTCAGAGTCTTTAGGATGAAGGTAGGTAATCATAGATTATTTTGAATGGTGTAATAATTGAATACTTTTACTAGGCATATGGAAGTTTCTCTCAGAGTACTTCATACAAATTAATTTTATTTTATTTTATTAGATCAAATGCACTTATCACATTCAATACATATTGGAAATGCTAATTCTAGGAATAGATGTGGTTGGTAGCGATGTTTTAGTAATGATTTGTTTTTTAATTATACTATCTCAAATGAGTTTTAACTCTTCTCTTTTCCATTCAAGAATAAAATAAGAGTGAAATAAAAATAAAAGAAGAAAGAACTATGGGATTCAAAATAACAAAATAAAAGCAAAAGGCTGACATGATGAAATAAGGTCAATGTACCATGCATCATGAAAATAATGGAATGAGAAGAGAAATATCCCAAGGTATCTCTATTAGGGATATGGGTGCTTGGCCGACAAGAAGGCAATGCCTAAGCTTCCCTTATTTTTGAGCTCTAATAGATACTAGAATGAAACCTACATCCCCATTAAAGACTTTGAAAAAACTCATCATAGCAGGGGCTAAATAAAATACACATTTTTACACACATAGATATAGGAAATTAGAAGGCAAACATGTTGTGTGAATTAAATTAGGAGTCTCTTTCATGTTTATGATTTAAGTATTCTTCTGTGGCACACTTCATGATTGATTAAGGATTGCAAACTAGAGTTCTAGGTTCTTGAATACTTAGGAGTATTATGACCTATGAGTCACCATTTGTTCTACCCAACAACCACCCCCCCCCCCCCCCCATTTTTACATATGGAAATGGGGACCCACTTTTTTTAGACTAAGGTCTTGAATTGTGTCCCTCTTCTATTTGTTTATACAAATTATGGGAAAATATCATGATTTGACCTTTCTATACTTTGGCAATGTGGCATTGATATTGTGTTTTCATAGACTAAATATTTTGTTCTATCTGGTTTTTTAATTCAAGATAATTATTTTAGACTTATGTTTTAGTGGACTAACCTTCTTTGAGAGTCTTTCTTAGGCTTTATGTTTTTGATCTTTTTTCTTCGAATCTTTTGTCCCATATAAATTGGTCTTCGAGTTTATTTTTGTAGACATTTTATTTAATAGAATTTACTCTTTGCATTATCTTCTTCACAACAATTCTACTAAAAAAATTTCCTAAAATAAAACTTATTCTTATGGATAATCTTGCCAAAAAAGTTTCCTTGAGAAAATAAACTTACCCTTCAGGCTTTGTAAAACTTACCCTTTAGACATTTTTTAGATTTCCCTTCTATCTTTATGGATTAGATACTTCAAGAATTTTGTGATGGATAGATGCCCTGTGATGTAGACCCTTAATATTATTTCCAAAGTACCCTTCAACCCTTTTTAAATTTCCCTTTAGGACTTTTGAAATACCCTTTTTCCTTGCCAACCTATCCTTTGAGCTTTGTGAAAAATGTCCTTTAACATTTTTTTGTAGCCATTTTTCCTAATAGAATTCCTTTGGACCTTCTTCAATTTCCCTTCGGCTCCTTCATACCTATCCTTTGGGACTTTTTTCCTATAGATTTCCTTTGGGACTTTTAACTTGCACCTTTGCCTTTTTGAACCTTTTATTTAGATGTTTTATCCAAGACACTTTTTCCAAGCCAATTGAATTCCTTTGAACATTTTGTTTGAGAGAATTAGGTCTTTGAGAGAATTGTTTTTAACATTTTTTCCAAAATAATTCCCCCAATGGAATTAATTCAAGTCTTTTAAAATGACCCTTTGCCTTTGACTTACTCATCAAAAGTTTTAATAAGGACACATGCCCTTAAAACTTTTTAATGATACCCTTTGACCTTTTGAAAGTGCCCTTCAGGGATTTTGTGGTTACCCTTTTAGAATTTTGTTAGGGCCCTTTCCCATCAAAATTTACCCTATGAATTAGATCCTTTGGGCATTTTTACCATGAAGTAGACCCTTGTGCCATTTTGAACATACTCTTAGAGACTTTTGTTTTAGCACTTTTTACCTAGACCATTTCCTTTAGACTTTGTGTTTGTGACATTTTGTCTGACACAAAAGGGCTAAAATAATTCCCCCAAGGGTACATGCCCTTCATACTTATTGAGATGACCATTTAGACATTTTTAAAGTCACCTTTTAAAATTTTTAAAGTGACCACTCACCCTTCATGACTTTATCTTGGACCCTTTCCCCTCAAAGACTTTCCCTTCAAGACTTTTATCTAGATATTTTGTCCTTCATCCAATTATTTCAGACATTTTTTTGAGATATTTCACCCTTTGACCCCTTCCTTCAAAATTTTTGATTGAGAGACCTTACCCATCAGAAAATTCCTTCGAGACTTTTATCTTGGGCCTTGTGTCCTTCATCCAATTCCTTCAAACATTTTATCTGAAACATCATGCCCTTTGGCCCTTTTTCCTTTGGATATTTTGTCCAATGAAATGATCCTTTGGGATAATTATTTTAGACATTTTTCCCAAAACAATTCCTTAAAAAGGTCCCAAAATAAATATGAGATTGTCATATAACACCTTTGCTTAGAGAGAATTTATTTATGTTTTGAGCTTAATTTAATATTTTAGCCCATGCCCAGATCATATTTTACTAATACTAAGATATTAGGCAAAAATATTCATGTAGGATCCTTTTCATAAGTTTCCCAAAGTATTGAGTTAAGTTTTTTTTTCATTTATACTTATAGGAATAGGAAATACTCAAAAAATGACACATGTCTAATTGATGAGGTTAAAATTTGATAGTCACATGGATGTCATTAATGGACATCAAGACATCATTTCATGGTCACATGAATGCCAAATTTAACATTGGTAATGGCTAATTTATGGAATTAAAGCTGACATTCATGCAAATTTCATTTAACGGTCATGAAGACATCATTTGATGGTTGTGAAAACATCAAATTTAACCTCATAAATTATCCATTTGAATTCAAATCAAGATCCTATGGTGTGTTTTTACTCGAGCCCATTTGATCAAATGACATTAGAGCAAGTTAAAATGGCAAATCTCTATGAGAGTGACAAGTGCCACCATCATAAGATCCTAGTGCATAGATCCAATGACCCATGAGAAGAAGCAAAGAGCCTAGTAAATAGAAATCAAAAGCTTTGAGTAGCTACCAAGTGACACATATATGAAATGAAGCAAAATAAGCCATGACAAGTATCAAGTACATAGGAGTCAATGAGCCAAAAGTATAAATCCAATGAACCACATTAAACCAGTACATAAATATTGATGGTACAAGATCAACAAGGACTTTTAAAATATCTTAGACTCAATCAGGTATTGACACATGTCATATATCAATAGTTAGCAGGGCATTATGGATATAATACATAGATCTTTGGAAACTTGAGCTATATTTATCAATAAACCTTGGGTCTCATTGTTAAGCTAGCATTTGAACATGAATTTTTTAATTTGAATGGTGAATATAATAGTAAATATATAGATTATATAAAAAACATGGGTGAGCATATAATGCACACTTCAGATTAGTCATGACTAAAAATAGTGCTACTAGTTTTAAAAATATGGGTAAAGTGATTTTGTTCCTACATCCATATGTTTGAGTTTTATTTGAAGGTGGATAATATGAAAGATCAATAGGTTATTCTCATAACCTATAAAAAGAGGCATGTGCAATTTTGATAAATGGTGGATATTCTAAATTTGTATACAATTCAAGCTATAATTGTTAAAAAAATGCCTCTATCTTTTTTCACATGCATAAAGACTAGTTTTCAGAAGAGGAAGGGTTTTATTTTACAACTAATTTTAAGACACCCATAAAGACTAGTTTGCAAAAGCTAGTAGTAATTAAATGTATGCCAGTCATGGAATTGAATGAAATAATTCTTATTTATTCAGCACTATATGATGAGTCTTCTGACATTTAATGTTATTTGTTAACCTATGATATGAAATGGTAAGTTAAAGGAGTGACCAATGGTGAAAAAGTGTGATCTCATTAGAGGTTTGATAGGATGAACTCTAGAATTTATTTACAAAAGGGATGTTAATTATATAAGTTTTCAATAGGTTAAGGACCAATTAATTATATAATTAAATATGATAAGCTATTTAAGATATACCATTCAAAAATTACGAAGTGAAAAATTAGTATGGGATTATGATCATAGATTATCAAATGTGATGAATAAAGTCAATTTTATTTTTGAAGCTAAAGATAAGGATACTAGTTTATGGAGGTATTGTAATCCAAGATTTTTTTCCATTGCATAGTCATAATTATTTTATAGGATAATGGATGAGAAATTGCATTTTGGGTGGAGAATATTGAGGATTTTGGATACACTCAAATTGGTTCTAAAATTGAGATGAAAATAGATGTTTTCCTTAGGAAGATGGATGAGATTAATGAAAGAAATACACCCAAGTTGGGCCTATGTTATATGGAGTGTGTTAAAGAATGGATTTATAGAAATGATTATCATATAATTAAAAATAGAGTTCTATGACATATGTAAAATAGTAGGACATGCAAAATTAAAATGTCATCTATTGATGCAGTACATTCAAAAAATATAAATCTTGTATTTCACTTTTTATAAATAGACAAATCATGATGAGAAGAGTTATCAATTATCTACATAAAATTAAATAAGACATAACTAAAAGACATATTTTAATTCACAACCCAATATATAACTACTCTGAAGTAATAAATTATAGACCTAGAGGTAGAAATGTCTTGTGTGACATAAGCTTTTCCCAGGTGGATGAATTCCTTACCATAGCATAAACCTTAGGGTGTGGTTGGATGGATGTATTCATCTCTAAAATATCAATAATAATCTTTATGGGACACTGTGACTCCCAATACAAATCAATCAAATTAGGATCCATCATCTCCTTATTGATAGTATGGTATCTATAATACTCAGTAGTATTAACAAGGGTGATTTGATGAACAATATTCGCACCTTTGGGTTTTACAAAAAAATAAACAAGGATACACCATGATGGATACTAGTGAGGTTGTAATAATGATAACAAAAAATATCATTAGTTAATTTAGTGATTTTTATGTGGAAAATATAATCACTTACACAAGATTACTTGATTAATCCTCAAAGTTATTTTTACTGCATCTATTATAGAGTATTAGGATAACACCATACTTATTATTATCTAGTTTTAGAGAAGTAAAAGAAATATAAACCTATGTAGAATGTAAACATGATAAATTTAGAGCATAAGGAAAGTGAATTCATATTATTATTTATAAAGAAACAACAACACATAGATCAAAGATTGCATCCTCTATAAATTCCATGGTATTAAAGAATTAGGAAGGTTCAACATGATAAGTATCTTGACCCTATAAGAGAAAAAGTATTGATGTAAAAAGTATCCTTAGCTATTCAAAACATATAAAAATGGGTTGTGTTTGAGGGTAATTTTATAGCCATCAATGAAAAAATTTATAGGTATAATATATGCATAATGAGTAAAGACAGGGTAGTAATTTTCTTAACTAACCTTTAAACAAATTTGAGCACTCTAAAAATTTAAGATACCTTATATAATATTAAAAATCTCTTGCATAAATTTCTAGAGTGTGAACAAAAAGGTTAGTAGCATACTGACAAGGTATTTTGGTACACAAAAAATAAAAATTTATAGGATTTTTATTCATTAGTCTACCTAGGAAACTATTATACAAGTAACACTTAGCTACCAACCTATCACACTAAGCCTTATAGACTATGATATGATAGAACATATTAATTAATTAGAAGATGTAGAGATCAAAGTGGCTAACTTAAGATTATGAGGATATTTTGAATTGATTTAAATGAAGACTTATGAAATGCACTATCCTACATTAATTGGGACTAAGTGGTCCTATGATGGTAAAATGGCCATTAATATGATGTGCAATTAGTTGGAATCACACCAAGGGGATAAAATCATCATTATAACCTTGAATAAAGTAGAACACAAGACATACATCATACCTAAAGACACAAATTCATTATATGTGTATGGGAATAATATTTGGTTCAAGGTGAGTAAAACATCTAAGCTTAATTCTATGCGATTGATAAAATATAATTTTTTTCAACTAGGAACACAACCTTCACAATAATTGTAAATAAATGAATAATTTATCTACAAACTAGTGATCACAAAGGCAGTAATTTTATTATGGATGAAGGTAGATCACCAGCTAGGTCTAAAGTGTATTTTATTTACAAAGAAGGTGTCATAGATATGTATTACATACAACCAACAAATTAAAGTATTTTACCATGGGATACTACATCTTTAGATAGTGGTTACTTAGATACCTACATGCTAAATTGGATAAGGGGAGATCAGGGTATGACTAATGTGTATGGTAATTTCCATGTAACATAAACTACCATAATAATTTACAACTAATGACTTGAATCAATTTATTTTAAGGCTTGAAGATCAAGGGCAAAACATATATCAAAGGGTTAGTGCATTAGATTATGTACTAAAAGTAGCTATTCTGACTTGGTGGGTAGTCTAGAAGACAAACCAATTACTATGGGATGAATCTTGAGAACTATTGTGTGTTTAATTTGAAATACCAGTTATTATTAGTGAATAATGGCCCTTTTTTTGAGAGGGATAGTTCCAAAAAATTCATGTTTATAAGTGTGTGGATGATGGAATGTGTAGTATATAGAATCTAAATATTGGGTGTAAGTTTTCATATATATTTTGGTAGCACTCTTAACAGGTCGGTATACACACCAATAATGTATATGAGAGAGAAATCATTAGTTATATGTCTAATAATATTTCATTTAGAATTTTGTTTTTGAGGATTAGAATCATGTTTTTGCTTATTTAACATGCCCTAATTCTTTTAAGAATTAAGGAACCTATTTTTGATTTTGTATCCACTCCTGCTTGTGATTATGACTCATTGGTATCATCACTCTCAAGTTTACTTGGTCATATATATTTGTTTTCATGTTGAAATGATACACACAATAATCACAATTGTAAGAATCATGCCTGCTTGAGAAAAATTCATATATAACACTTAACATAAAAGTGGAGTTTTAACCTCCCAATTTGCATTTATAACCTAACTTGCCTAGCTCTCTTAGGTTTTTATAGGATGTCACTTTTATTTCCATGCCATTATGGATCATAAAGCCTATCCCATTATGATAATAAAGTTTGAGTGATAACATATCATAAATAATGCTTAGTCATGAAGTGGAGTCTTATTCCACTAGTTCATGCTCATTGATCTCATTATCTAGATCTCTCAAACATATATAGATGCTTTAGGGCATCAATTTCATTTCCATACTAATTTGGTCCATGAAATCTATCTTAATGAAAATAACAAGATTGTGTGAGTTATTTTCATATTTTAAACTTGGTCTCTAGCTCCTATCTTGACTGACTTTTCCTTCATTGAAAATATGGATAAGTTTTGAGATATCTTACTCAAAACCCAAAGTAAGTACTTGTAGGTATTTTTTTTTAAAAATATTGAGTTATAAACATAATTAAGCTCTTAACCCCTGATTAGGTATACCTTGGATTATTTTCCATTTTATTGTTCTAATCAAGCTTTTCTTTACCATTTTGGTCTTTCTTGAAGTTATTCAAGGTACGTAGACCTAACCAAACTTATAAAGCCCAATTAAGTTTAGGGCATTACATATATGCAAAGACTTTTCTATCTAGGGCTATCTTCATCACTAGGTCATAACTTATTTATAAGTGTCATCATAGTGATAAACAAGCTTTGGATCTTGAATAGGTCATGGTATGTAATCATGTGGTATTCTAGTTCTAATAAAAAAATCCCTAATTAAGTCTAAAGAGTTAGGTGAGTGTAGGTCTGGTATTAGTCAGAGAAAACCTATGATTAGGTTAGGAATGGATCATTGGTGGGATTTATTTGTTATTTTATACATTGTTATGACTAGGTCTTATGGTGACATCAGGGTTTTTTGAAATGAAGCACAATGTTAATTAGGGATGGATCCTTAATTAGGTTAGGGACTATCCCTTGACAAGATTTGTATTAGTAATTAGGTCCCCCAAGTCCTAACTAGGTCTTCATACTTGGGGCTCAAAATATCTTTTTTAATAAGGTTTCAAACCCTAAATTCCACTATAGGCCCATCCCCTCCAATCTCAATATTATGTGGGTATAAAATACTAATTACAACTACTTGCTCCCTCAACTTCCAATGTAGTTCTATCCAAACATGCCAGACCCAAATAGGTCTTGGGGATTTAAAATTACACATTATAGTTATAATAAGGACTTAAAAACTTGATTATAACTAGTAAATTTAAATATCAAAAATCAACATTTAGAAAGATATGTCATGTCCAACAAGCTTGATTAGGTGTACTAGGCAAATTTTGGTGGTCTTTTGTTTTTTGCAATAAATTTTGACCTATTTGTTGGTTTTTTAAATCATTTATGTCTCTAGAAATATCAATCTATCCCAAATTCAACAATACCTTCAACTTATTTTTTATTTTACCTAGTTGAAAAATTATTAATTTGTTGTGCTTTGTTTTATTAGTCCTCACTTTTAATTTCTAGTTTTGACTTTTTTTTTTGTATATTTTTAGGTTGTGAATAGTAAAAGTGTTGAATTTGGAGGATATGGAGGTATATGCATGAATTAGTGTTATTTGGTTACATTTTTGAGGGAAAATACCTCATTTAATAAGTTTCACTTGTATATCTATTAGGTGGTCTTCATTTTAAATGGGTTGGCCCATTTTTATTCTACAAGGCATTGTAGACTAGTCACCTCTTTTTTTGAATTTCTTGTTTAATTTATCCCTCCTCTTATTTCCATGGGGAGATGCTATCAAAAATTATACTCAAATGATCATTTTAAATTATATGTGATATCAATCAAACATTTTATTCAATATATAACTTGGAATATTGATTTTAATTCACTTATGCATGCGATATGGTGGTGGAGTTATCTTTCCCCTATATTTATATTCCTTAGATTCTGGGATTATTTCTCATTGTGGTTGTGTGAATTCTATCTTGATAGGGATTAGTTTTTGGGTTTCATAATTAGTTGATTTTTGAATTGGATACATTTTTTATATGATTTATTTTTCTTTCCCATTTCTCTTTTTCTCTTCTTTTACTAGTTGTTAGATCTATGTTTTGAATGTAATCTACTTACACATTTATATTTATTTATATTAATTTATCCATTATTATATATGCATTGTTGAATGTTAAAACCAATGGAATGATTGAATATATAAACCATACATACACTCATTTTCACCAAATCCTAACTATTGATTTTAAACAAAATGGAAAATCTAAAATTTCATTTGTTTTTGTCCCCTGAAATAAACTAAAAACCCACATGAATATGAAAACTAAGCTAGCATTTCCCTAGAACTAAAATAAGAACTAGAAAATGATTAAAATCAAGTTTAAAATATTTCTACACTAGCATGCCCCTTGAAATGGAATAGTCAAAATGAGCTACTGAGTGAAGATCGATGCACCTCAAACAAAAAAAAATAAACCTTGGGGAGATATCAAAAATAGTCTATCAAGAGAGGTAATTTTAGAAACCTTCATAAAATTTGGAATGTGCCCATATACATGTCAAAAAATCCCATGGTGTAAAATTATCTACATAAAATTAATATATTTATATGATATGGGTGAGTAGAAGACTTAACCACTAAAATAAATTCATCTTCACAATAGGAAACAACTAAATATTTTAATATAGTAATCCACAATTATAAGGATAGTAAAAAAAGGATTAGGTTTTCATCAAACCATGAAATAGTATTTTATATGATGAATAATTGATAGATTACACTAATAGTGATGAGGACCTAGATATAAACAAATTATTTGAACTAGATTGAGAAGTTGAGGATCCTAAAGACAAAGTCATAGATCAAAATGAAGATCAACAACTATAAAATATTAATATATATGAACTTGAAGGACATAAAATAGAGAAATCTTACATCCAAAGTGTTTTTAATAAAATATATCAAGATTTTTTAAATAATCTAGTAGGACATACTAGGACAAATACAATACCAAAGCTTATAAATTTGGGTGACTTCTAGATGCAAACTGAGAGTTCGAAGGAATTAAAAATACTATGAAATTACTAGGATGTTTTTCTAATTAAATCCACAAAAGTCAAAGGTGTATAAAGTTATTTAGGCACAATGCACATAAAACTCAAAAAGTGCACATAGCATATAAAAAATATACCATACATGTTAAATCCCAATATGAAGTTGAGATTAAAGGCTGAAATGGATTACATGTAGGACACAACCATTATATACCTAGTGGAAAAGGAAGATTGTGTCATCCAAATGGTAGTAAAACCTATGAATTCTTGGGAAATTAGAGTGTGTGTAGTCTATCATACACTAAATTATTCCTATATAAATTATCCCTTTTAAATTAATTTCATAAAATAAGTCTTAGATTCAGTCATAGCACATGAAGTTTATTATTTCACTAATGGGTTCAATGGATACTATGAGATTCCAATAACAATAGAGGATCAAACTAAGGCCCCATTTGCAATTGACTAGGGATATTTTCCTATAATTTCATGTGATTTGGTATAATTAATGGTCCATATGTGTTCTACAAATTAATGGCTATGACATTTAATAATTTCATCCATGACTTTATTAAAGTCTATATAGATGACTGGGCTATATTTTATTTATTTAAAGATCACTTGTCTAAACCATGACTTATGTTGGAACAATGTATAGGTATATGAATTAAATTAAATATGAATAAATTATTGTTATTCATACCTTTTGGTGTTTTTGTGGGACATGTAGTATGCATGGATGGCATTTTGGTGGATCAAATCAAAATTGTAGTAATTGTGGGTATGCAACCTCCCATAAGTTCTATAAAGGTGTGATCATTCTTGGGGAATACATGATATTAAAGGAAATTCATAAAATATATGTAGATATATCTACTCAAATGGAGAAGTTACTATGAAAAGATACAAAGTTAGAGTGGAAAAATGAGTGTCAATCATCTTTCATGGGTATAAAGTAGAGATTGGTCACATCATGAATTTTGGTTTTTTTTTAACTAGATAAAACCTTTTCATGTGCATGTAGATTATTTATTAATAGTTTAGGATTTCTTCTCATATAATTAGGATATGGAGGACTAGACCATCCAATTCAATTCCTAATTTTCAAGCTATCAATAACATATAAAAACTATATGAGGATAAAATGAGAAGCTTCAACCATGGTGTTTTCACTCCAAAAGTTTAGACATTAATTGATATCAAGGCCATTTTAATTTTTCACTAATAATTAGGCTCTATTATAGTTAATAAATATATGTTGGTAGGAAGGATTTATTACTGGTTAATGCTATTTTGATAATTTTAATTCAAGATCTATGTGAAGCAAAAAAGGGAAAATGTGGGGACAAATCATATAAGCCAAATATGGAATGGAGAACCCAAATAAATATAATATGAATCACCAAATTTTCAATCATTTCATCTCTATATGTTTCCTTAGAACATATACAACATTACACATTTTTTTGGAATAAGGGATATTTATTATGCACTATGTAGAAAGAGATAAAAAATAGTTGATCACTAGATACATCCTGTTCAACGTCATTAATGGGTTTCTATACAAGATGGGGAAATATGATATACTAGGTAGAGTGTATTTAGAGCATGAGTGACCTCAAATTATTAAAGAGTCACATCAAGGGATCATAGGTGAGTCAACTTCAAGGAATATACTACAAAGATGTCTATGGTCACCAACTCTAATTCACTGTCTACACTAAGTCTTTAAATAATGTGATATTTACCAAAGGATGGGCAAGCCTAATCAAAGATATGTGATGTCATTGAATCATATTCTAGTGGAACATATATTTGATTAATGGGGAATCAACTTTGATGTCTAATCAACCCACCCAATAAGTTTATTAATGTAAGATACATCATCACTATAACTAACTACTTATCCAAATGGGTGGAGACTATTGCAACCCAAAATTACAGTGCTAAGGATGGAACCAAGTTCCCATATGAAAATATTCTAATTAAATTTG
This sequence comes from Torreya grandis, assembly GCA_037957365.1. NCBI lineage: Eukaryota > Viridiplantae > Streptophyta > Pinopsida > Cupressales > Taxaceae > Torreya > Torreya grandis. The sequence goes on from JARHVA010003103.1 coordinate 1,700,179, forward strand.
GATGTTTTACCATATTGGTTAGTGATAGATTTACACATTTCTTAAATAACACCATCAAGACTCTTATTGAATAATTTATGATATTGCACAACAAAATGACATATCATTTTCAAGCAAATGGAGAAGTGGATTCATCAAACAGTGTCCTTGGTAAGATGCTTGCCAAAATATACAATGTCCAAAGGCATTATTGGGAGTATCAGATAACTATGATCTTATGGTCATAAAGGACAAATTATAATCATGTGAGAAGTTTCATTCCCTTTTAACTAGTATATATATTTGAATTATTAATACCTATAAAATACATAGTTCTTAGTTTACACAGTGCACTGATCATGATATTATGGGATTAAGAGTCTTTGTAGGCATGGTTATTAGATTTAATTAAAATGGAATAAAACATGAAAATATCTAAAATGAACATAGGAAGTTAATAATCTAAGTTAGAAAATGTGGCATGAACATAACCTATGATCTAAAGACTTTTATGCAAAATAAGTGATCTTAGTCCATGATAGTAGTTTTAGACCATTTTCATGAAATTTTCACATTATATGGAAGGGACCTTATATAATCCATGATTTTTCATAACAAGGAACAATTGTCTTAAAATATATGTAGGGGTCCATTATACTAGGACATATAAATGGTTGTATGCTTAATCCTTACCATAAATAATCTCTATTAGTTATCATATAAAATGAGAGATGGTGTTAATTAGAATCGTGTAATTTAGGATTTTTTATTAGTGTCTTGTTTTACTAATTTTAGTTTTATGTTTGTGTGTGTTTTTATAGTGGACTATATATATCATAGGGTGTCATAACTAGGGTTAAAAAATCAAAGTTTGAGAGTGTGATCTACGAACAAATCCATCATAAGGAAAAGATAATTTGTAGTGAGTACATGGGCATAAAATATTAAGTTTAGGAAAGAGTTAAAAATAATCAAGGTATGGAGAAAAGATAATCATTTTTCATTCAAACCCATTAATTATGATACACTTAAAATATTGCATCTTTCCAAAAATAGATCGAGTGTCAAAATGAAAGGATGTTCAATAATGGAAAGTGGATAGGTGAGAAGATGACACATCACATTAATAATCACCATTAGATGAATCAATGTTTTTAGAAATATAATAATAACTATCACATCATTATCAATTGGTTAACATTAATTTTCAATAAAGTATTATGTTAAGCCAGATTAAAACATTTAAACCTTTTTTTTAGACTGATTTGATGGGTAAAATTTATATAAAAATGGACACAAAGATACCAAATACATTACATGCCTTTGAAAATAAGAGACATCAGTGATTTTAGACTAATTCAATTAGCTATGCATAGATTCCTTGATAATGTTATTCAAGTTAGATAAAATTTTCAATCAAGTCTATAACAAAAACTTTGGATCAAGCACAAATTTTAATCCCTCTTAAATATGTGTAGAAGTAATAAATGGTAATTGGGTTATCACTATGATAAAAAATATATATCATTATATATACCCATTTAATTCCATTTATTCCATAGAGTACAATATGTTTATCTATGATCTATCCAAACAAGCACAAGTAGGATCCCTAACACCCCAAGACCCACTATTAGGTTCTAATATAGAGAGAATAATCAAGCTTCATAATTTTGGGAAATTATATGATGTGATGCCCACATTACTCAATAGATATAATGAGGGAATGATTCATCATGCATATGATGTTACCATATTCATCAATTGTGTAACCATGGTGGTAACATGACTCCTAACTCAACGAAAAACTTTTATGCCTTACAAAAGTAAGTCTCCACCCATTCATTTAGATACAAAATAAAAGCATACTATGGTATCTAGGGGGATAATTATAACCATAATATATGATTGATAATTGTGAATTATTTATGATTGAATCACCAAGTGGTTCTAGAGGACTGCTAAGAGTACATGGTAGGTAAAAATGGGTCATTGACATTGCCTACCAAATGATATAAATGCATTATAACATCAATTTTCCTTAATGTTTGGCTTTTGATATAATAAATAACATTGATAAGGTACTCAATAGAACATCCTAGGTGTTTCAATACCAATTATTAGTACTACTACTCTATTTAACCCATTTAAAGTCACCAAATGGTCTATCCAACCCAGATGAAGAATTTTAGCTCGTGACTGTATTTACCAACCTTTCCTAGACCAAGACTAGGTAATATTATAATCAATTATCTAAAAAATATCAATGGTGGGTTGATATTAAATTTATAATCATATCACACCCTAGTGTAAATAAATATTTGTTTAGTATCTAGGGTGGCATACATATATCTCTAATATGCATGACAAGATTCACATTAGAGTGCATGAATTACCCAAAGCAATAACCACTCAATTTCCATTATACATTACCATGTTAGAATCAAAAGTATAAATATTATGAGATTAATCCCTATTTACTAAATCAATATAAATCTTATGGTATATACCTCCAATCTCACAATAGACTTTGCCTACATAATCTCAAGCATGACTATATGCACCACCATAGACATGAGAAACTACATCATAGGATAATAAGGCAAAGTGAATGGAAATAACATGACATCATTCATTACCACCATCAAAAATGAGGACACATAACACCAAATCTTGGTTGGATAATAAGCATGTCTCAAAAATGTTTTATAATGTGATCTTGTAAAGTTAGGAAAAAATGAAAAATAAGTATTATAGTCAATGATCACAACCATAGGTAACATAATCTATTTTCAAGAAGATAATAAATTTATTTAATTCTTGAAGGCAATACAAACTTGTCAATTTTATAGCCAGGTGTGACAAGACTTGTGGGTTGACTTCAACTAACCTCCTCCTTCAATAATATAAAATACTATTTGGAGGAAACACCACACCAATGCTTTTAAGTTAAGTTTTTTACATGGATCCCATTTTAGGATATTATGTTTCATAGGGAAAAGACTCTTTGTTATAATAAATCCCATCACCAACTATAGTTCATAGGCTAAGGACCCATTTAGTGTCTATTTTGTCTCCATAAATATAGGAGTAAATGGTTTCTTTTATAGATCAAGTGGTGGATGTTGAAATGCCATAGGTCCAAGAAATAAAGAAACAACCTTAAGAGATAGTCCATAGTTATAAGAAAGTGAAGAATAATATCATGCCTCTATTTTATTATAAGCATAAAACATTATCATAAGGAAGTATTATGATTTAGTTGACCTTGTCATATGATTTGAAGTCATCACTTGATTTTCCAACTCTTAAGTAAGATACATAAGAGGAAACTCCATTGCAAGATGAGAATCCTATCAAACAAATAGATATCACACACAACACAAGGACAAACTACCACAACATAATAAGAAGAAAAAAAGGAACAATAAGTGGATACAAATAATTATTAGATGGTATAGAAGAATAATAAAAATGAAGAGGCAAAACACAAGGCTACTGATGAGAAGGAACAATGGAATAATAAGTGGAAGAGGTGAAATAAAATAAAAACATGGAAGAAGTTGAGGTAGAAAATAAAATGTATGAATAAGTAGAAGCAAATAATAAATAAGAATAAAATAGAAGGAATTAATAATAAAAATCACAATAGAAACCACATGTAACACATCAAAATAATGGTGACTCTAAGGATGAGGCAAAGGCAAAAGAAGAGGAAAATGAGAAAGAAGCATTATGCATTTAGGAGGAGCAAGCAAAGAAGAAATATTAGGGATAAGAGGATAAGATTAAGGCTGAGGTATATGCTCAAACTAAGGCTGAGGTAGATGCCAAAGCTTAGATGTTAAATCTAAGGTAGGGGAAGATGTCAAATTGAAGGTACAGTTAGAGTCCAAAGCTAACATAGAATCCAAAGAAATAATTGAGTGGAAGGTTAAACATGAGATAATATCTCAATATCTAATATAGGTTCATATAATGGTGGGGATACCTAAGAGCCAACAACCATATTCCACATCATAAGTCTCAGATTTGTCTCAAGGGGGTGGGTAGGAGGAGTCATCTCAACATAGGCCTTAGATATCTAACCTATGGTTATGGGATATCTAAAAACCCTTAAAATAATTCAAAACATTTTTTACCTATGATATATATCAATAAATAACCTATGGAATATATGTCTTCAAATTTGGCCTTTGTTACAAACATGCAAGAAGCATCACTTGATGTGACATAGATACATCTATATAATGAAAATAAAGGAATAACCTACCTTTTATGAAACTATCACACATAAGGAATTGGACATAGAGTAGCAAGTGATAAAAAATCCTTTTATATGTCAAAATATACCTCACTAAATCTCATCAGTTGATTGATATTGCATGTCCTCCCTTGGTCACTCAAGTTTTGGGTGACCAAGTCATGTAAAAATATAAGTAACAAACAACCTTTTTTTCTCAACTCATAAAACATTAGCATGTTGCATAGAATCTAAAGACACTTTACATGCAAGGAGAGAACCTCAAGGCTAATATAGAGGCTATTATTTATCCCTTGGAGTAATATGATCAAGTTTTTGACATTATCACAAACCAAACTCACAACATATATTAAAACATTCTTGAATGGAAATAGTAGTTGTACAACACATGTAAGTAGGCTATTATAGACTACATAAAGGCATACAATACAAATATTCCATGGATGACTAGATTTATACCTCTGATGCATTAGATGTCACACTTAGGCAATCGATTAAATCTATGGATAATGTAATACTGAAGATACATACTTTGCATATAGAAATGTTGTTTAATAACCTTATTATTTTTCAAATGTTGTGACACATAGATAATATGAAAGATTTATTCAATGAAATACAAGTGAAAGTATCTAATATGTAAGATATGCTCTTAATGATAGAGGATGAAGACATAAATTTTTTTGTTGAGTGTCAAGTGCCACTACACACTAGAATAAACATGGTTAGAGAATCTATCATGGATTGGACATCGTTTAATAAGGACATGTTTCATTTATATAGATAAATTATAAGAATCATATATGAGAATTAATTTATTCCTCTAAAATAGTTAAAATAGGAAATCTATCAAATAATGGTTACTACAACTTCATATCCTATGCCTTATCCCTAGTTACAACCTCCACCACTAGATTCTACAATAACAACTTATTATTCAAAACCAAAATTAGAACCATCTTCATAGCCTCTTGTAGTTTACATAACACAACCTATACCACCACCACTAGTATAAATATTGTGAACACTTTAGTTTTGTAACTTTAAAGCATATTTTAGTAGGAAGGGATTGAACATTAGGAGTAGGCTAGGTTGGTTGAAAACCCGTAAAGGGTAGCCACCTGGTTATGATAATTTATTGAAATCCTGAAAGGGTGGTAGATTAGTATCTTATTTAATTAAAAACATATAATGGTAGATAAATAGTGTAAAAAGGGTAAAAATTGTTAAACAACACTATGAAGTATTACCGTAACTTATGTTTCTAGTCTATTTCTTCACCATAAGAATAATTTTTATCTCCAACATAAGGCACATTTCCTATGAATTTGTCTCAGGATGAGATAATTGTTTAAATCTGATAAAAAAATTTAGTAAACAAGGATTAAAAATATCATAGTATAATTGATACACGTGTGCAAATCTCACTATTTTGTCTTTTGTATCTATTTTTATATGTATTCAACACTTGAAATCATGTCATGGGTCTTAAGAATATGAAGTGTTCTTTTTTATTTATAGTAAAATGTAGGAATATAAAGTGATACTACCTTGTAAAATATCTAATACACTCAGTTGTACTGTAAAAGAGTTTTTATGTGATAGATATGAATATGAAGCTATAAAATGGTTTCTCTCGAAGTGTATTTTATCATTTCTTTTGTGTAGAATTCTCTATTTATTAAAATATATTAGTCCTTTATATAATATTTAATTTTATATAACTATTAAGTCTTAATTTCATGCATAAATATATGTAATTTTTCTAATGAATGGCTAGGTCTAGTTTGAGTTATTGGTTATTATATACTTATGTTACACTTTATATAGCTATCCCTATATTAACATGTTCTGATGGGTTTTCTATGAACCTCTGCTAACATCTCAACACCAAGATTCCTATAAGCTATGGAAGGTATATAATAATAATTTAGATCCTAGTGGCACTATGTGAGCTTATGTGTCAAAGAATCAAGTAAGCCTCAACATTAGATATCACCATGAGCAACACCTTAATTATGAGCTCAACCTAAACCTAGGTAATGATGTAAAGGTGGTCATGAAGATTAAGTCCACTTTCCACTTGAAGTTTCATGTGGCCACTCAACTAAATCTTGAGGAGATACTAACACCTCCATAGAAATAGCTCACACAAACAACTATTAAGGCCATGATGACCATGAAGTGGATTTCAAGGTGAATTCTTTAGGGGGTCATAGTAATACCACTCCACTGGCCTCACCATTTGATGTACCTTCACCACTACCCTATCTAATCTAACCTCAATTTTCCTTCATCTTACATTTTGATAATAGTCTTATTTCTATCCAACTTAGAGACTAGTCTCCCCATATGATAGGACCAACCATCCCAATTGTTAGAACTCATATGTAACCATTAACAACTACCCTAGGTTTCCTTGTCCTATAAAGTCCTACCACATCCATTCCTCTACCTTCCCCAGTGATCCTAGGGGACCAATTCCATTATGTTTCTTTAGTGTCAACCTTGATTGGTATCTTCATTTCCTAAGTTCCCTTATCCAACCTAAACCCCAATTATGGCCATCTTCTACCCCATTAGTGTTATTTTCACCATCTAATATTACCACCTTTAGCCTTCCATCCACATTAAAATTCATATTCATTCACCCTTCATGTTCCATACTCCACCACCCTATGAACCACAATGGGGAAATGATTGACTATGCCCATCAAGTCCTTGACTACACGTAAACCAAAAATGGTTTATAATGGAGACCCAAACATCTAATGGAAATTAAATAGAGTATTCAATAACATGAATAGGGTCATAACTTAAAAATTTCCTTAATAGGGTGACATAATCATATAGATGATTGACCAAGACTTGTTATTTCTCACCAAAGTGGGAACTACAAGTGGAGAGGAAAATATTGTAGAGGATATAGTATCACTACTTTATGAAATTAACTATCTCATGAAGAAGCTAATGGAAGACATGATAAAACAAGATAGAGTGTTGAAGTCTTAGGTTAAGATCAAGTTCATAGTGGGATAAATTGGTAAAGTGGAGGAAACTCTAACATAGTTTTTCACCATCCTTTAAGAAGATACCAAATCCCTCTCCAAAAGCAAGGAGACCCTCAACAAGATGCAAACATACTAGGAGAATATCATCTAGGTAGATAATAAATGAAATAAGACTTTTATTATCTTTAATAAGGGGATGTTCCCATAATTTTAATTTATGCCCCTTAAAAATATAAATCTATGCCATACCTTTGCAAGGACCATGATAATATACATTGAAGACTAGTTAAGCATCACTTAAGCAACCATTAAACCACTAGAGAATTTTAAGGGTCAAATCTTACTTTAGGGAAGTTATCATATCATTTCTCTTTCACATTAATGGTATTATTTTTGGAAGGTATGAGTTTGTATTCCAATCATTGCACTTCAATAAGATCCTGAATAATAAGGTAATTAAATACAATATGATGGGAATCGAGGCTATCTTGGAATTAGCCATGCAATCTACATAAAGCATCAACTAGGTATAAGATGTAAAAGTATTATTGGAGTCCCCATTAAAATCCCATCAGTAATTAATGAATTAGGTAGAGATAATATTTTAGGAGTCATCTATCAACCTATAGAACTTTTTTTGTGAGGCCAACCTCATTGATAAATCATTGGAATGTTAGGAGGGCCTACCAAAGTAGTTAGGAAGTGGCCCACCTCTAACCTCCTCTTGATTTTTTCTTAGTGGTCCCTTTTGATTTGGTTATTCCTTTTAGGAGTGGTAAATATTGTTTTAGTAATTATATTATAACCATTTTAGGCCATGATGGTGAAGAGTGGGATCTCATACTACTAGGAGATGAGTACCAATTCTCTTTTGTATATACTGCTATGTAATATTTTTTGGGATAAACTCCATTATAAACAAACACTTTCAATTTAATGAAAATTTTGATTTTATTTAAATGTGCCTAGTTCTCATGTATCTCTTGAATATTATTTCTATTTTAATGGATTAATAATAATGTTATGGAACTGTTAGCTATGATTTTCTTTAAAATTTATGTTATATCTAATATTTGATTCTAACTATTTAGTTGATTTATTTGATTCTTTTCATTTTATTTAAAGTATAAAATGATATGTGTGATTAAATACATGACTATTTATAGTTTATCCATTAAAATAATATTAGAATAGAAAATTTATAAATTCTTCTTAGACTCATTCCCTATGTCACTAGATATGGAACTATCATGAAACTTAGCATATATTGGTATAAATATAGTTTATCATGTTTTAGTTCTTGATGTATTAATGTTTCTATTTGTTTAGAGAGTTCATTTTTTATAACTTAACCTCTCTCCCCTTAAAATTTTGTTTAAAATTAAGTGATCCTTTCCCCATTTTTAGAAATTATGAGGTGAAATAAAGTAGAGATCAAGATTTTAATCTATTTAAATCTACTTACCTAGAAGTGTGTAACCTCTATTTTAGTGAGAAAATTAGTATCAAATTTGTTATGTTAACACTACATTTCTTGGAGATATATTTAAAGTAGGATATGTAATGGAGCCCAATATTGGTAGCTCATTACTTATGTTGTCTCAACACAATCTTAAAAAGTGATGATTAAATTCCCCTAATTATTTATCAATATTGCTCATTACATCTAACCCATTATATGCACCTAGGATAATGATATCTTATATTGAACAATAAAATTCATTATAAAATGAAAATTATTATCCTTATATGGTATATATGTCATTCTTAAAATGGATTAGTCTAAGATTTATGTTATTATCATTACCACAATGGAGGAATAGTAATTAATGACATATTGATAAATTAAGTGAAACCATAGATTTCATGCTCATAATGGAGGAGAATCCATTTTTAGAATCGTGCATCATTAAAATTTATTTCATTTTAAAATGTGAGTTTTGGAAGATGTATATCTTAGAATATGGATGTCTTGGAAGATGTAGGTAATGGAAGTTTAATGTCTTTGAAGATACAATTATTTTAATTTATTATGGGATGTTTTTAGTATCTAAACCAAATCACTAAGACCTATAATATGATAGGTTAAAAACTTTGGTTTTTGTATATTCCTTGTATAATGTCATTCTTATCCTTAAATCCAACATATAGTTTATAGTTAGCCAACAATAGATTCCCAACATTTGTATTTTGAACTCCAGTATAATGTATAATTATTATGATAATATATGGATGTTAGGTTTCATTTTTTTTTTAATTATCTCAATTATAACATGTAATATTTATGCAAAATTCACCACACCTTTTGTGTCTAGTAGCTATTAGATTCTAAAGATATGTTTTATAATTCCATTTTGAGATGTAACTATAATGAATAATTAACTACATCACTAAGAACTAGATGACATTTATTAGAAATATTGGCCTTCCTATATTGATTATAGAATTATATTTTTCATATACATTTGTCAATGAGGTGAGTAGACTTAGGACAACCATTATATCACAAATTACATACATAAATAATAATAATAATAATAATAATAATAATAATAATAATAATAATAATAATAATAATAATAATAATAATAATAATAATAATAATACATTTCACCTCACTATGTGTTTTATGCTCTATAAATACTTTGAGAGGATTTGAACTACATGTGAGTAGGTAAAGGTCTTTTATTCTTTCATTTATATAAGGTTAATCTAGTTTTGAAAAAAAATTGTAAAAAAACAAACAATGATAATTAAAGAAAAATATTTGAAAACCTATCATGTTATTTTCAAAACATAAAGGTACATGTCAAAAAATGAATTTTATCATAATTATAAGGTAATTTTTTTTTGAAATGTAAGATAAGGTGAGGTTTATAAAATATTGGAAGCACATGGAAATATGTTTGAAACTTTCAAGTCAATTCATCACTAAGATCACTCACATATTGCAAGTATGTATAAATTGCTCATGTACTATCCTAACATAACCAAAATTTCTCATTAGTTTTCATTAATAAAGTTATTGAAAAAGCTATGGCACCTATAAGTAAGGAGTTCCTAATATGTTTTACTCAATTTTTTATATTTTTTCATCTAAAACTAATTATATATGTTAAAATATGGTCAATTTATGCTCATAAATTATTTTATTCATGGAATCCATATCTATCATTAGTAATTTTTAATTAATTTGTTTCCACCAATTTTAAGGAGTTTCACTAATGTGGTTAGTTAGCACATGCTAATGACCCTAACTATGGTTGGTGGAAAAAAATTTACTTCAGAATTACTAATTATAGATCTAGAATCACTAACTACAAGTAATTTTAGACTTAAATCAACCATTTATGATGAACTGATATAATTATTTTCAAATGATTTTTTAAAAAAATGATTAACATGGATTGATAAAATTTTATTTGTATAGGAATTTATTTTATAATAATTTTATTTAATAAAATAAAATATAAAGTTTAGTTATGTTTGGATAACACATGAGTAATTTGTGTAGAAATGAAACATTGACTTCTAAAAACAAGTTAAATTTTATCTTAGTTGAGAAATTACAAAAAGGGAAAGAGCCATCATTGAAACTAATAATTTTGTATTTTGATGTTTGAGATATAAATATTATCATATATTAAGATGGATTTAATTATAATAAGTTTTATCATTTTCCTAATCATATCTAGTCTAGGAGTTTTGACTTGTTTCAAAAGTTCATTAGCAAATTATTTATTCACCAATTTCATAGAGATATTGTAGTAGCAAGATAATTTAATCACCATATTTGAGAATCAAAACTTTATAGTATATAATTACCCTCATCTTCATATCAAAATTAATATTAATCTACTTAGCATATAATTCATTCACATCATGGCCTAAATATAAATCTTTAAATCCCTTTATAGCTTAATGTCTCTCTTACTTAAGTAAGGATTAAATGCACCTTTAGGACAAGTAAATATAGTCCATAATGTGAATGAATATGTCTTCAATATGATGATGCATGTGATTGAGTGAAAATCTATAAAGGTATATAGAGAAGTAGATTTAGGCCATGACATTAAAGAATAAATTGATGGTACTATGGATTGTGATTCTAATAAGAAGATGAGGGTGATTACATGATATAAAGTTGTGATTATTAGATAGAGTGATAAAATTACCCTACCACTACAATATCACTATATGAAATTGGTGAGTAAAAAATTATGTTATTAATTTTTTTAAAATGTTACAATGCCTATATTGGAAATGATCAAGAAAATAATAAAATTGATGAAATGATTAAGAGATGTTAAGATTGATGTTTCAAAAATCAAATATTAAATGATCACCTTCAATGATGGACTCTTGTATTTCATGGAATTTATAAACTAAGGTTAAATTTAACATAATAAAATTCAATAATGGGATTTTGTATTTAGTTTTTATTTAACCTAACCATGGATAATAAAATTAAACTTGTAATTTTTTTGGAAAAATAGTGTCTGCTAAGTTCACATTTTTTACTTTATAGATTAGTCTCAAACACCCACTAGTTTTAAAACATTCATTTCATAACATTTTTATTTAAGTATAATGGTTGTTAATGAATTAGGAACTTCTTGGTTCATAAAATTATTCTTAAAATTTAATTATTGTTGGAAAAATATTGGTGACTTGGTTCAAAACATTCTTGGGAACCTGGTGGTCTCTAGGTTCTACAAAATGTTTTGGAACATAGTAGCCACTAAGTTCATGAAATTATTATTTATTTATTTATCTAAAGAGACTGACTACATCATTGAGAGTTAGTGGATGTTAGATTCTAACCATTAGTCATTTTGGAATGTTATTAGTATCCTAAAAATGAGTATATTTTATCTATGTTTGTTATAATGTTTGCTCCTCTATTATGATGTTGACAAAAATTACATTCATTTCATGTCACTCATGATAATATTTATCTAAGTTAGAACCTAGTGGCACCTAAACTCCCAAAATTATTATTTTATATAATTATAAATAAGAAACATTTGGTCATCACTTTCCTAACATTGCATTCCTTATTATTTTTTCAAGTTACAATACTCTAGACAAATTCTAAAATAAGGATTTCATTAAGAAATATCAACATATAGCTTTGCAGTATTTATATATACAATACAGGATATATTTTTTATCCTTAAAATGAAGACATATTTGAAATATAGAATCTATTATCTTCCAAAAATTATTTTTATGCAAAGCAAAGGATTTTTTCAAATGAGTTTATCCTTTTTATATTGAAAATATGTAAATAACAAAAGACAAGTAGAAATACATTAGCCTAGATTCTAAAATAACATATATGTAGGTGTTTAACCCTATTTAATTTAAGATGAATTAAACTATTTAAATAAAAATGATTATATTTACTAATTTGATAGTAAAATATATTTAAAATCCACTAAACTACATAATTTATAGAATTTGAAAATTTTCTAAAAATAGTAAAGTAAGCTAAGGTTAGAATGTTTCTGTTGAAATAATATTAGATCTGAATATGTATACTTTATATAAGTTATACATGTAATAAAATACTTCAAAACACATTATTATTATAAAATAGTAATTGGGATTCTATTAGAACAAGTCCACGGGAGGTGGACAAAGGTGTACTATGACATTGTCTATCGATTATGGTGACATCTGGGGTGATAGTCCCAAATTTTCATATATGGGCCTATGTGATTATTTATGAACGTTTATTATTTTTATTTGCATTATAATATGTCATATAAAATAATTATATATATAAAACCATAGTCTTAAATATGAACTAGATGTTAATTGTATGTAATGAGAAATGAAACAGATCTATAAATTAATCCTAGCTTGGAGAAGATAAATCCTACTTACACTTAAAATTTTGGATACATTAGATATTTGGGGTCATGACTTATATATATATATATATATATATATATATATATATATATATATTATAACCTATTCAAGGGATATCTTACCATAATAATATCACTAATGAGGATTACAAAGCCTCCAGTCTAGAAAAAATATGCAATAAGCCTAACTAGGTCCTATGTTTTCATATTCATTAAAATAATAAGTAAATCAAAATCTAATCTAGTGCTCAACAAAGCTTTTGGAATAAAATTTAGTTAGTAAACATAAAATTAAACATTCATAAGAGAATCCTAATTAAGTATTGTATAGTTAAAACCCTAATGAATGGAGTGAGGAATATATTTAAAATGCTAGGCTAAGATGAAAGAAAAATTTGAGAAAACTAATTGGGAAAATGTCATTTATATTTTTGTACAAAGAATATTTTAAAAATATTTACAAGAAAAAAGAGTTGTTTGAGAAACCAACTACTAGATAACAACTACACGAAAACTAAAAACATAAAATAAACTAATAACAATAAATTTGGATCATTAAATGACCCAAAAAATTCCCCCTTGATCCAAAGGGGTATATAAAAACTAGAGAAATGAATTATGAGTCATCCAAGTAGAATCTACCATAACTACAACTGGTGTACATCTTTGATTGATCAACCTCGATCATCCTTGCACTATAGTAGAACATGATCATGCACTATCTAACTACATCAATCCTCATATAAAATCCATTCAACAAGTGACTTCCCTCTATATTATCTATGGAACATCTCAAACTAATTCATAACATTTGTCAACATCTCTTGTAAGACTTTGATCAACACTAACAATGCTAGAAACACAATACTGACTCATATTGCAAATCACTGATGACTGATCAAAAAACCAATATGAAATATCTTCTCCCCATATCAAGTGAGAGGTGAGAATCCATGTAATAAATAAACCAAGTACAAATCACTAAAATGATCCACATCAAATATAATATCATCAATACATCTATGAAATAAAATTACACAAGCCAAGAAGTGCTACTACATCAAATCCCAATCTTGAGCCTAATATCTTGCACAAGATGGGTGTGTCACCATCTCATAATATATAGCCATCAACTATGGATCATGTAAATTTTTACTCATCCCATCCATTAGAATAAGATGTAGAATAATATATATAAGAGTTACTAGAGTGACTTGAGTGATCAATAATGTTTGCTTCTACCTTTTATCGATGTCAAGAGGACATCCTTTTAGAGGGGCACTCTATAGAAAGATTTCCTATGCCACCACAATTATAGAATATTCTCTCACATCCAATAGAAATAGAGGAGGAATACCACATGAATAATAATGCTTGTTCCTATGTTTGTGTCCATGTGAATGTTTGTGGTGATGCTCATGCTATAGAGAACTAGAATGATGTCTAGGCTTCAAAGATCCTGAATGATCTCTATGTTTAGAGTGATGCTTATTTCTAAAAGTGTGCTTGTGAGAGTTTTTATATTTTTATTTATGTTCTATATTGGGATCATATAATGGATTTCCTATTTTGGTATAGTATGCATCCTTAGTATGATTTTCTTTCTTCTTTGCAAATTATTGCTCATGTTGAGTGAGCAACTCACAAATTGAATCAAATATAGATTTGTTAAGCTTATCACTAAGCTGTAACATTTCCAAAAAATTCTTGTAGCTAGGGATAAGACCATTAAAAATAATATAAATGAGAATTTCATCATCAATTTTCCTACCAGTAGTTCCATATTCTTATTTCAAATTCTTAATGCGTGATACATATTCTGAAACATCTTCATCATCAGTGAGTTTAGTGTTAAGAAACTACATAAGGAGATCAATTTTCTTTGAATTAGTTTTTTTATCATACAAGTCTTTTATATCTTTTCATGCTTTAGATTTGATGGATTCAATGTGAATTATGACTTGTACACTGCAAGTTGATTTCAACAATGTGAGAACATGCTTATCACATTTTTGGAATTCAGCAAGCTTTGTAGCTTCAATGGGTAATATGGGTTATTTTTTAACTATATGCCATAAGTAATTGAAAATTAACATATTTTCCATGTTAATTGACCATTATTTATATTTTTTAGGAGTTAAACATCCATTTTTAGAAATTAGGCTCACAATTTTTGCCATGGTATAAGAAAAAACAAAAATGAAGAATGCTATTGGGGTTTGGCCTTTACCTCCAAATAAATTATGAATTACAAATAATTCCTAGGAGTTGTAAAAAGAATGCACATTATAACCCCCATTACACCCTTATATCACCATGATTGCAATTTTATTCATTACAATATATTCTGTAAAAAAATAATCCAAAAACCTAATTTGAATTTTCACCACTTATTTCTCCAATTTCAACTTATCCTTATAACTTTGCCAAAAAATATTTTTTACATTATAAAACCAATAGGTTTTGAACCCTAGACCTTTTTTTGTAAGTTAATTCACATAATATATTCTAACTAACTTATCTTCAACAAAGTTGAATACAAAAAGGTAAGATGTTTCATATGACCTTGATTTGTCTAATAAAAAATAGAAATAAAAATTACATTCACTACAATCTTTTATTAAGTATTTTACTTGCATGTAAATAATGTCAGCACATTTGTTTTTCCTTATGGGACCCAAAAAAAAATCTCTAAAATTCCATGTAACTTGTGCTTTCATGTCTTCACTACCATACATGCCAGTTTAAGGACTTCAAAGATTGTGGAGCTTTCAGAGACTAGGTGGTGTTGATCTCTATTTTAAAATAATGTAAGTTCAAAGTAGAATAGAAATAACTCTATGAAGGTTTAGTTTAACAACTAACATAATAATATTTAAAATTTTCACTCATACAAGTTCTTAGGTTTGGCAAACAAATAAAAACTATTTTTATTACACATGTTCTTTGCTACAAACTAGTGGTACTGGTCTGTATGAGGATTATGATATAAATAGTGCCAAATCACCACTTTTAGATTGCTTCAATACTCTCAATCCTTCTTTGTGTGATGATTCTTATAAATTTACACCAAGTATTAAAGGCTAATTTAATCTCTCTGATGTCAATATAATTCTATGAATAATGACAATGTTGGAAGTTGATTCAGTCATTTCTATGAATAATGACACATAAACAATGAATATTTGAATGCATAGGAAAATGTGTAATTTTATTTGACTAAATGAAATAGAAAACTATTACTTTATGGAGTCTATTATCTAATCATCACTTCTCTAAAAACAACTATCAATGTAGCCTTATTGTCTTTCACCAACTGCTACGCATGTTTGTAATCTTCATCTACACACATATATTTCTAATCATCGTACAACTGTAGGTACTAGTTTAAAAAATTTATTATCTTTCTCTCTCCTCTAGGTTTTCAATTCTCCATGCTATGGATCTGATACCACTATTGGGCTAGGATGAAAGAAAAATTTGAGAAATTTCATTTTTTTTTTATACAAAGATGCTTTATGGGAAATAAGAGTTGGTTGAGAAACCAACTACTAGATAAAAACTACCCAAAAACTAAAAACATAAAATAAACTAATAATAATAAAATTGGATCATTAAATGAGCCAACACAAAATCCATTACTTATGTGACTTCTCTCTACTAAAGATAGGAGACAAGTTAGATATACTTATCTTGAAGATGAACCCATAAAGACTCAATATCTCCCTTAGCCAAAGGTGATTCACAAGAGGTTTTTTTGGTTTGTAATGATCATTAAAAAAGGCCAAAGCATCTAATACTTATCCATAAGATAAGAATCTCCTCCAAGTAAAAATAATGAGCTAATACCCCTTAATTATAATAGTAGAAGAGAAGACTATAAAGAAGTGCATATGAATAATTAAATCTTAATGCCCATCTAATAATGGTGACATGAATGTGTTTATATAGATAGATCTAACCCAAGTCCTTTCTAAAATTTTAGGCCAATAAGGTCAACCTAATAAACCTTGTATCTATAGTGAAAAAAAATTAGGTCTTAATTTAGGTCAGGTAGGGGCTGACCTAGACCCTATAAAAGTTTTCTCAATTATATTACAAGGTTTATGGGGCTAACATGTAACATAAACCATTAAAAAGGATTTTAGGCTATGGAAGGGCTAATGAAGGTAGATAATGACTAGAAGAGGGTGAAAAATAAGAAGAAAAATGTAGTTAATTATTATTAGGAGATGCTTATGTTAATGCCAAGTGATGTTAAGGGACCACAATCCTGCAAAGCACCAATGGCATACACACCCCTTTCCCAGTGTACCCCTTAAGGCATGCACTTAGAGATATTGAGACTCGATGGGTTATTGCAATATATAAAACATCATTAATTGATAAAGTTTATGTTATATGTATAATAAATGAGACTGGGGGTGAATTATTGAAACCAAATAATCTAACTTCAATTATTATATTTACAAATACTTAATCAACAACCACAAGCATTCATGAATCAAATGCAACATTAATAGCAATGAACAAAAGAGACAATACAAGATAAATCACATAACACATGACATATATGGTAAACCCTATTGTGGAATAACACCAACTAGAAATTTAAATTGGACTATTATCCTATAATAAGAAGATCCAATTTAGACTAGCTATAATTTATCAAGGAGCTACAATATATATTTAGTGAGACTCCAATCCCACAAGGTGCTATCACATCTAACTAAGTTACAATAACAACCAAACCTTTTATCAAGTTTTACCTTATAATGAGGATACAACAACCTTAGATGTTGAGCTACCATAAGACCACCTATAAACACTTCCACCTCTAAACTGATGTCAACAACACCTAATGATGGACCTATGCTTATCCCACTTCATCTCTACTCACATTCGAATAGAAAGTGCACTATTTTACAAATAGAAATATGACCAAAATGTCATAAAAACTGTCCTCAATATATTTTTCTCTTCAACACGTCCTTATGGCATTCTACACCTCCTTTCATCCACAAAACACACACACAAGCCTCTCTCCAATTGATATTTAGTCTTTCACATAAAATCTAGAACATAACATCTTTGGTTCTACTATTTATAGAGAAAACATGATAATCACTACCTTGGTCAACCATTAGGCATGGTTTAACCCTTAAGCCATATCTCACATGAAGACACAACTTAATACAATATTCATTAGTTAGACATAGAATATATGGGTCACCCTTAAATAACTACACCTTTTAATAAGGCCCTTATAGTTCTCATGTGAACCCATTCACTCCTTTATCACTCCCTCAAGCAAAAAAAGAATCTAAGACCACTTTAAAATACATGGGTCCACTCCTTATGTCCCTTTCAATATTCTAAAATGATAATAGTCAACTAATCTCACCTCTGTGTATGCTTAAACAACTCAAACACGGACTAGGTGTAACCAAACACCATGAACAAACACATAGTAAACTTCTTAAGCATTACTCATACTCAAGATAGGTTGATCACACATCCAAAATCCACATAGATCATCCTAATAGAGTCTACAACATGTTCCAAAATATAATTCATCATGATACATCAAAACAACATCAATACAATCTTGAAAAGCCTTCTTGGGTCACTTGTTAAACAAACATAAACATAGTCAACTTATATGATCAATATCTTTGACTGTACTCACTTATAGATATTCAAAACTATATAGTTAGATATGCCTTGGAGTCTTCTACCCCTTTTCTTTTTTTATAGGAGAAATTCATCTTATATCAAAAGATATGATCAAAATACATACCTCTAGTTTTTTTTGTCTTAAATTCAAATATTCAAATACAAATAGTCATAGTTAACCTTAAAAAAAATGATCAGATCTCATAAATTCATTGATCAAATCAAATATTCACCATCTACCATGTTTGAGCTTTAACATATAAACCACCAAATCCAAACATGAAACTTTTATCACTTTGACCTCATCTCATTCAATCTAGAAAATTTGACTCAGTGTGATTTATCAATCTCTGTGGATCAGTTAGATCAATAATGATAAATGCTCACCATAGATCAATCTGTACAAATGCCCAGCCATTGTTAGATCCTTATCTTGTACCTTTGCTCAAATGTTAAACATCATGCACCTATCCTCATCCTACTACCTCCTAACATTAGATCCATGCACACCATTGATCTTGCTCAAGCTTTAACACTTGAAAAAATCACTAAGTATGGGGATCCTATCAATAAGCCTAAGTAGCCATTTTTTATCATTAGTAACTTCTATTGTGCTTTGACACATGATATCAAATTTGGATTACATGATTTCCTTCCATAGGAAAATCCAACCATGTAACACACTACTCTTGGATCTCTTATGTGTGAAAGATATAACACCATTAAAGTAACTTCTCAAAATCTTCTATCACAGAGCCAGCCATGTCCAACTTTACCTAAAAGACCAACTTTGAACAACCATAACTTTTGTCTTGCCTTAGTGGATGATCTAGAATTTATAAAAAATAATCTATACTCAAAACTAAACAAACCCATATGATCAGTTTTTATTTACACCTTAACATGTGCAATATATAACACCATCAAAAATCTCACTTAGCTCTTTCTACCTCCTTGAAAATTTGGATAAGTGTGGGAAAACATAGTCAAACTGTCTAGGATCCCAACTTTGATGTGCTACATTTCATGATCTAAAAATAAGTGAAAATAAACTAAGCACAACAATGAAAAAACCCATATGATCATTTTATCTTGACACCTCCATGTGTGTGAATGATGACCTCATAAACATGCTTCTTTCTATCCAATTACAAATTTGGCCAAGTATGGGAAAATAATGAATTCTAACTAAGATGCTAACTTTCCATCCTTATATATTTTTACCATGATTTGATGCATTACTTGAGATATAACACATAAAAATTAGGGAATATTATGTTCACAACCATATGACCAACTTCCCTTGACTCCTTCCCATATGGCAATGGTGATGTCATCAAACTACCAACTCATGTTTTCTTTCATTGGACCCAAAGTGTCTAGATGAAAAACTACGATCAATAATATGAATTCCACTTATGCACATAAGATATTAAAGATTAGATAACATCTTAGGGACCTCTTGTACATTATAAAATTACAATACTCATCTTTTATACTTTTATCCATGTTAGTAGTGAATATCAACCAATCATAAATTAAGCACATTAGGACTATCACATTGCACAATTTTTCATTGTCACTTAGGCTATTAAAGCACTTCATCCACTCATCATAGCATCTCTATGACACTAACACGACATCATCATGATAAATATCCAAAAATATCCCCCTTTGTCATTTATGTAAACACCCATCAATATATCAATATAGTGGTCACCTTATCTCTCTTCAAATATTCTTACAACAAAAACTTTCTCCCCTTTTTACATAATGAAAAAGTGGGAAAAAAATAATTTTGAGGACCTAAAAATACTATAAAATATGAAAGGACCATCTTATAAATATGACATAAAATCCCCCTTACGTTGAGCCTACCTCTTTTTGTCTTAGCAAACTTCCACTTGCTCCATGCCAACACTCTCTTCAATCAAGCACTACAACCAATGAAGAAAGAACACAAAAAATAACTAAAATATAAAATAAATTATCAATAAATATCTAAGAGGGAATCCCCCTAATATTTATAATAAATTTCACCACTTGATCATCTTCATATCTCCACACACCATGAAGAACCACCATGCAAACTTACCATCCTTCTTTTTCAAGACACTTCCATGACCACCAATTTTGCATTTGTAATATAGCTTCTTTACAAACCTATGGAGAAATATTATGAGCTTTTTTCTCCCCCTTAACCATATACCTTCTATTGATTCATAGAGAAAGAAATAACACCTAATATCTATCTTAGATGCCCAAAATTAGCTTTTGATAATGGTTTGGTCATAATATCTACAAGCTGCTCTTTTTTAAGCACATGCTCCAACTTGACACATTGATTAATCAATTTTTATCTCAATAAATGATATCTAATAGGAATGTGTTTAGTTTTTGAGTGCATAACATTATTCTTTGATATAATAATTTCACAAGTATTATCATAATAAATAGGATAAGGTCCATTTTGTCTTACTTTATAATCCTCCAAAGTTTGTTTCATCCACATGACTTGTGTGCATCAAGAGGTAACTATTATATACTCCGATTATAAAGTTTATAGATAAAATAAGGCTTGATTTTTTATTATCCAAGACAACAAACATTATATAATGAAGAAGACCCCACCATTAGTATTCCTCCTATCATCCACACATCCTACCCAGTCAACATTAGTATATAAATTCAAAGAGAATTATTTACTCATGGGATACCATAAACCATAGTCTATGGTTTCTTTGAGATATCTTAAGATCATTTTGAGTGATTTTAAGTGAGATTATCTAAGATCATATTGAAACCTTCCTACAAGACATACTAAGATCTATACAAAGTTATCTAGTTTACTTAACCTATATCCTATGACAATTTCAGTACCCATAGGCTTAAAATCCATAATTTCAAACATATTTATCATATCCTTGATGTATTTAACTTGAGAAATTAAAATCCTTACATTAATTTGATTGATATATAATCCTAAGAATTGAGATAGTTCTCCCAACATTGACATTTCAAACTCAATCTTCATAGTATCTACAAATTCTCTAATTAGTATATCATTGTTAAATCCAAAAATTATGACACCATAATATAAAACAACTATAAATTTATTATTACCTTGTATCTTAATGTACAAATTACTATCAACTATCCCTATTTTAAAACCTGGACTCAAAAGATACCTACCTAGTGTGATATACTAAGTTGTAGGAGCTTATTTAAAACCGTATAGAGCATTATTCAGTTTACACACAAGATATTAATTAATTGAAATGAAGTATCCTTCATGTAACTCAATGTAGACTTCTTCTTCTAAGTTTCCATTCAAGAATATAGATTTCACATCCATTTGATATACCTTAAAACCTTTGAAACATGCATAATCTAAAAAGAGTCTAATTGCATCCATCCATACCATAGGAGAAAAAATCTAATCAAAATTTATTCCTTCAACCTAAGAATATCCTTTATAAACCATTCTAGCCTTGTTTCTTATGACTTCTCCTTTCTCATTTATCTTATTTTTGAAAACCCATTTGGTACCTATCACATTTTTATATTTTGGTCTAGGAACTAAGCCCCATGTTTCATTCTTTTATATTTGATCAATTTATTCCTCCATTACATCATTCCAAATTTCATATTTTATAACTTACATAAATTTTTTTGGTTCAATCATGGATAATAGAGCTAAGTCTTATTGATTTTGATTGATCAACATTCTCATTCTAGTCTACAACCTTGCACCAACATTTCCAATAATCTGAGAGATTGGATCATCTTTATAAATTCTTCTAGATGGAGCTTTATTACATTTTATTTATTCCTCCTCTTCATCTTCATCATCTATTTGAACATATAACTTATCATTGTTTGTAATAACATTATAACTTGAGTCACTTACCTATAATCTAGGCTTCTTGACTCTACTTGTCTCATCTACTCTTACATTTGAAATTTCAAAAATCTTGTGAAGTCTCTTTTTGAAGCATTTATAGGTAGTACTGATAGAATAGTATCCTAAGAAGATGCCCTCATAAAATATTGAATCAAATTTGTCAAGATTATCTTCATCTCTTTTGATGAAGTAATTACTCCCAAACACTCTAAAATATTTGATGTTAGCCACTGTATTCTTCCATAACTCATAAGGAGTCTTATTACCATTTAATCTGACATGACAATTGTTTAGGATGTACACAAAAGTCTTGGCTACCTCTTCCCAATATCCATCTAATATTTTTTCATCTTGAAACATGTTTCTACCCATCTCAACCATAATCCTATTTTTCCTTTCCTCCACACCATTCTTTTATGGTGTTTGAGTAGCAGAGTATTGTCTTCTTATCCCATGCTCATCATAGAAATGATCAACCTTATGAGACCAAAACTCACCTCCTCTATCTAATCTCAAACACTTGATCTTTGAACCTTTATCATTTTCCACAAAATATTTAAATGGCATAAATTTTGTGAAATATTTGTATTTGTATTTGAGAAATAATATCCAAGTCATCTTAGTAATATCATCAATGATAAGCATGAAGTAACTATTACCTTGAGTACTTTGAGTTCTCATAGGTCCACATAGATCAATGTGGATCAAATCCAATAGATATGTAGTGTAAAATTCATTATTACTGTATCTTCTCTTGGTTTTCTTCCCATGAATACATGCCTTACAAAGAGAATAAGGAATATTATAAATATTGGGAATATGCCTTTCCAACCCATTTAGATTTATCTTTACCATATTATCAAAATTTATATGTCTGAGCCTTCTATGCCAAATCTAGCTTTCTTCTAAATGACTCATGAAGCACTTCTCTTTTTGGGATTCATGGAATATATACATGTTGTTATCTATTTTATGAAACTTTACAACTATTATATCATATTTTGCCTTTCTTACTTCACATACATCATCATGAAAAGTTACAACATTTCCTTGCTTACACATTTGGCTTACATTTAAAATATTATGTTTCAAACCATCTACTTATAATACATTATTAGTCTTCGTATCACCATTGTACAAACTCATATTACCTTTGCTAACAATGTTAGAAAATTTGTTGTCACCAAATCTTACTACACTAGGTTGGTCTCATTTAGAGACATGAACCTTTATGTCTCTTGTCATATTATTTGAGCATTTAATATAAATGAACCATATCTTATTATCATCTTCTTGAGTATGTAAATATGATTGAACAAATAATGACCCTTCCTTTAGTGGTCTATTTGAATTTTACTTCTTTTCATATTTAGATTTAGTTTCCTTAAACCATTTGATAGTGTCAATGACTTGTATATCCTTTTTCCAAAAGGATATATTGAAATTATTAGATAAGTGACCTTGTTTGTTATATTTTTAACACATGGGACCCATTTTTATCTCTAGAGAAATAGCACAATCCTTATATATAGGACCAAATTGATTTTAGAAGAAGTAATACCCACTGAAGACATTATTCATGTTTGATCCTCTTTTCTCTTGAACATTAATACTTAATGGATTTTCATTCTTTATACTTTTGGTGGAGATAAAATAATTTTTATCCATAGATAATATCACATATAAGTAATGTCAAGACTTTATTTTCACACTATTCCATCCTTTGATTGAGACCTTTATTCACCATAACCTATAGATTCTTAATTATTGTCTCTAGATTTTTCACTTGTGTGTTCATATTATTAATTTATGATGAAGCATAAATTAGATAGTCTTGAAGACAAGCCAAAACTTATTTTTTTAACATTGTATCTTTTATAACCTCCAAGTGGTTAAACTTTACATGAAGGACCTACTCTGATACTAATTATTAGAGGTACAATCACTAATAGGGTGAAGGGGTGACTCAGTAAGCCTAAATAATCTAAATTAAATTCTAATCTTTACAAATACTTAATCATCTACCAAAAACATTCATGAAGAAAATACAACATTCATAATAATGAAAAAAAGAGATAATGCAAGATCAATCACATAACACATGACATACATGGGAAACCCTCTTGGGGAATAAAACCCACCAGAACCTACAATTGCACTACTATCCTATAATAACAAGATATAATTTAGACAAGATATAACTAATCAAGGAACTAAAATCCCTATTTAGTGAGACTCCAATCCCATAAGGTGCTATCACACCTATCTAGCTGAGCTACAACAACAACCAAACATTTTAGTAATTTTTACCTTGCAAGGAGGCTACAACCACCTTAGAAGTTGAGATATCACAACAAGACCTATAAATAATTCCACCTCTAAATTTATTTCAACAAAACCTGATGATGTACCTCTACTTATCCCACTTCACTTTTACTCACATTCAAATTATAAGTGCATTATTCTACCAATAAAAGTATGACCAATAGGCTATACAAATAGTCCTCAATATATTTGACTCTTAAACACATATTTAGGGAAATATACCCCTCTTTTTCTCCCTAAAACACACAAAAAATAATCTCTAATCACTCCTTATTATCTCACATAATATTTAGAACCTAACATCTCTAGTTCCACTATTTATACAAAATTCTTGATAATCACTACCTTAGCCAAACATTAGGAATAACTTAGCTCTTAAGCATCTCTCTCATAAAGATATGTATTAATACAATATTCATTGGTTATCCATATAATATATGGGTTAACCCTAAGTAATAAGACCTTTTAATAAGGCCCTTATAGCCCTTATAGGTCTCATGTGAACCCATTTACTCATTTAGCACTCCCTCGAACAAAATAATAACACAAGACCACTTTTAGATACATGGATCCACTCCTTATATCCCCTTTGAAATCCTCAAATTATTACAATCAACTTATATCACCTTTTCATATGCTCAAATAATTCAAACATAGACCTAGTACAACCATACACCATGAATAAACACATAGTCAACTTATTAAGCATTGTTCATACTCAAGATAGATTGATCACACCTCATAAATCCACACAGATCATCCTCATGGAGTTTAAAACATGATACAATATCTAATTCATCATGAGATAGAAAAAACATCAATACAAGATAAAAAATCCTTTTTGAGTCACTTGTAGAATAAACATGAACACATAATAAACTTTTAGGCTCAATAGCTTTGACTATACTCATAGATCTTCAATGATACGCACACACACACACACAATATATATATATATATATATATATATATATATATATATATATTTGTGTGTGTGTGTGTGTGTGTGTTCGTGTGCCTTGGAGTCTTCTACCACTTTGATTTTTACTAAATGAGTAATTTCATATCATATCAAAATATATGGTCAAAATGTAGAGCTCTAGTTTTTCTTATGTTAAATTCAAATACAAATGGTCATAGTTAACCTTCAAATACAATGCTCAAATCTCATGAACTCACTACTTAGATCAAATATGTACTATCAATCATGTTTTAACTTTAACATATAAACCACCAAAGCTAAATTTTAAATGTCTATTACTTTGACCTCATCTCATGAAATCTAGGAACTTTGACTCAATTCACTCTATCAATCTTTGTGGATCAGTTAGGTCAATAATGATCAATGCTCAATATAGATTAATTTATATGAATTCCTACTCACCATTAGATCATTATCTTCTACCTTTGCTCATATGTTAAACATCATGCACATGTCCTCATATCATGACCTCCTAACTTTATGGACCCATGTGCATTTTTGATCTTTCTCAAACTTTAACACTTACAAAAATAAGTATGGGAACCCTGTTAATAAGCCTAAGTAGCCATTTTTTATCCTTAATATTTTTCTTTGCTCTTTGATGCATGATATCAAATTTGGACCAAATGATCTCCTTCCATAAGAGAATATAACCATGTGATACACTACTCCTAGAAATATCATGTGTGTGAGATATAATTCCATTAAATTACCTTAAAAAAATATTCTATCATAGAGCCACCCATGTCCAAATCTACTTGAGAGACTAACTTTGAGAAACCATAACTTTTGCCACACTTCTGCAAATGATCTCAAATTTAGTACAAATCATCTATTCTACAAAATAAACAAACTCATACAATCAATTTTTATTTACACCCTCACATGTGAAAGATATAACACCATCAAAATGCTCACTCAACTCTTTCTACCTCCTTGTAAAATTGGCCATGTGAAAACATAGTCAAATAGCCTAGGAGCCCAATTTTGAATTTGTATATCTTTTGATGTGTTGAATTTCATGATCTAAAAATAAGTGGAAACAAACTAGGTACAATAACCATATGATAATTTTATCTTTATACTTCCATGCATGTAAATTATAACTTCATCAATATGCTTACTCATCTCTTTCTATCCAACTACAAATTTGGCTATGGGAAAATAATAAATTCTAACTGAGAAGCCTAATTTTCACCCTTATATATTTAACCATGATTCAATACATGACTTGAGATATGGTGTATAACAACTAGGGACTACTATGATCATAACCATATGACCAAATCCCCTTGAATCCTTCCCATGTGGAAATGGTGACATCATCAAACTACCAAATCAAATTTTCTGCCACTAGACTCAAAGTGTCTAAATGGAAAACTATGATCAGCTAGATGAATTCTAATTATGAACATAAGCTATAAAATCTTAAATAAAACATTATGAAACTATTATGCATTATCAAATAAACATACTCATCCTTGTTCTCCTCTATCCATGTCAATACTAAAGATCAACCAACCATACATAAATCAAACTAGAACAATCACATTACACACTTTGTCACATAAGAAAGAGCACATTGCACACTTTGTAATTTTCACTTAGTCATTCAAAGCACTTCATCCACTCATTAGATCATCTCCATGATACCACCATGACATCATCATGATAACTCTCCAACAGTTTGAAAATATTATGTGTCATTCAGGTGTAACATGGGATGGTTCTTCAAGAAAAAAACATAACAACATACAATGCTAAAGCTAAAAAAAATTTAAGTATTTTAAATAAAAAATAATTTAAATTTAAATGATGGATAGGGAAATAACTAAAAATCAAAGTAATGTATGCATACCTTAACATACCTTTATCATTGGATGAGTGTTTGCCATGTTTGTAGTTTTGATTGTGGAGGGCATATAGACTACTTTTGATAAAACCAAAGATAGAAAACTAAATACCAAAAACAAACAAATGCTGGAAAGATAAGATAATTAATTTTATGTAGATGGGATATATGTGGAAATTTGACAAGCTAGGGTAACAAATGCTATGTTAGACCAAATGACCAAGTTAAAATTTAGAGTAAATCAGGTAACTAAAAATCCAAGGCTAATAAAGACTAAAAAATAAAAAAAGTAAACCTTAATTAATAAAGGAAAACTCACCAATTCAAACCAAGTATACATGCCAATAAATGGTAATAAAAAATCAATTTAAAAGCAGTAACAATCCTTACTTAAACAAAGATGTGAAAGCAAAAGGTAAAACAAAACTGATGAGTGAGGAGTAACAATCCTTAATAGTTAATGGAAAAGTGCATAAAAGGGAAAACAACGTTATTGAGTGAGAAGTAACAAACCAACCTCACTAAATAATGGAAAAAGAATGTGAAAGTAGAAATAGACTCAGGTGTCCACAAAAATGATATTACAACAACTGAAAATGGTAAAAGAAAGCAAAACAAGTCTAGAAATGTAAAGTCATGGTCTAAATAAAGTAATCCATAGTCACTCAAGTATATTATTTTATTCTAAGGAGAGATAAAAATGAAACAAAGTAGTGATATCATTTTTTTAACATGTGCAAAAGAGGGAATATAGAATAAGTAAAAATAGATTTAGAATCACACTTTCATATCAATGGGGAAATGAAATGGGTAGAGGCGAGAATGAAGTAAAAATCAAAGTAGAGGAACTCTTTATCAAATTCAAGACACTCAAATTAGGTTTTTCAAAACAAGAGGACTTTTGACTTTAAGGAATATGAAGAAGTACTCTTGGCCACACAAGTAATAAATCAACAAATTAACTATGTAAATCATACCATGAAGGATATATGCATAAAAATTAAAATGGACCTACCTTCCCACAACATGTTCCACATTCCTCATGTCCCTTTAAATAGTTGTTGATCTACTGTGAATATTGGCTACTTGAATGATAAAGTATTTATCACCATAAAGTTTATTGAATTCTCCGATTACAATCTATTGACCTACCATACCCTAATGGACATGGACTCTATTATGATGCCAATTGTGGAGATTAAACTTTGTTTAGAGATAGGAGATGTGCTTTGAATCACATATTTTGGTGTGATTTTTACTTTTGAATTATTTATTTTGCCTTTTGGATATCATTGCTTTTTCTTTGAAATGATTTGGAATTTAACTTTATTGATGGTTTTTTCTATTCCTCCTCTATATAGATTTGGAAAACCAGACATGGGTGCTAAAGATGACTTTAATTTAATTACATGGGACTTGGTTGATAAGAGAGAGAATTGAGAGAGAATAGAGTCTAATATACTTTTTAATTCAAGTAAAATAAAAGTTTTATATTGACTTCATCCTTTTTTTATCCAAAGTGGAGTAAAAGGAAAGAAAATTAAGAGGAATGAAACATGAAACAATTTAAATTACTTCATATCACAAAAAATGAGGCTTAGGATGAAAAAGGGATACAACTGCATTGAAGTGTGATTACTTATCATAATAATTATGAAAGTGTAGGAAAACATGCTAGCACATTTTGTTATACAAATTTTATCTACGAAAGAAGCAAAATCTAAAGTTGAGAACAAAGGACCAAAAACTTGTAACTATTACAAAACACATTCAAAACAAAGAATACTAAGGAAAGATGGTGATTTTATGAGTAAGGCCAGTTTATATCCATGTTCTTACATTGAAACTCATAAAAGATAAACCCAAGAGGGTACACAAAGAATGTAGAAAGTAAAAAATATAGAGATGGTAGTTGTGAAGAAGGCTAGGTCCTATCCATTGTCTTACACTACAAATCACAAAAGAGAAACCCAAGGGGTGCCAAAAATTATTGAAATATCTAGTAAATAAACACAACAAAGATGGAAAATTGTGAGGAATATTGGGTCATATCTATGGTTTTATAATGCAGCTCATGATAAATAAGAAACCAAAGGACCAAAGGGAAGGACCAAGGTTTGTGAAAAGAGAGAAATATTGTAGAGGGTAAGAACAAAGTATGTATCCTAAAAAATGTGTTATAAACATAACATATATCATGTATGACATTAATGGGGAGATTTAGGCAAACTAATTTTTTAAGAATTGTACATTGGTGGGTTCTTTGAAAATATGGCCTTCATTAATTTGAAAGAGATAGGTACTTAGACCAAGGATGTCTTTGACTAAATAATGGCCCCACCATTTTGGGTAATATTTAGCTTATTTGTCATGATTATAGTATAATTTAAGGACATGATCACAACATTAAAAGTTGGAACTTTAACTCTTTTATTAAGTTGTTTGGCAATGCAGGCCTTGTATTGGTGATTGTGTTGTAAAGTAGAAAGATGGTGTTCATCAAAGAGATAAAGAACATGAAGGATTTTTTTTTGTAATTATTCATTAAATATGATACCATGAAGAAATATATAGAGAGAGGAAATATCAAATTCTAATGGGAGGACTATTTTAGAACCATAAACTAGAGAAAATGGCATTGCCTCAGTGGTGGTGTGTATGCTAGTAAGATAGGCCCATAGAGCAATATATAGATGACTATGTCATCTGTACATGTATCATGAATTGTCCTTATAATTATTTTATTAACAATTTTATTATTTAATTTATCTTGGGCATTACATTTTAGATGGCAAGGTGTGGAGAATTTGTGATTTATTTTAAATTTAGCATAGAGTTGTTTGACGTCATTATTTTTGAAGTTACCAACATTGTCTAAAATAATAATATAAGGGACACCAAAGTGGATAATGATTTTATTAAGGATGAATTTAGAAATGGTGGTACCAATGAAATTGATGAGGGGCATAGCCTCAACCTATTTGGTAAAATATTTTATGGCTTTGATGATAAATGCATGCCCATCTTGAGGTTTAGTTAATATGCATATGAGATCTAATCCCCACATCGAGAATGGTCAGGGAGAATCTAAGGTTTGAATCTCGACCAGAGGTGCATGAATTAGATCATCATGAATTCATGTCAGGAGTACACTTTTTATCAAATTTGATGGCATCCTTTTCAAGAGTGTGCTAAAAGTATCCCATATGTAATCAATTGTAGGCTATAACATGTTTGCTATAGTGGCCACCAAAAAAGCCCCCATGTGTTTTCTCAATAATAGGATTAACCTATTCTTTCATAATATAATGGAGCAAGGAAACTTCAACATTGAAATAATATAATTGTTATAGAAAAATACATATTTAAAATCTTTTTTGTGAATGTGAATTTTTTAATAGGAATCAATGTTTGGAGGATAAGTTTGATGTTCCAAAAATTGAATAATACATTTTTACCATGGGATTTTTCAAAGGGTTATGGCCTTAATGTGGTAGATGAGTGAATATTATGCTTGAAAATAATATGGGTTTTTTCTTATTTAGATAAGAAAAGTGGAATCCGTAAGAACTTGGTGTGGATGAAAAGAGATGTTGAAGAAGCAAGTGTGCTAGTAATAGAATTTTGATATTGAGGGATAGGATTGATAGTAAAAGAAGCAAAATCTATTATAAGGGTAGCTGTGATTTAATTTTAAGAAATTATATTTTAACTTTTGCATTTATAATCACCATTGGCTTGGTGATAAATGAGTTAGGAGTCACCTAAAGCATGTAAATATGTGATATCTAGATCAAGGGTTACTCTCATGCCTAGGATTAAAACTTCATATTTTGACTTATTGTTAGTGACATTGAATGTGAGACAAAATCATAGAGAGATAATTTTTCCAAGTGTACTAGTAAGGATAAAACCTTCCCTATCTCCTTGAAGACATTTAGAACCATGAAAATGAAGGGTCTAAGTATCTTCATGGAAATCAACAATAATTTTAGGAAGTTCTTAGATAATTAATTTTTGTTTAGTAGAGTTGGGGAAGATAGAGGACTCTTATATATTAACTACTTCAAGGTTAGTAGTGAGGTTATGGATGTAATCTTTAAGAGATATGGCTTGGTTTAGGCCTTTAATATAGATAATATTATCATTAAGAAGATTATTTTGAAGGTGGTTGGTAGCTGGGATTGGAGATATAACAAGTTAAATAGTAATGATTTGTCCTTTGATAACTTCTTGTGTAATAATTTTTAGATCAAATTCCATGATAAGGACCATCCATTTGATAATTATATCACCTAAAAGAAAGTATTTAGAGAAGAAGTGATGAAGTGGATCAAAATAAACAATAACATAAGTGGTTTGATAAAGCATATAATGTCAAAGCTTTTAAATAGTAAAATATATGGCAAGGAAATCATGTTATACTTTTGTATAATGTTTTTCATAGTTTATGAGGCCTTGGTTGATATAATATATAACATATTCACTCCTAATTTCATCTTGTTGGGAAAGCATTGCCCTAACTGAGATGGGTATGGAAGACGTATATAATATTAATAGATGATTGTTTAAAGTTGGATGAAGAGTAGGTGGTTAAAGAAAGGATTATTTCATATTATCAAATTATTTTTGACAAAGATACATCCATTCTAGGGCATTACCTTTCTTAAAAAGATAATTGATAGAATAGATATGGTAAGCCATTTTAGGGAAAAACTATCTAATTGACCCAAGTTTACTAAGGTATGTGTAAATATCTAGAATGGAGTGAAGGGTGTGCATGTTGATAATAAAATTGATATAAATGGGATCAACATCAATGCCACAAAGACAGACTAAAATTTTTAATAGTTTTCCAGATATGACACTAAAAACACACTTGTAGGGATTTAGTCTATCTTTATATTTAATGAGGAAATCAATGATAATAACAAGTAGATAGAGATGAGTCTTTCAAATTTTGGATTTGATAATGAGGTCATCCACATAGGTCTCTATAATATTTCTAATAATATCATGAAAAATGTGAGTCATCAACTATTGATAGGCAGCTCCAAGATTTTTGAGGCCAAAGGGCATCTTAATGTAGCAATATGTTCCCCATGTTCTATGGTAAAAGTGGTCTTATGTTGGTCTTCAGGGAAAATATGTATTTTGTTATAACCCATGAAACCATCCATAAGGGACAACATTTCATAGCCAATAGTGGAATAGATGATTGCATATATAGAATGTAGAGGGAAAATATCCTTGAGACAAGTAAGATTAAGATTATGGAAATAAATGTAGATGTGAATGACCATGGTGAATATATTTTGAACATGGAAAATGTTAGAAACCCATTTTGAATAGTCCATAGGCTTGATAAACTTAGCATCGATAAGCTTGATAATTTCTCTATGGCACAAAGTTGAAACTTTAGGTGGAAATTTTTATTACTTTTATAACATATGTTTGGCATCAAGGTAAGTGATGATATTGTGCACCATGATGCTATGGTAAATGGTAGGCATGTCCTCATGGGACCAAGAAAAAATCTCATGATATTTATTGAAGAATAAGCTGAAGTTATCATTTTTAGTTTATGTGAGTTTATGAAAGATTATAACTAGTCAAGGGCATGATGGAGCACCATATTTGATTTGAGTAGTTTCCTTGATAATCATAACATTTTCATATTTGAAATGATATGTTGGATTAGGTAAGGAGGAAATGGGATATAATTTAGGGTCAATGCTAATGATGATTTTTTTTAAACAAGGGGATTTCTTTTTCAAATTCTTGAGTTTGTGATGCTGCTAAGAGAGTTGAGGTTCTTGAGCATGAAGAAATTAAATGATGGCTTCATCATTAGGCAGAGTGGGAATAGGACCATAATACTTGACATCTAATTCAAGATCAAATATTTGACTACCACAATGGTCATATTTAGAATGTATTTGACATATATCTATAGTTGTGGCATCTAATTTAATCTTAGAAGTAGGGGGAATAGGGGAAGAAAGTTTATCATATTTTGTTGGTCTATTGTTAACTTAATTGATGGTGTAAAAATTGGATGAAAGGATTGAATCTCTAGGTGGTATATAAGATGAAATAATTATGAGAGGTTTAAAAGGTAGGACTTGTTTTACCATCGAAGGAGTATCAATAAGTGGAGAATTAATACAAGGTACATGACCTTTAATAGTTAACTCATAAATGGTAGAAATGGTATGAAAATCATAGTTGAAATCATGTATTTTGGATAAATTATTTTGATAATGTTGAACATCCAAATCATAGAATTGAGCTTTGACCATGATGTAGTTCTCATCATAGGTTGGAGAAATTATACATGCTTGAGATTCAAGAGGATTTTCAAAAGGGGATATACCTAAATCATTGAATTTATGTGGAGACATGATTAAAGTGTCTTGGAATAATTTGGTCACTCTAAAATTGGTGCATGTGAAGTCATATTCTAGGTAAGAGGCATCATGAGCATTGAATCAAGGGGGTCAATCAGTGATCTCATCAATGAGAGGGATGGCATGATAATGAGGTAATAAAGAAGTAAAAATCCATTCTAATATGTAATGAGGTAAATTAGTAATGTTTTAATTATGTTTAAATTCATTAGGTTCATCATCATCTGAATCATCAAGAGTGACATGTAAGTTTGGATTGATGTTGATGAATTAGGTTAAGGGAGAACTATTGATTTTTAGAATGGTAGGAATGTGATATTATGATTTAGGATTAGGATGTTGAATACTACAAGGGTTGGAATCAGCCTCATGTTTATAAATATTTATATTATGCACTAACTTGATACATTGTCTACCAAAAGAGGTAATATCCCTCATTCTATGAGTTCATGGTTATCATAGGAGTTTATTTTAAGATAGGGGTAAATAAAGGACCATAAGCTTAGTTGGAATAGTCTGAGGTCTAATTTTAAGGGGAGTAAAAATATAACCAAGTGGATTTTAATTAGTTTTATCAAATCCATGATAGGTTAGGTAAGTTTTTTTTAGATGATCTTTATTATATCCAAGTTGTTGGATGAGCCACAAAGATGTCATATTAATATTGAACATTTCATATACTAATAATTTATGAATGAGGGTTTTATAAATGTCTATTTTAATGAATAAGGGTAGATCATCTATGTTAAAGAGGATCTCATCATTAATCACGTCTTGTTCAAAGAATTTAGTGGAATGTTTGGAAGAAGTACAAACTTATTCAATGGTATACACATTGGTAGGTTAAGGTTCATGGGAAAGTGGTTCATTTTCTACAAAAGATGGGTCTTTAAATTCTTGAAATTATTACATGAAAAACTTGTGATGATAAGGGGATGTGTGAACTAGCTCCATAACAATAATATTTGAAGGCATCGAGTTGAGTTCTTATAAGATGTTCCAATGGGATTTAGAAGAAGAACTAGTGAGAGGTTTATAAGGTAAGGTAGACTTCAAAGGAATGAAAGTGGTTGGTAGTTAGGAATAAAGAGATGGTTCCTCATTAGCTTCCAAAGATAGATGAGTGGTTGTAGTATTTTTGAGAAGTTTCTCTTCTAAATATGGATTATTAGGTTTAGTGATAAGATCTTTGTGAGCTAGTTTTCAACAATAATTGACCTTAGATACATTAACATATTGAGAATTATTATAATATTTTTCATAATTAGAATCAATGTCGCAAACATAATTAGTAAGATGTTGAGTGTGAGATGTGGAAAAATATTTGTGGTTATTATAATAAGAAGTTTTTGGAGCCTGTCATTTTTGAGAAGTAGTGTTGTACTCTTGGCAATGAAGTTGGGTCATTGCTTTATGATTGAAGGAATCACCAAGCATATAGGAGATAGAAAACTTGGTAATCCCTCTATAGGTTTCATTATAATGACTAATGTTAGTGTGGAACAAATGAAATTGATTAGGTTTGTACCATTTATAAGGATTATTGGGATAAAAATGGTTCAAAGGGAACTAAAATTTATGTCATTTGATACACAGTTAATGTTGTGTGAAAAGTTGGGTGATTGTTGACATTGGAAAATCTTGGATTAGTTTGAGGGGTACTTCCAATGATTGAATTGGTATATCTTTGAAAATATCCCTTGAGTAATTTAGTATTAGGTTTAATTTTTTTCATTACTAAGTATTTACACTTGGCTTGGTCAAGACCTTTGTTAAGCATTTGAAAGGCAAAAGTTCTTACCTTATAATGAAGAGAAAGAATTGAAGTAGTTAAAAAGAGTTTAGATAGATTATAATTAGTCATATTATTCTTAACCTTGTGGTCCAAATATTTCCATTATTTGATAAAATCATGAGATGATTCAATGGGAGATCACTTAGTATTGATGAAATGGCCAAGGTAATTTTAGGGAAAGTCATTGTGTTGAAATTATTTAACTAAAGGATTGACTAAATCATATAGTTTCTAGATGGAATGTTGAGGAATTTGGTTGTACCATTATAATACATATCCAATGAAGGTTTTAAGTAGGATTTTAGTGGATCCACTATTTATAAATATTTTCAAATGCCTAAAGAAAAGATGCAAGGTCTTTAGTCCCATCATACTTGATAGTTATAAATATGATACCAATAATATTAAAAATATGTAAAGGAGATAAAGGATTATTTTGGATTTTTTGAAGCATCTCGTTATTCATGATAGGTTGGGGAATAACATTTCCTATGGGATATCTAAGAGGTGGAGTAATAATTTTTTTGATTATTTTGTGGGATTATAACTAGAGGTTGATTAGCCATATTGATCAAATTATGTTGTAATTGAATCATTTGGGAGGTGTTAGATGTTTGAATTATGTTTATTTATTTCATGACTTATACAATAATTTTATTTATATCAATTGGTAGGTTGGTATTTTTAGGAAGACTCCCTAAATTGGTATTAGGTAGAAGGGTATTATGACATAGATTGCTAGTGGGGTTATTGGATATATTTTTGTCAATAATGCCCACATTATGTTGAGATGATTGAAGATGGAAATTGTATTAATAGGTAAAAAAAGGGATATAATACACCTACCTCATCTTGAGGCATGATTTGAACCATGCTACAATCTATAGATGAAGGATGGAAAGAAGTGATCCAAGAGTGAGGGTTCTTTTAGGAGGTAAAGAAAGGGAGAAAAAATACCTCATATAGTGTGTAAATGGATTTATGTTGTCCAAGAATATTTTGATAGTGGATTTCATGATTCTTGATGAAAGGAACAAGATTAAAGTAAGAATAAAGAGGTATTAGGGATAACTTACCTAGATAGAGAATTAGTCAGCCAAATAGAAGAGTAATGTTAGCCAATAAGCACATAGTCAATTGGGTCAATATATTACTATGAAGAAACAAGCTAATAAGAGTATATAATCATATGGGTCTACTATGTACTATTGGATAGAGGGTAGAATAGAATGATAATAGGCATAGTCATGTTATTCAACTGGGTCGATAGAGTACTACTAAAACATAGGCTAAGAAGAGTATAAAATCATGAGTCAACTATGTAATTATAGACAAAAGGAAGAATATAAAGATAAGAAACATAGTCAAATGGTTGACTATGTATTATAGGTAGGAAGAAAAGATAAGATATGTAATAGACTGAATCAATTAGAATGATAGTTTTTTAAAATAGGGGAATAATTTTACAATATATTTGAATAAAGAATGAAAGTAAACAAAAAAAATATTGAATCAATGTGAGTGATCCAATTGGGGCACACAACACAAAATCTTACACTATCGCTAGCTAATGCAAGTTTTTTAAATATAACACATAATGATCAGAGAGCAAACAATCAACTAAAAAGTAAATTTTAACTAAGTGGTCATCCTAAGTGTTATTAGATTATTAGAAAGTGTTGATTTAAATGTGACAGGAGTGTTGGATGAAATAGTGAATTAGAAAGGCAATCTATAGATGGTTTCAATATGTTTAGGTTGAAAGGGATCTATGTTAGCAAAGGTACTAGCTTGGTATTAGGGCTTAAACACTTACTTCAAAATCTCACATCAATAAGGGTGTTAGGTTTTTTGCCAATATATACTATTAACCATGAATTTATAATTTTTCAAAAAACTAAGTCAACTTCTCCCTTGGTGATGAAATCCAAGTAGGTAGGCCTTGGGAAGACAAGTTTTTAAATGTGTTTCTAATGTTATTTGATTTGGTAGTGTGTGCAAAAGAGTAAAATAGTTTAACTACAATGTAATTTGAAAAACTGCCTATTTAGACTATGTGAGTTACTCTAAACATGCAAATAGTTGAAAATGAAATGTGAATTAATATTTGTTAATTCCTTAACTAATAATAGTAAAAAGTTAGTTTAGACAACACTCTATGAAAAAAATATAAAAGATGGTCATATGGGTCATTTTTGTTTTATAGAAGCAAGGTATTTAATAATAGAGTCAAATAGGCCAACTATGTCTCTCAGACAAAAGATAGACTATAGAATTAAGTTGACTAGGTTGACCCACTTAGTTATAGGGTTGTAGTTTGAAAGACTACTAACTTGTGAAAAACATAACTAAAGAAAGTATTGAAATGGTAGATGGGAAAGAGAGGAACCTTGGTGTGCTTAGGGATGGTTAATATTACAAATTTTATGCATAAATGCCTTTATTGCTTCGTTCAAATTCTACAAATTGGGTCAATAGGTTTGACCAAGTTATATAAAAATTTAATGTAGAAGAAGAAAAAGGAATAGGGTTGACTTTTACAATAGTGTTTTGTATAATGGTAGAAAGAATTAGATGACAAATTTGACTAGTTCAACTTTGTATGCTAATCTAAAACTAAAGAAGAGTACTATGTTGACCTATTCAATACATTAACCTATAACTGATGAAGACCAACATAGATATAACATAGTCATTTTGAAGTGACTATGTGTTAAACCTACACATATAAAGTTAGAGCTATACCAATTGGCTTGATACAATGTTAAAAATTGTAAAAATATAATAAAATGATAAAAATGATAGTGTGAAATAAAACCTATAAGGGTTAGATTCACATCAAGTTCATTAGATGTATGAAATGGGAAATGTAGTAGATCTATAAATCAATCCTAGATTGAATAAGATAAATCCTACTTACACTTATAATTGTGGATACATTAGATATTCAAGGTCATGACCAAGATAGATCTGCTAGACCTAGCCAAGGGATCTCTTACCACAATAATATCACTAAGGAGGGTTATAAAGCCTCTAGTCAAACAAAACTATGAAATAAACCTAACTAAGTCTAATGTTATCATATTCAATAAACTAATAACAAGTAAATAAAAATCTAATCTATTACTCACCAAAACTTGTGGCACAAAATGGTGTTAGTAAACATAATAGTCAACATGCATAACAAAATCCTAATTAAGATATGTATAGGTAAAACCCTAATGAATGGAGAGAGTAATATATAAAAAAGCCATTGCTTATGCTACTTCTATCTACTACAGAGAGGAGTAAAGTTAGAGATACTTACTTTGAAGATAAACATGTCGATACTCAATCTCTCCCTTAGCTAGAGGTGATTTACAAGAGGTTATTATGGTTTGTAAGGATCACTAAGAAATTCCAAATCATCTAAGACTTCTCCACATGATAATATTCTTCTCCAAGTATAAAATCTAAGATAAGACTCCTCAAATAGAATTGAAGAAGAGCATATTGTAAATAAGCACAAATGAATAGTTAAATCTTGTTGTCCTTCTAAGAATTATGAAATTAATGTGTTTATATAGGAGGATTTAACCCTAGTCCTTTCTAAAAGTTTAGGCCAATGAGGTCGACCTAACTGACCTTGTATCATTATTGACAAAAATTAATTAAGTATTGGTCTAGGTCAGCCAAGGGCTGACACAGACCTAAATAATTTTTCTTAATTAGAGTACAAGGTTGATGGGGCTGATGGTGTAACCTA
>JARHVA010003103.1:1745000-1787500 GCA_037957365.1 Torreya grandis
TTAGTACTTGATAGAGTGATTTTGATAAGTTTCATTTGTATTTTATATGTTTTTTCTAGGTGAGGAATGAATGAAGGTTTATTTCATATTAATACCAATACATTAAGATAATATCTTACATCAAATAACTTAGTACAACCATAGGAATATGTTTCATTTATAAATTGGATGACATTAGGGCATTGGACACTTGCATCAACATAGGTGTCTAACTAGGATGCAAGTATTTAGGTAGTTGGAAAATATGTGTTAGATTAAAACCTATAGAGATCAAAGTTAATATATAATGCCTATGTCATTAGAATGACATTGTTTGACTAATATATAAGTAATGAGGCATACATAGACTGTATGTGATCCTTTTGGCATTGTGACATGTCTAAAAGTTGAAGGTACATTAATGATATGTATTTTTCAAGTGTATAAGACTGATGTGATATATAATTCAAAAATAATGTTTACATTTACATGCCCTTTAATCTAGTTAGGAAATTACTAGTTCAAAAGAGAATAAATGTGTATTATACATGTGGAACACACCATACCTTTACTTGGGTCAAATTTGAGTGCTTTTATGGTTATTGGACTAAATAAAAATCAAGTTATAATATATAATTAGTGAATATATTTTTAAATTTAAAGAATTGAAATGATTAAAACTAAAAGAGAGCAAGGTTTAGGAGTAAACATGTGTATTGATGCAACTATCTTTCCTTCTGTAAATTTGATTTGAAAAATGCATTATTAAGAATAATTAGAGATGTGATTTGAAATATGTATTATTATGAATCATTAGATTTGTGATTAGGGAAAATATAAATAGAAATGTATTTCAGAACATATGCCTAAAACCTTAGAGAAAAGGTGAGTTACTACCCAATAGTTCAAATTAACTTAACTATGTAACCCAATCATACTTATAACCTGATGAGTGTGAGAGAACCAAACCAACTCACACTATAAACTAGTGAGGTTATATGATGTAATCAATTCCAACATATAAACTTAGAGATATTGAGTGATTTAATCACCTCAACCATACCAAAAAGTGAACCAAATACTATAGTATTATGGCTCAATACATTATATAACACTCCAACCTAGTGGGTGATGGCAGTCCCTAATAGTGTTTGAAATATAAAACAATTTTTGTTTTGCAATATTATGAGAACATTGCATAACATATACACCTTAGATATGTCTCATGTTGTAAAATGTGTATAATAATGGTACCAATGTATAAAATTCTACCAAAATTATGTATTTGAATCATATAACTATGAATTTGGCCAATTTGAAACTGTGTAAGTTTGGAAAACATGTTTCAAAAACATGTCCTCACTATAATTTGAAACTAAAAATTGTCATAAGTGTGGAAAACATGTTTTTAAAACATGCCCCCACTATAATCTGAATTTGAGAATTGGTAAGTGTGAATGTGGAGGACATGTTTCCAAAACATCCCTCACTTTAAATTGGGTATGTTAAATACTATAAAAGTGTGGAGAATATGTTTCCAAAACATGCCACCAATTCAATCTAGGTATGTTGAATACTAAGTGTGGAGAAAATGTTTCAAAAACATTCCCGCATTGTAATTTAAATTTGTGAAGTAATGTGGAAGTCATACCTCTATGGTATACCCCCATTGATATGCCTCCCTATTTTAGGTGAGGTAAATTAGGAACTAATAGTTACCTTACCTCAACAGGATAATATAACCATGTAAATTATGAATATACCATATATCATATAGAGGGAATATGTCTAGGTATATATATCATTGAAGCACAAATAATTTGATCACAACAATTCCTTATATGTATGATGTATATCATGGAAACATATAGATAGTAACAATAC
This sequence comes from Torreya grandis, assembly GCA_037957365.1. NCBI lineage: Eukaryota > Viridiplantae > Streptophyta > Pinopsida > Cupressales > Taxaceae > Torreya > Torreya grandis. Next base: position 1,746,864 of record JARHVA010003103.1, read on the forward strand.
AAGCTCAACAAAGAATCAAGTGCCAACACCAGATAACTCAAAATAAAATCAAAAGACAATTGTCAAATGAAAGCTCCAAAAAGAGGCATGTTTAAATGATTCACAATTTAAGGGACATGACTTAGTCAAATGTCCATAAAAGAAAGATTGACATATTCAAATGTTGACATATAACAAGTAATGACATATTCATATGTCAAAGAAGAAACAAAGGCCTAGGGGACACAACAATGGATCATGTTAAAATTCTCAAACAATAGATATAATAGTAGGAAAAGACACTCAAATAAGTGATTAAATTAAAGCATAAATAACCAACATAAACATATTATACTAGTACTTGGATATATGTGTTAGTAAAAAATGTTAAGTACATATCATATCAAGTACATTGCAAAGGATATATGCATAGATAAATGAATTTTTAAGTAGATAAATGAGCTCAAAAATGATAATGTAAATTAATCATAGAATTATATAACTTGAATGTATCATGATCATAGAGGTGGATGATTTCAAGGTCTTGGCAATGTGAGTAGAGGAAGGGCCAACATCTAGAGGTGCATATATCATGTATATACGTATGCCTGAACCACACTCAGAATATGTGTGAAAGACATGTGTATATATAAAATATTTATGTGCCATCTACCAACATGGAACCTAAAACATATATGTCAAGGAGCTTATAGAACATGTAAATGTTGAACATAGTTTTGGATTTTTGGAATTGTTTTAGTATTTTTGGAATATGTGAAAGTAAAATACTATATTATGATCTCATTAAAATGATGTTAATAGGTATCTCCCCACTATTAACCTGGTGTAATAAACTTGTGATACTTCCAAAGAGTGTACATAGGTAAAATATTTGGCATTATAGGATATGTAATGTTATGTGCATGTATAATATGACTTTTTTATTATGAAGTAAAAATAGTAGGAGTAGGGGTTCATAGAACCCATAATTGAATGGTATGTGATTTATTTGTAACAATAGTAATAAGAACATGTGTAGCTAATATGGATATATCAATATAGTGTTTAGTAGATGAGGATTATATGGAAACCATTATGAATCTATGAAGCAATGGTCTCTCAAGTATTATCTACATGAAAAATGGGATTGTTTGTTTCTTACCCTTTTACATAAGATTAACCTTAGGAGGTTTAATAATTAATTATTTGGGTATAAAATTATCTTGTTTAAAAGGATGTTCATATTGAATTCTATAAATTGTAACTAACTAATTACCATGAATGTATTTAACACATCCATGCATTATATAAGGTATTACTCAAAGTGTATGTATAAAAATCCATCCCAATAACATATCAAATACACATATGTAAGGTTTAACTAAGAAGGTAGTGTCCACATGTAAAGTAAGTCAATCTCACCAAAAACCTATTGTGAGGTCCCATCAAATGATCTAACTAATATGGTTAAAATATATAAATCATGATTTGTATAAACCAAATGTGTAAGTAATGTCATGGTAAAAATGTTTTTTATTTCACCATTATCAATATTAAGATTGTTTATATACTAGTGATCAAGGTATGCTTGAATCAATAGGGAATTAATGTTTGATTCATCATCCCTAATATCACTACCATCAAAATTAATTGAGGGTTTCTAAACCATAAGATATATGATAAATATAAGTAACAATAATCCCATCCAATGTGTGATCATAATGTGATGAAAGAGGATATGTATTGTATTCCATTTTTACTTATGAATATTTCTTTAAATGGTCTTGCAAAATATTGTTAAATATTTTTTTGTTTCTAGTGATCTCCTGGTTGTGAACCTGATTCCTTTAGAAGACCATCAACTATAATATATTGGTGATTGATGAAGTCATGTATCTTATGCTTCAAGATGAAACATTTGTTCATAAAATGAATGTCTTTACTAATTGAGTTGGTAAATCATAAAACACCTCAAACAATAATACTTGACACTCCTTAGAAAAATTTTGGTCAAAATTTTACCATTGGACACATAATAAAGGTATACCATAGAAAAATATCAAATATGTTGTTCAAGATCACCCTTGCCATTGTAAAATGTGAAATTTAGTTCAACAAAACTAGTTGGTAAGTGGTGTAATGATATATGTTGTGAAAGACTATTATACAACACTTCTTTTGAATCAATAACATAAGGATATGTCATAAAATTTTGTTCAATATTTAAAACCTTAGTTTTCAATTTTTTTATAGTTTGCGAAAGAGCTTGCACCTCTTTGTATTTTAGGTTGCATATCTAATAAGTTGCTAAAGGAGGTCTACTCATAGGTTTGGTATATATAGGTGTTGAAGCTAGTATTTCATTTGAACCATTTAGTAATCTCATGGTCAATGTATCAATAGTAGTCTCAGGATATAAAGATTTCAAGACATAATCTATGCCTCCATCAGATGTAGGTAGATTTATTTGTATGAAATCAATTTTAGTACCCTCTAAGGGTGGATTTTATTACTTGATAGGAGGATTATGAGCTTTAGTGATTGATATATTTCCTTTGTTAATTTATCTTGGTCTTATCTAGGTTTTTGATAGGTAAGGAATGAATGAGGGTTGATTATATATTTATATAGATCCCTTTAGAGAATATATCACATTAAATCACATAGGCTAACCATAGGAATATGTTTTATTTGTAAATATGATGACTTTAAGTCACTAAACACTTGCATTTGGATAGTACACTTACATCGATTTAGGTATTTGACTGGGATAAAATTGTTAGAGCCATTGGAAAATAAGTGCAAGTACAAACTTATAGAGATGGAAGAGAAGTAGGTTTATAACATTGTGGGAAGGATGAAAGTCATGGGTCATCAGAATGACATTGGTTAGTCTAATAGATAAGTAATGAGGCACATAGAGATAGTGTATACGAGCATTTTACTTACATCTAGCTTTTCTATATAGATATTTGAGACATAATCTAGTGGATTATGTACTATTATTAATAGTTTTGATGTTCATTATGAGATAGATTAGTTGACTTTTTTGATTACACACAGATATATATTACTTTTGATGAGTTATTATATTAGTATTAATCTCAATATTTTTATTAACCTATTATATTTAGTAATGTTATGATTTAATGTTGATTTTTATCATGATGTGGACTAACTATAGGTCTGGGTTGTGAGTTGGATGGATAGTATTTTACACCCTCATTAATAGTGTGGAGGGAGAGGAGATGGGGGAGCAGATGGTTACATTGGGGGTAAAGAGAAGATACTAGGAACCTTCACACACCATAATAAGATTAAATTTATGGTTGATTGAGTTAAATGATTTAATTGATGGTTAATTTTCATAACTACCTATAGTATTATATTCTTACATTGATTTGGATGATATTTTTTTGTATGTTGTCTTCTAGTTGGTTCGATTGTAGCAAAATTATTATTTAGACATTCTACATTACTGGATAAATGGATTAATATTGCAGGGTTGTGATTGGATTAAAACCATAATTTATATTTAAATATTATATTAGTAAAAAATATTTATGTATATTATGAATGTTTTGGACATGATGTGTTAAATGGTTTTTAAACACTCAATTTATTCTTTTACAAGATTTGATAATGAAATACACCTTTGGGGTCTTGTTGGAAAAAGAAGTACTAGGGGAAAATATCCCCCCATAATGTTTTTATTTTGTGTTAAGTTCAAAAAAAATTTGGATGGTTTATGGTTTTTAATAAGCTATTATTAAAATTTTTTGGACTTTTTACTAAATAACATATTTTTAAAAATGTAAGGGGATTTATATTAAGTTTTTTCCATATTTTAAAGGTTGAATTTGTTTATGCATGATGGGTTTGGCCATTGAGATTACATTAATTATATGGAAAACTATGAGTGAAATGGAGGATTTGAGTTGTTGATTTATGAATAAATTATGCATGAGGTTGATAGGCAAAGAAATGGGAATTAGGTAATGACCATATCAAGAATGAAAAAAATGGTTAAGATGTTAAGTAGGGAAAAGAAGAGATGGATGATAATAAAGATAATAAGGAGATTAATATGAGAATTAAGCTTGAGGAACAAAGGTTTTAGGCAACAAAATGCGGTGTACATTTTAGCTCAAATAAGAAGGGTATTACAAGTACCAGGTAGGTTGGGTTTAGATATTATAAAAAATCTTGGATTTCTTATGTATTTTGAAGATTTATTTTCATGATAAAAAAAAACTTAGGTATACTTGTTTATGACTTTAATAAATATAGATTCAAAAAAAATAGAATGTGGGTGACCTCAAGCCTAGATTAAAACAAATAGGGTTTCATTCTTAATGACTTGGGATGAAATGTAATTCCATCTACAAGCCAAATGTGGATGACATTATGAAAAAATATGAGTGGAATGGAGGAGTGGAGTTATTAATTTATGAATAAATTATGCATGAGATTGAGAGGCAAAGAAAATGGTAGTCAGTTGAATACCATGTTGAATATGTATAAAATGGTTAAAATGTTAAATATGGAAAAGAAAGAGGGATGATTATCAGGAGAAGGAGGTAAATAGGATAATAAAGCTTGAGGAATAAAGGTTGCATGTATCCAAAAGGGGACTTACATTCTATCTCTAATGGGAAGGGCAATGAAATTACCAAGTAGGGTGAGTATAGATATTATCAAAATTCTTGGATTTCTTGTTTGTTTTGAAGATGGGTTTTCATGATAAAAAAAGCCTTGGGTATAACTAGTTATGACTTGAAAAAATATAGATTTGAAGAAATTTAATTATGGATTACCTAAGCCTAGATTAAAACAAATAGGGTTTCATCCCTAATAAACTAGGATAGAATGTAACACAATACATAGGCAAATGGGGATGACATTTGGCCATTATATATTATTAGGGATTTTTAAAATAAAACAAATAAATAGTTATAAGACTATGTGGTTATTGAGTTAGAATTTTTGAATTATAAAATATGATTTATTTCATTAACTTACAACTATATATTTGAGGAAATATAGGTTCATTAGGGTCTCCCATTAAAAAATGTGTGTGTGTGTGTGTGTGTGTGTGTGTGTGGGTGTGTGTGTGTGTGTGTGTGTGTGTGTGTGGGTGTGGGTGTGTGTGTGTGTGTGTGTGTGTGTGTGTGTGTGTGTGTGTGTGTGTGTGTGTGTGTGTGTGTGTGTGTGTGTGTGTGTGTGTGTGTGTGTGTGTGTGTGTGTGTGTGTGTGTGTGTGTGTGTGTGTGTGTGTGTGTGTGTGTGTGTGTGTGTGTGTGTGTGTGTGTGTGTGTGTGTGTGTGTGTGTGTGTGTGTGTGTGTGTGTGTGTGTGTGTGTGTGTGTGTGTGTGTGTGTGTGCACGTGCATACACGCACACGTGCTCATTCATGTGTGTGTGTGTACACATGCACATGCACATGTCTGCATGTGAATGCATATACTTACCTTGATAATGGAAGAATCCTTGCATTGAATGGAAGTCATTATGTTTATGTTTAAATAATGGTTGTCATTGTTATAAATTATACATTTTTTATGATGAAAAATTACGTTATTGTAATAGGGTTATAAACTTTATCAAAATACTTACTAAAAAAAGTGTGATTCTTATATTTAAGATCCAATAGTTGTTATTTCATAACCATTTATAGGATGGAACTTTAAGAACAAAAAAATATGGAATTTTAAGACATTAATGAACAAACACAAGTCTATAGGTATGGATTTATTATGGAATACATAACTAATATTTCATCTTTATAAACATATAGAATAAGTCTGAGGTCATTTTATGTGAAGCATTTGTCTTACTTTATCTTAAGTTATAATTATTTATAGAAAAATCCTATAATATTTATTTTATTTAACATGGAAATTATATAAAAGAAACCTAGAAATTTCATTATAATAAATGGATTTTGAAAGAAGCTATAACATAGTAAGTAAGGTCTACACACGCACGCACGCATGCGTACGCGTGCACACACACACACACACACACACACACACACACACACACACACACACACACACACACACACACACACACACACACACACACACACACACACACACACACACACACACACGCACGCACACACACACACACACACACACACACACACACACACACACACACACACACACACACACACACACACACACACACACACACACACACACACACACACACACACACACACACACACACACACACACACACACACACACACACACACACACACACACACACACACACACACACGCACGCACGCACACGTGCTCATTCATGTGTGTGTGTGTGTGTGTACACATGCACATGCACATGTCTGCATGTGAATGCACATACTTACCTTGATAATGGAAGAATCCTTGTATTGAATGGAAGTCATTATGTTTATGTTTAAATAATGGTTGTCATTGTTATAAATTATACATTTTTTATGATGGAAAATTACTTGATAGTAATAGGGTTATAAACTTTATCAAAATATTTACTAAAAAAAGTGCGATTCTTATATTTAAGATCCAATAGTTTTTATTTCATAACCATTTATAGGATGGAACTTTAAGAACAAAAAAATATGGAATTTTAAGACATTAATGAACAAACACAAGTCTATAGGTATGGATTTATTATGGAATACATAACTAATATTTCATCTTTATAAACATATAGAATAAGTCTGAGGTCATTTTATGTGAAGTATTTGTCTTAATTTATCTTAAGTTATAATTATTTATAGAAAAATCCTATAATATTTATTTTATTTAACATGGAAATTATATAAAAGAAACCTAGAAATTTCATTATAATAAATGGATTTTGAAAGAAGCTATAACATAGTAAGTAAGGTCTACACACGCATGCGTACGCATGCACACACACACACACACACACACACACACACACACACACACACACACACACACACACACACACACACACACACACACACACACACACACACACACACACACACACACACACACACACACACACACACACACACACACACACACACACACACACACACACACACACACACACACACACACACACACACACACACACACACACACACACACACACACACACACACACACACACACACACACACACACACACACACACACACACACACACACACACACACACACACACACAAACACACACACACACACACACACATATAAAATTTATGGGAAGCCTAAGACTGAGTGTATCCTTTCTCAATTCTTTTGAGCATGGATGTAAGAAATCATATGTGAAGTAAGGAAATCTTGTTATTACACTAAGATATCATGCTATTACATTTAGCAATGGAACCTATAGGATTCATTGTGATAAGGAAAAAATATATGATGAATTAATGAACTTAGAATATATTACTATATATAAGTACATGTTTGTGTGTATATATACATACATACAAGAAATAGTTTATTTTTGTGTTAACATATACATAAATACTTAATAATTCCTTAGAACCCTTCTGGGAGAATGTGTCAATGTGTATTAGAAGAGAAGATAATATGCCCTGCATATATGAGGATAATTGGAGCTAGTATATAAAATAGTATAGATAGAATAATGATCCTTCCTAAGCAGAACACAAAATCAATTACTTAGAAATAATTTCAAATTATACCCTAATAGAGTACAATTTCTCTCTATAATATATCTTTGTATGTTAAAAATTATAATGATTATGATGAGTATATACCTTGTTTATATAATAACTATGTTAGGATGTTGAACAAAGTGATGTTGGGGTTGACTGTATGTTTATGTGTTAAATACTTTTGACATTGTAAATATATATGGTTGGGTTAAGAGGAAGGCATAAATAAAATGATACTGTATTTAATTATCATGATATAATTTAATATATGTGAGAATTGTGATTTAATTTTTTAGTATTATGTAGGACTTAGATATTATGATAGAATTATATGTTAAAATAAAATAATAGAATAAATTGATTCTAGTTTTAGATTAACATACATATCAAATAATGAGATGATTTGATTACATTATGATTGTACACATCTTTCACTATTGTATGGTAATTTATTACTCTACTTTGAATATTGATTTTATGGATTTTTTGGATAGTAAGAGGTACTTATACAAGCATTCCAATGGGTAACTCATATACATACTCCCTATTATCATTGTTGGGATTATTCTAGCAAATAGTACCATGTGAGTGAAAATGACCTAGATTATGTAATATAAATTCTATAATGAATAATTTTGCCAAAGTAATGTTATAGATGAGACATTTTTATTTCACTATACTTATTTATTATATGCTTGTTGATATCATTTAGATAGAGGAATGGATTTCATGCTCTATTTTATTGTTTTATGTAATAGTGTTAGTACACACACAATTTATGGTATTTCTTGGTATCCACACTATTCTTATTTTCCCCTCTATGAATGGTACATCCACTCCTAAAAGGGATTTGTGTAGGAGAAAATCAATCTATGTTTGGAAGTATAACACATGGATGATTATCTCCCTACTTTAGCTGATTCAACTAGATGTTATTATACTCAATCTATGTGATGGATCATGGAGTTATTCATAGTAGTTCATATTGTACTTTTTTACTATTGGTAAGTATATTTAGTATTATACCATGTTGTACCTTATTATTGATGTAAAACTAACAAAACAATGGCTATGTACTTTTATAAATATTTAAAATTATAAACAACATGGATATAATTGTATTTTTGGATTGGTTTATGGTTTATATCTACAATTACAACACTTGGTATGCCTTAATGCATAAAAGATAATTTTTCAACCAAATGATGTATGTAATGATTAATTAAAAAATGAGGTTATTATTCCATTGCACTGATGTGAATTATGCATTCATTATTTTAAGTTAATTTAGTTATCATATTTTAAACTACTTGCTATAATTATTTTAATATAAAATAATATTATTATTTTGATTTAGTACTAGTTGGGTCTAACATTGTGGTATTAGATCTTAAGGTTTATATCCTACACATAATGAGTTTATTAATGTATATGTTATTATCTAAATGTTCTTGAGAGGATAATGGTGTGAGGAATATCAGTTGGTGAGGGTCCTTCTAATGTGAACCCTTAGGTTGATCCTATTCAGGTAGTAATAGAGCAATCTACATAACTTGACCAATTTCTTCTTGTTATGAATGAAACTTGTGATCATATAATATATCTGAAAAGAGAGGTTCATGGTGTATAAGAACAAAATGAATAAGAAGAACATGAATAAAACCCTGTTGAACATGAAGTTTGTTAGGATCATAATCATGAGGAAGTGCACTAAGATGTTAGATATTAACTAGATTCAAAACTAGCATGAGACATGAAGGTAAACCCACCCAAATTTTATGGCATAGTTTTGGGTGATGGAGTATATGATTGGATAATAGAAATGGAAAATTATTTTGAAATCTACAATTAATGCGAAGTCACTAAAGCTATGTGGTGAGCTTATTAACTACTTAGTGAAGATGCAAGTTGGTGGCCTAACAATAATCTCATAATGAATATGAATTATACTACCACCACCTAAGGGAAGGCTCTTTTGAGAGAATGGTGATTACCTTAGTTATACTTTGACTAAAAGGTTAACATATTTGTAAAATTTGAGGTAATGATATTTGTCAGTTAATGATTATTGTGAATAATTTACTAAGCTCTTGAAATATGTTCCATGGTATTATAAGGATTAATGTTTCCATATATATAAATTCTTTATGGGTCTAAAACCCCAAATTCAATGTGAGGTGGATGTGCATGGACCATCCACTATGGGTCAAGTGTTTGAAAAATATATAAAATGGGATTAAAATCTAAAATTATTGACAAAGGTCATAGAAAAGTATAAGAAAATGTTTGTTAGTATCAAGAATCCCTTTAATAATAATAACTAGAAATGGAATGGAAATTCTAAGAACTGGTTCAACAATCAAAATGTGAGGTGTGAAAAAACCTCAAAAAATAGGAAACTAGGAAGGAATTTGAGATAAGGGTTTAATGGTGAAAATCAATCGAAGAGGAAGGGATGAAGAGGAAGATGTATCACTTATGGAAGATATCACTATGTCAAATATTGTCCTTGTGGAATATTGATGGACAAAATAAGAATGCAATTTCCTATTCATAACAAAGAACCTTCCAATATCATATCCATGTAGAAGTGGATAACTAGTAGGATTAATTCCAAAATTCTCTTATTGAAGTGTCATATACTCTTTTTGGTCACGCAGTTACTATTTTAATTAATACTTGATCTATTGAATGCTTTATCTCTCTTATAATGTTTAATAAATTATCTAGGAAAGTTATTTATATGGAAAATACATGGTTAGTATAGTATGGGAATGAGTCTAAGGTTAAGATTGACAGATGTCTCATAGAAGCTGATATTTAGTTACTAGGATTAATCATGGTTCTAGATCTCTATGAAGCACATGATTAGGGTCATAAGACATGATCTTAGGAATGAATGGGCTAGATAGGTATAAATCCAAAGTGGATTAATTCCTTAAAATTTTTGAATATGAATATGATTTGGGAATCCTCACAGAGATATAGGGAAATCAAAGAGAGTTGAAGTCGAGGAAAATATCTACCATCTAATTAAAGACGGTGAAATTCAAAGGATGTCAATAATTCCTTGTAAAAATGTATAAATCTAAAAAATCTAAGGAACTCATCTTGGAATATTATCCAGTTCTACAGAAAATTTACAATGTCATTTGAAAAGAAATGCTAGGTTTTACTCTTGAAAGGAATTTTTTTTATAGATATCATTATAGGGTTAGAACCATAATTTAAGTCATCCTATAGGATGATTAAAATATATTTAATTGATTTGAAGGCTCAACTTCAAGAAATGATGACCAAGGGTTTTATCATAGGTAACACCTATAGTTTTCATCAAGAAGAAGGATGGAAGCCTTCATTTGTGTATAAACTAATACATGTTCAATCAAATAACAATCAAGAAAATGTATCCGTTTTATTACATTGATGATATTTTAGATCAAATGTGTGGTGCCACATTATTTTTGAAAATAGATCTTCAATTAGAACACCATTAGTTGAGGATACGTGCGGAGGATATTCTGAAAATAGCTTTCAAAACATAATATGGGCACTATGAGTTCATAGTGATAAATTTTGGTTTGACAAATGTGCTAGTATCTTTCATTTATCTCATGAATAGTATGTTCAAGGTTTATCTTGACCATTTTTTTCTATTCTTCCTCAATGACATCCTCATCTATTCTAATAATTAGGAAGATCATCTTGAGCACTTGAAATTAGTGTTTCAATAGTTGCAAAAAACAAGTTATATGGTATGTTTTCCTAGTGTGCTTTCTTTAAGAAAAGAGGCTAGTACTTATGACACATCATTTCAATAAAGGGAATTTTAGTTGACCCAGATAAGATCAGGGACATCATGGATTGTCCAGGACCTAAAATTTTTCATGAGGTTTAGTTTTATAGGATTAATAGGGTACTATAAGAAACTTGTACCTAACTTTTCCAAGATAGTTAACCCAATCACCTCTATTCAACAAAAGAAGAAACACATTATATAGTTAGATAAGTGTGAACAAGCCTTATAAGTTATAAAATATAGGATTAACTTGACACTAATATTATAGATTCCATATTTGAATGGGCATTTATTAGTGATAATTTATGCTTTAAGAGATAGTTTAGGAGGGATCATGTAGTATGGTTTGGTTGTGGCATATGAATCTATGTAATTGAAACCATATGAGGCTAATTATACTCCTCATAATATATATTTCACCATCATAGTTCATTCTTGATAGGTTTGGAGACATTACTTATTTGGCAAACCCTTTAAATGTAAGACAAGAATTTTAGCTCTTAAGTATATTTTCACCCAACCCAAATTCAATGCTCACTAGAGGTGGTGGTTAGAGTTTATTTATGATTATGATTTTTATATCAAATAAATTAATGGAAAGAATAATTGTGTATCATATTCCCTTAGTCATAAGATATACATTATAACTTTGGTTACTATTAGAAGCACCTATAGAGATCAGGTAGTAAAATTCTCACCTAGTGATGATTCATATGAACAAATCAAGAAATCTTTGACTAAAACCCCACAAGATCATAGATATAAAGGTTTTTAATTATAAAATGATGGAATTTTATGATTAAATTGTAGGATTTATGTGACTAATAAATAAAATTTTATAAATATTATGCTAATGAAATTTCACAATACACCTTATTTAGGGCATCCAAGAGTGACTAAAATGGTATCAAAGTTAATAACTCTATATTTTTATAAGGAACTTAAGAAACATACAAATAAATTTGTTTCAAGATGATTTTAGTATTAGTGAGTTAAGGATTAAAAAAATCATCCAACTGGGTTGGTATACATGTTGACATTTTTGACCTCACAAGCCAAATTATCACCCCTACCAGTCAAAACTTTGCATATCATGCTAGTTTATCTTGTGAGTCAATGCATTGGTCTTGAAAATTCCTCAATGTGATTATTGGGAGCCATAATATCTTATCACATCATGTAGGAATTATTATATCAATTTGGTTATATATTTAATAAATGTACTTGGGAAGCCTACCTTGAATAATTACATTAAAATGATGTATTTTGTGCCAAGGTCATCTCTTGCAAGTTTGGTATCTTGAGGTGTTTTCTAACTCAAGATATAGGTCTTAAAAGATTATATAATAGTGTGGGACACACCTAGGGATGTCAATTTAAATCCATAATAAATATCCATTTGGATTAAAATAATGGGAGTGGTGTATAGGGATTCTAAGTGTCAAAGCCTCACTCAATCACATTAGTAAATCAACGGCATACGAGTGATAGTGAGTTTAATAAGTCAATATATATCTATGGAACTCATTGAATCATGTAATTAAATATCAATAATGAGAACAATGTTAAAAGGTCATAGGATAATGATAATGAATGAATTAGTGTCAAGTGTCATGATCATGGTGAATCAGTAGATCAACAACATGCATTTGATCAAGGTAGATAAAAGATCAAAGGAGCATGTATAATCATGAAAAAGAAGATCGATAGTGTGGATCAAGGTTAAAAAGTTAATGAAATGAAATTTAATGTGAGGTTTCCATGTGGCATAATCACGTTAACTAGATAGAGATTGATAGTAGGGTCCATAGAAGGCATGCACAACTACCTAGTGGCACAATCTTGGCAGAAAATCAAAGATCAATATAAATGTTGAAGGTCAAAGCCAGAGACTCTGGAGAAGATCTATGGAGAAAATTTGATAAGTTATAAGGAAGCATAGGATTAAAACACATGTTCAAGGTGACAATAGTGAGGTTTTAAAATTAAATAATTAGCTCAAGGAAATACCACATAGGCAGACATGTTAGATCAAAATATTTCTCAACCCAAATAGGTAAATATATAAATGGAAGGTCCAAATATGATCTAGGTTACTAGAAGTAAATCTTATATAATTATAAGATTCCATTAAAGCTTATCTATATCTCTCAAAATCCCTTAGATGTAAGTTTTATGTCTTGTTCATGATCAAGAGACTAGGTAGCCTAAGGATCTTCATTAAAGATTAGGACTATATAAAAACTAATAAAGGGATTTATTTTCACCTTTAGTGGACCTATGTTCAAGATTTGGAGTAATGGTAGAATTATGAATATAAAAGGAATGTCAAAAGGGACACTAGTGATTGAGTCTAATTGATTATCTGATGATTCAAAGAGCATATCAATATGAATCAGGATGATGTAATCTCATTAAGAAGATGCAGAATTTGGAGGTTGAGAAAGACAAGTGGAACATTTAATGAAGTTTCAAAGACTTTGGGAACTTTCCCATTTTGAATGGATCATGACTCATCATCCCCATCAAGTTATTACCTTCTATTATGTTTTTAAGCCAATAAGAGAGATTGAAAGCTATTTAGAGATAATTAAATTTAATATTTAAAGGCATAATTAATGTTAATTGATCAAAAATTGGTTGGGCCTCATTTATTGAATCCTATTTGTTTGATTCCCTCTCTCTCTTCCCTTTTTATTATATATCTTTGATTTCTCCCCCAATAAAAGAGACTCATATGCTTTTGGCATGCCCAAGATATGCCATTATTTATACTAAAACACCTATTTGATGCAATAAAAGATTAAATTCCTCCACTTGCAAGCTGAATATGAAGTGTGTTCTATGAATTAATTGATGTGGTTAAGTGAATGTATGCTTTCCTTTTCCTTTTTCTAAGTTTTATCACCTTCATGAATTATTTTTTAGATCTCATAGGTCATTCTAAGTGCCATAGATAGTTTTTTATTAGTTTTAAAGTAGGCAACTTCCTTACCATGTTAGATTGATAGGTAATTAGTGCCTTATAATGAAATAATTATGTGAGAGCTGATCAAAGAGTGAGTGAAGTGATATTTATAGGCTTGGAAGTGTCAAATAGTGTGTCTTATATAATTTTAAGTGTCTAAAACATTAGTGCATCACCTTATTTTACATGTTTTCATGAATTATTATCAATTTTTCTCCCTTTTTCAAGTAGGTTCATTAGTCTAGGTGATCCACCAAGAGGAAGTTAGACTTTTCCAAAGGTTTAACCCCACTATAGGATACCCACAACTTGGGGTTGTAATAATTTTGTTTCTTAGTTGGAGGGAGCCTAAAGAACCCCCTCCAATGGTGCAAATTAAGTCCAAAATAGATTCTGGAACACCTAGTGGGACATATTCTCCTTGGCATAACTAAAGTTTAGAGATAAGAAGTATTTATATTAGAGGAAGACATCCATCATCATAATAAATTAAAGATTATTTATGTTTTATAGTTCATAACATCATCCAAGCAATAATCTCATGCCAAAGGTTATGACAAGGTTAGCTAGTAAAGGTATTCCTCTTGAATTCATTGAATTGCCTTCTAATTCATATAAAAGACCAAGGTTTATTAGGACAAGACCATATATTCAAAATAAATATTCATATCTTGGTCATCCTATTATCATAATCAGTGTAATCTCCACTATCTAGATGGCCATCAAAAACCAAGTGTGTGTTCCATTCAATAGAGGTAGTCCACTATATTTATCCCATTTTGATGACATCCTTGTGTCTACTCTTAAGAGTATCTCATTCTTATCAAGAGAAGAACAAAAAACTCTTATTGAGCACATTAAGGATGTTGTTAACCTTTGTTTAGTTTATAATCTTGTTCAGGACAATGTAACTATTAGACTACTTGTTTCTTCCTTCAAAAGAAAAGTGTTTTAGTAGTATATAAACCTTATACTAAATTAAATTGCTACATGGGATGAATTAGGTTTAGCCTTAGTGATGTAATTTGAGGACAAATCTGATCACCTATCCTTAATTGAATAGCTAACTATCATAAATAGAGCTCTTCATGAGTTCATGTCTAATTTTAACCTTAGATTCTGAAAGACATTGACTAGGATAGCTTCATTGATTAGACCATCCCTAAAATACACCTTATTATACTATCCAAAATCCCTCAAATTTGATATTAGTGTGATGATATATTAAATGGGTGCTATTACCTTTCCATATGCTTATGAGGTTGTAATAAGAGTAAAGAAAAGCTTGATACAAGTTGATAAGATCTTTCCAAGGCCCCCAATGTATATATTCCTAGAATTGAAGTCTATACTAGTTGCTCAAGTTCCTCAAATTCCATCTCTATCTCTTATTCTATCCCCTCAGGGCCAAGTTGTAGCTACTTCTAGTTAGGCTAGTGAGCTTGGAGAATTGAAAGGTTTTCTAAAATATTTTGGGAGTGAAATAGTATAAATCAATAGAAATAAATATTAGGCTAATAGATCTTATAAACAACAAAATTATAACACCTATTATCCCTTCAGAGATCAAAGGCCTAGTTATTAAGGGTTCAAAGAAAATAGACCATCCTACCAACCAAAAAGAGCCATAACTCAAGCTAAACCATATGAATATCTTGATCTTAATGTACCTTAAACTTCCAAATATATTATTCCCACACCTCCTCAAAACAATTTGATGTATCATTTAGGTTGGTATCCAGTTAATCTTAATGATGCTCAAAACTAGGCTTTGGTGTCAAAAAACATTACTATGCCCCAAATGACATAGAAGAGTTTATTATTCAAGTAGGTCAATATAAAGATACAAGTCTGACATCAAAAATAGAGACACATCAAGTTCATAGGTATCCTGATGCAATTAATATGAATTTTCAAATGTATGATCATGTTACATTCAAATAGGGTGTTGAGACTATCAATATAAGTGGCCAAGTTGTAGCTCTAACTAGAGATAAAATAAAATACATTGATGAGGCTCAAGATGTGATTAATTATTTAATTACTCCTAATGTTGTTTCCAAGATTACCAAAGATATACTTACTACCACTACACCACAAAAAAATAATAATGTTGAGGTCGAAAAGGTTCATCAAGTACCTCTTGTTCATGAGTAACCAATGGTTTAGAAAGTGTAACCAAGGGTTAGTGGGGATAAATTTGGTATAGTGGATAAAATTAAAAACTATATAATTAACATTACCATATGGGATTCCCTCTCTATTATACAAAAATATATGCTCATTCAAGAGATTTCAGCTTGTAGATTATCTCCAAAGACAGTTGAAAAAGAAGGTGTTATCCTAGCTAATTTAGACCAACCAACAAAAAAAAAATACAATAGGTACTTAATATGGTAAAGGTGTAAAAAAATAAGGTAAATTCAAATGAAACTCCTCCTTTCTACCTCCCTTTAGTATTTGGTGACACTTTGGTTCATAACTGTATGGTAGATAGTGAAACTAGTAACACTGTTATGCCTAAGTAAATTGCAGATAAGCTTGATATTATTTATGAACCAAATATTAAAAGGGTATTTAAAATATATTGATCACCAATAAATATATTATTAATCATCAAATATCTATATATGACACTACATACTTATCCCAATGTTACCATTCTATAGGATGTAGTTGTGGTGGACTTACCTCCCTACTTTGCCATGTGTCTATCAAAGGACTTCACATCAAATATTGGAGGATAATTATCAGATAATTGGATAATTTTTTTGTTCATAAATATTTATGGTACCAAGGTAAAAATACATTTTTAACCCATTGCATTTTTCCATTGGAAGCCATATTATCAAGTGTTGTGAACACTAACTGTGTCATATTTGATGAGGTGCTAGAATCTAGTGGAGTGGAAATTGAATCAACTATAGATGGATTTATAGATTTTTTCCTTGATGAGTGGGACTCTAATTTATAGTATCATGATATTTATAATCTAATTGAAGAAGAGGGACTTGGTGTTTACTACCTCCATGAGAATGATGCACCAATTCCATCTATGACTAAGGAAGATGAGTCTAGTGATGGTCTATGGAAATAATACTTTGATAGATAAAGAAATAAGAAAAATATTGGGATTGTAATAATGTTTATTTATCAAAAAATGAAAATTTATTTCTCTTTTATTAATTTTTAGTTTGGTTGTTCAAATAATGTTGCTAAATATGAGGCACTAGTTCATAGTTTATAGTGGGATAAGAAGATGAAAGTTAATACCTTGCAATTTTTTTCATGATAGTGAAATTGTAGTTCACCAAGTAATAGATCTTAATTTATGAAAAAATTTAGTGCTTATATATTATAATCATAAGGTCTAGGACCTACTTTAGGATTTTTAGGCTTTCAACAATCAAGCAATACCAAGAGATGAGAACAAACATGTAGATGGGTTAGATGCCATTAGGGCATAATTTAGTATCCCATCTGATATAAAAAGTGAAAAAAAATAGTCACACATTAAGGTGGTTGAAAGTCCTTCTATTATATATAACCATGAGAATTGGTAAGTGTTTGAATATGATAATCAAATTATTAGGTTCTTGTAAGAAGAGGTTGAGTTTTACTCATTAAATCAATCAAATTTCTTGTAGCAGTACGGTGATAAGATTGCATAAATAAAAACAAATAATTTTACAAAGGGATTAGTCACACTTGAGAACATATTCAGTAGTAATAATGAGTTGAGAAAGGAAAAGTCATCTTTGCAACAAAGGAGGAACACTATGCCAATATGGATATTGTAGCTGATAAGAACTTCAAGTTGGGTAAGGTATGCACTCCTTCACAAAAGGAATCTTTCATTGAAAGATGTATATGTTTTGTAGATGCATTTTCATGGAAATATAGTGATCTCAAGGGATTTGATCCAAGTCTAGCTCAACACACCATTGAGTTAGAGGGTGAAACTAAACCAATGAGACAAAGACAAAGGCCAATCAATCTAAAACTTGATCCTTTGATGAGAGCTGAGATTCATAAGCTCATAAAGTTAGCTATTATATTTATAATTAATAACTAAACTTGGGTGGAAAACCTTATTCCATTATGGATGACTAATTGTGAGATTAAACTATTTGTTGGCTTCTATGATTTATACAAGGTTTCCCATAAAGATCATTATCCATTACCATATATGGAATAAATTTTATAGTTGGTTATAGGTTTCAGAGAGGTTTTATTTTTTGAATGGATATAGTGGTTACAATCATGTTTTGGTCAAGGAATAATACAAATTCAAGATAACCTTCACTACAAAGTGGGGGACATTTGCATATAAAAATATGCCCTTTGGTTTATCCAATGTTGGAGCAACCTTTTGGAGAGCCATGGATATGACATTCTAGGACCTTATTAATAAGTTTGTACTTTTTTATGTGGATGACATAATAGTGATCTCAAAGAGTGTAAGTGAACACATGGTTCACCTCAAGTAAGTGTTTGAAAGGTGTAAGCAATTTGGGGTGTCTCTAAATCCCAAAAAATGTGTCTTCTTAGTTCATGAAGGTAAGATTCGTGGGTATGTGATTTAAAAATATGGTCTAAATATAGATCTTGAAAGGATAGATTTAATTATTGCACATTCCATGCCCAAGAACATGAATGTTTTTTCAAATCTTTTTCGGGAAAATCAATTTTATAAGAAGATATTTTTCAGATTTTTCCATTTTAGCTAAGCCACTTACAACCATGATAAAGAAGAATTAGAGATTAAGTTGATCTAAGGAAGGATTAAAGAGTTTTAAAGAGTTAAAAAAGGCCATATATAATTCTCCTACACTCATAAACCTAAATTTCAAAAAATATTTTATTTTATATACTTATGCTAACATAGACACCATTTCTGGCATTTTTATGCAATAGAATTATGAGGCTTTGGAGCAACCAATGCCCTTATTTAGTCAAGGCTTAGAATAATATGAAAAAAGGTACTCTTTTTTAAAAAAATGTAATTTTAGTTAATAGGTCTCTTAATAAATTTAGATACTTATTATCTAACAATAATATATACCTAATAGTCACCCATCCAAGTATCAAGAAGTTTTCTATTGAACAAAGACATAAATGAGAAAATATCTAGTTGGATAAAAAAGGTAATGGAGTATGATGTGAAAATCAAGGTCACAAAGATGATTAGAGGCAAAGGACTTTGTGAGCACATATACCAAGACTTTCAAAGGGTTAATGAGGTGGTTTTGGTGTCAAATGATGAAGAGGTTGTAGTTGATCATACCTCACCTTATAGTTGGTTTCATGACTTAGTAAGATATCTCTAAGATGGTATTTACCCCTGTCATCTAAGTGCTTCAAAAATAAGATATTTTAGATTTCAATCAATTCTATTTCTTCTTATTGATGTTGTTTTATTCAAGAAAGATATCAATGGCATGTTACTAAGATGTATAAATCCAAGCCAAACACATAGATTTATTGAGTAGTTCTATGATGGACATGGTGGAGGGAACTATTATGTAAATAACACAACCCTTAAGATCATGAGAAGTGACTATTATTGGCCGAGTATATTTGGTGATTATCATGCATGGGTTAGGAACTACAAACAGTGTGCTATGTTTATGGGAAAATTTAAAATTGCAGCCTTACCTCTCAAACCAATTACGATGGACCATCCCTTTTTCCTATATGGATTGGAATTTATTCGTATCATTAACCATATTTTAAGTTTAGGACATAAATGGATACTAACTACTATAGATTACTTCACTAGATAGATAGAAGCATTGGCATTGAAAGAAACAAATGAATCCAATGTTTTAGATTTATATGAAGGTTTGATTAATAGATTTGTATTTTCTTGAACCATTATTTATGATAATATTATGGCCTTTTTTGGGACTAGGATAATCCAATGGGATATTCAACATGGTGTTTATTTTAGCACTTCATCAAATTACTATCCATAAGTTAATGTCCTTGTTGATTCCACAAATAAGAACCTATTAAAGATCATAAAAGGGATTATTGAATATAATTATAGTTTATGGTATCTCAAGTTTTAAATAAGATCTATGGGCTGATAAGATCACTTAAAAAATATCAATATCCAAATCTCCATACAAGCTAGTCTATTGTAAGGAAACAAGATTACCTATTTTTCTTGAGTTAATTGATTTAGAACTAATACATCAACTAGAGTTGTTGGAGAATGAGCCAATGGAGATCATATATGATAAAATTATGGAGCTATAAGAATTTTTAAATCAATTCATGTTATCCATGGAAATACACCAAGCACAAGTGAAGAGAGCCTTTTATAAGAGAGCCTCTTCACAAAGTTTCAAAGAAGGAGATTTGGTCCTCAAGTGGGATGTGGATAGAGCTAAACCAAGAAGGCATAAAAAATTTGAATCTCTTTGGAGTGGTCCATATATAATATCCATCTATAAATCCCAAAATGCCTTCTAACTTGCAAATATGGATGGTGGGGAGCTTCTTATTCCAATTAATGGGATACAACTAAAACATTTTTATTGAAGGGCTAGGTTCTTTGTACATAATTAGTTTGTTTCTTTTCCTCCAGGTATTATTCTAGCACATTAGTTTATTTGTGTTTTATCCCAAATAATTTCTTTCTTTTCACACTTGATTTACTTAGATTATTTTCCCTATTTTGTGTGTTTCCTTCCTTGTCTTGGTGGAATAGTTATCTTCTTTCAGGTTAAAAAGTTTTTTCTACAGTCATGGATCAGATTTGTCATTATTTATGAGTCAAAAAGTCATGTCAGTGGCATGGTTCTCAAGCATAGTAGGCATCCTCTCCAGTAAAGTTTCCAAAATGTTTATAATTTTAATCTCATACAATAAATTATCACCCTTACCATTTGGCACTTTACATATCATACCTGTTTATCCTGTGAGTCAATGAGTTGGTATTTAAAATTATTTAATATGATTATTGGGAGCCAAATTGTCTTAGCACATCATACAAGATTGAACATATTGGTTTCATTGTGTATTTAATTAATGTACTCAAGAATCTAAACAAGGTTAAATAATTGCATGAAAATGATGTATTTTATGTCAAGGTCATCTATTTCAAGTTTGGTGTCTTGAGGTGTTTTCTATCTCAAGATATAGGACTTTAAAGATGATCTAATAGCATGGGACATGCTCGAGGATGCCAATTTAAAGTTACAAAAAATATCCATTTGGATTCAAAAAATGGGAGTGATCTATATTATTGCTAAGTATCAAAGCCTCATTTGATCAAATCATTAGATCAATGGAGTGTGAGTGAAAGTGAGTTAAATAATTCAATCTAGATCTATAGTACACATTCAATTGTGAAATTGAAGATAAATGACAAACATGATGTCAAAAGGTTAGAAGATACTAAGAATGAACATGGTGGTGACAAGAGTCATGATCACAATGAATTAGTAGATCAATGGTACACATTTGATCAAGGTAGATCAAATATCAATGAAGCATGTTAAACCATGAAAAACTAGATCAATGGTGTATATCAAGGTTGAAAAGTCAATGATTTGAAATTGCATAGAAGGTTTCCATATGGTGCAATCACATTAACAATATAGAGACTAAAAAAAATATCTACATAAGGCACACATGACTACAAAGTGTCATAATCTTGGTAGTGGATCAAAGATCAATGGTAATGTTGTAGGTCAAAGCCAAAATACTCTTGAGGAGATTGACAAAGCAAATTTGATCAAGTTTCAAGGAGGCACAAGATGAAGACATGTGTTCAAGGTGACAATAGTTAGGTTTTAAAATGAAATAGGCAACCCAAGAGAATGACATAGGTAAACACATTAAATCAAAATATTTTTCCACCCAGATAAGTAAATGTATAAATGTAAGATCCAAATATGATTTGGGTTACTAGAAGTAAACCTTGTAGAATTATAGGATGCCATTAAAGCTCATCTAGATCTATCAAAATCACTCACACGTAAGTTTTACATCTTGTTCATGATTAGGAGACTAGATAAATTGAGGATCTTCATTAAATATTATGATTATATGAAAACCAATAAATGGATTGGTTTTCATCTATAGTGGACCTATGTTTAGGATTTGAAGCAATGGAAATATTGTGAATGTAAAGGAATATTACAAGGTACATTAATGATTTAGTCTAAGTGACTATTTGATAATGTAAATAGCATATAAAGATGAAGAATGGTGTTGTAATCTCATTAATAAGATGGAGAGTTTGGAGGTTGAGAAAGACAAGTGAAACATTCAATGTAGTTTCAAAGTCTTTAGGAACTTTCCCCTTTTGAATGGATCATGACTCATCATCCCTAAGAAGTTCTTGTCTTTTATTGTGTTTTTGAGCCCATATGAGGGATTGAAAGCTATTTAGAGCTAATAAAATTTAATTTGTGGAGATAAGATTAATGCCAGTCAATCAAAAAGTGGTTGGGTCTAATTTATTGATTTATGTTTACTTGCTTTCCTCTCTCTCTTCCCCTTTTATTATATATCTCCCATTTATCCCCTTGATAAAAGAGACTCTTATGCTTTTGGCATGCTTAGGCTATGCCAAGATTCATACTACAACACTTACTTGATGCAACAAAATATTGAATTCCTCCACTCAAAAGTTTAATTTTAAGTGTGTTTTATGAATTCATTGATGTGGTTAAGAGAATTTATGCTTTCCTTTGCCTATGTCTAGGTTTTCTGACCTTCATGAAGTGTTTTTTATCTCTCACAAGTCATTCTAAGTGATATAGATAGTTTTTTTATTTCTTTTGAAGTAGACAACTACCCTCCCATGCTATATTGATAGATATTTAATGCCTTTTTTGTGAAATACTTATGTGAGATTTGGCCAAAGAGGGAGTGAAGTGATATTTTCAAGCTTGGAAGTGTTATATAGTGTTTCTTGTGTAATTTCAGTGTTTAAAACATTGGTACATCACCTTATTTTACATGTTTTCATGAATTATTTTCAATTTCTCTCCCTTTTCCAAGTAGAATAATTAGTTTAGGTGATCCACCAAGAGTAAGATGACATTTTATAGAGGTTCAACACCACTACAGGATACCCATATCCTAGGTTTATCTCAATTTCGTGTCTTATTTGGAGGGAGACTAAATAACCCCCTATAAGGGTGAAAATTAAGTCTAAAACAATACCCACATTCAGTACTTGAATGGAAATGGTATATGATCAACATGGAATTTTTTCAAGGTTTGCCTATGTCTAGAAATCACCATGATATGATGTTGGTTGTGGTAAATAAATTAACTAAGGTAACACATTTTATCCCTAATAATATAATTGATTATCCACCTATGATTATAAAAATGTATGTGAAATAAATTTATAGATTGCATGGGTTTTGATAAAATATTATCTCAGATAGGGACCCCAAAATGACTTCTAGATTTCATCAAACATTAAATTCTACATTAGGAACTCATCTATATTTTATTACAAGTTACCATCTGAACATATATGGGAAAATTGAAAGGATAAGTTAGATCCTAGAGTATCTTTTGTGAATTTATTGAATGGAACAACATTACAAATGATAATAATAACTTCCATTAGTAGAGTTTTCCTATTACAATGCCTACCAATCAACTATAAAAATGTATCCTTTTGAGGCATTATATGGTATATAATGTACAACACCCATCAGTTGTGACAAACTAGAAGAAGAATTGGTTTTTAGATGTTATATGCTTGCTAAAATGGAAGATAAAATAAAATTAATCAGGCAAAGTTTGGATGAAGCCAATGATAGGTAAAAATGCTACATTCATCTAAAAATAATATAAATGTAGTTTTCTATTGGGGATAAAGGTTTTTTGCTAGTTAATCCCTGAAATAGTTCTATTATGTTATGTAAATTAGTAAAGTTTTAACTTCGATATGTTGGACCTTTTGAGGTCCTATAAATAATCAATATTATACCTTATAGGCTAGCATTTCCACCAGCTCTAACACAAATGCATAATATTTTTTATGTTTCATATCTTAAAAATTATATTGCTAATCCTATAGATGTTTTGGATTAGAATTCATTATAGTTTTAGGATCCAAGGGTGATAATAGTCTAACTAATCATAATAATTGATACTCACAATCTTATCTTTTGAAATAGAGAGGTATCATAGTGTAAGGTCCTATGGGACCAATATCCTTAGGATAGTGTTAAATAGGAGGATTATGAGGAATTATGAGGATGTCATAGAATTTTTTAACTTCAAATTTTCTATTGAAAATAATTTATTTTATGTTGAGACATTAATTTTTTTAATTCTACTGAACTTAGTTAACTTTCAAAACTTTTGTTTGAAATAAGTGTCATCAAGACAATGGCCAATTTTTTGGGGGAAGAATGTTACATCTAGTTTTTTCCTATGACATATATATATATATATATATATATATATATATATGTTATTTGAAATATTAATTACTATGGTTATTTGAAATATTAATTATGGATTATGTGATTATTTATAGATTTGATGTTCATTATGAGATGTATTAGTTTTATTATTTTGATGACATATATATATATATATATATATATAACTTTTGATAATCTATTATATTATAATTATGCTCATGATTTCTATTGACCTGTTATATTCAATAATTGTTATGATTTCATGCTAATTTTTATCATAAAGTAGACTAACCATAGGTCTATTTTGTGAGTTAGATGTAGGATAGTTTCCACGCCAATTGATAGTGTGGAGGGAGAGTATCATCAAAGAGGGTTGAACATATGGTTACATTCAGGGTAAAGAGAAGATACTATGAACCCACACACACCACCATATGATTGAATGAGTGTTAGCTCTTATTGATAACTTTATGGTTGATTGATTGAGTTAAATGAATTAAGTGATGGTTTAATTTCGTAAATACCTATACTAATGTATGATTAAATTCATTTCGATGATAGTTTTTTGTATGCTACCTTTTGGTTGGTTGTAATCCAATAAAAATATTTCTTATACATTTTACATTACTAGACAAATGGACTAATCTTACAGGGTTGCGATTTCACTAAAAATATCATTTATATTTAAATATGATAGTATTAAAAACTTTTTTAATGTAGATTAGGAATGTGAAGGACATGATTTGTTAAATGTTTTTTGAGGGATCATATTTTTATTTTTCAAGTTTTTACTATGTAATACCCCTTGGGGGTCTTATTGTCAAAAGAGGCATTAGGGCAAAAATATCCCCCCCCCCAAAGATAATTATTTGGTGCTAAGTTCAAATCCTATGTTGAATGGTTTATGTTTTTTAATAATAAATTATTGGAAGTTTTGAGACTTTCTGGTAAATAATGTATTTTAACAAAAGGAATGGGATTCGTATTAGGTTTTTACATAATGTTAAGGTTTAATGTGATTTTGTGTGATGGATTTAGATGTAGATATCATATGTAGTAGAGGCATAATTATGATTATAATGGAGTAGTGGATTTTTTAATTTATGAAGACATTATGCATGAGGTTTAGAGGTAGATAAAATGGGAGTTGGTTAAAGACCATGCCAAACATGTAGAGAATGATTAATAGGTTAAGTAGGTAAAAGAGGAGAGGGATGATTATTAGGATTATAATAGGGTGAATAAGATAAGGAGTCTTGAAAAACAAAGGGTATATATAATAAAAAGGGAACTTACATTCTATCCAAAATAAGAGGGGAATTTTAACTACTAGGTAGGATGAATTTAGATATTATAACAAATTTAGGATTTTTTTGTTTATTTCAAAGATGGGTTTTCTTGATAAAAACAAATTTAGGTATACCTACTTATGGATTGAATAATTATAGGTTCCTTTAAATTTAGATGTGGGTGACCTTAAGAATAGTGTAAAATAAAAAGGTTTCATCCCTAATGACCTAGGATGGAATGTAAGTATATCGACAAGCCAATGGGGATATAATTTGGCCATTATATTTTTTTATGGTTTTTTAAAATAAAAAATAAAAAGAGTTATAAGATTGTTAGGTTCCTGAGTTTTAAGTTTTGAAGTATAACATAGGATTTCTTTGTGTTAGTTACCAATTGTACACCTCTCTAATCTGACCTTGAACACTTGAAGAAAATGGTAAGTAATGATGGAAATATTGATAAAACATCATTATAAATGGGGAAGGGTTTGAATTAAAAATGGACTAAACTAAGAAAATGATTGAGAAGAACCTACAAAGGTTATGGTTAGCTCCTTACTACTTTTGGCTCTACCTAAACAAAGGTGAGAGGACCTATGGGATAACTTGCTCACATGGAGGTATTTAAAATTCAATCTCCATGGGGATTCTTAGAATAAGGAAAAAATATGACTAGAGCATAACCAAGATTTCACACTTCACCCATGAATGGTTGTCACATAAAATGCATAAATTCTCTAATTCATACATAAGGGGCACTAGAGACAAATGAATCTATGATTGTAACTTTCATTTTGAAGCATCTTCAATAGCCAAGGGACTAAATACAACCTACAAGGCCAAGATTTAAATCATACACTAAAAACACATTTTAGATATGCAATATATTATGTATTTTCAAGGCAAGTAACACTTATAGTATGTAACAGGGTGTGTTATTTGTAGGGTAAGATAGGGTAGGACAAATTTATAGTAATTATAAAATAGAGGGTGGCATGCCAGTAACTTCCAAATATAAAAGTACCTAGAAGTATTTCATGACAATGTTCCTTATTAAATATTCATAAAATATTTCAAAAGATAATGATAAACACCAAATGATACCTAAGAGACTAGGATATACATTGAAACTAGAATCTCAAATATTCTCTCTACTATAAATTCATGAACTCAAGGTGCCCTTAAAAGGTTTTCAACATGTTTCTGAATGTAATCATAGAAATGAATTTATAACTAAGGTACATGCTTAGAATGATAAATAATAATGAATAAAGACCCAAATATATAATCATTAGAAACTATAAAACATGTTATTGCATTTCATTAATAAGAAATAGTAAAGAACCAAAAATATTTTCTATTGACTTGAATAGAAACATTACAAACATCAACACTTCATAATGATGCAATGGGGAAAAACATGGTGAGATTTCTCTTTTGACAAGGGAGACATGAACGTGCTCTCAAAGCTTGATAATGGTTGTATAGATGCAACCACCTTATCAAGGGAGACAAAATCTACACATAGTAATTGATGCTAAAAAATCTCTATAGAACTTAGACTTGAAAAAGATGGATGCATAAAATGACCTATATTAACCAACAACCAACAAAAACCTTGACATGTAAGACAAATCCCCTATTTATAATTTTTTAAATCTAGAACCATGGGTCACAACTTGCAAAATTTTAGAACAAGCCTTTAATTCTACCAATATACATCCAAATTTAAATATTCCATGCCACATCTAAGATCTTCACCAACTTAAAGGGAAAGAATCATTACTACAAATGATTTTGAAAGGAATGACAAGGACTCAAAATCACCTAGAGTATATCATTTGATATTTTGGCTTAGAAGGAGGATATTCTCTTAAAGGGCCAACCATATTTTATCTTGATGTGGAACTACTTGAATATCTCCTTAATCACTCACTTTCATAGATGAAGGGAGAAAATCAATTAAAAGTTAAACAAATTTTGTCCTCATGTGCAACTTATTTAGAAATGGTTTCTTGTTACTCAATTGAAAATTGTGGAAACTTATGGATATGAAATCTCTTTTTCATGCATGCCAAGGAAAACCCATTACCTATAATGATGGCTTGAGAGATGATCCTATTATGACACAAAATAAAAATTAATCTATGATCATGATGGGAAATATTAACTCTAGAATAGATTTTGGATCTTCTTATATATTTTAAATTATTGCAATGTCCTTGGAAAACCCATCAAGTTTAACCTTAACTAGGACACTTGTCATTTCCTTGTGAAATTTGAGCCCTTTGAAAAGTTTGTCTTGAATTCCACCATTGTATATTCCTTTCCCAATCAAATATGATCTATAGATTATTTTTATGAGATGCTTAGATCTCTAGTTCATGGCATGAATTCATACTACTTATCATTTATGCATTTGCCCACAAGATATCTAACTTTTCAACCTTGGTTACACACCATTAGATCTAGCTAGGGTGACTAAATTCACTCCATCAGATCATGATTCGAGGAATGAGACATGATTGGATAGTGCCCTTTACCTAACCTTGGGGACATTTAACTTGGTAACTTTATGGGATTCCTATGTACTTTACAAATAGTCTCTACTATTTTGACCATCCTCATGCCACATGGATATGTTTTGCTTGATATCTAGTCCCATTGACTTATCAATTACTATCTTAGACTATCATATCTTTGAAACATGTTCATGCCCCATGAGCTTGACAGTTATCATGCCTATGTTTATCCTGAGTTCCTTTGAATATTCATATTTTGATCATGCATCATTGGATCATCCTGATCCAAAAAAATGTGTGCCATTGGATCTTCCTCCTTTTAAAAAAATGGATACTTCACAAGGTCTAAATTTGACATCTACATGCCCATCTTGGACATTTTAATCCCATGGTTAGTCCTTAAAGCTTAAAGTTATCATTCGTTCACCCATCAAAATATGTCTATGAGACCATCATACATATAAGTTAGAAATATTTCTTTAAAACATTGTTCTATGGTAATTTTATCTAGGTATTTATATTTGAAATAACTATTTTCCTTGGCATTTTTGCTTTGGGATTTTATTTGACATAATTATCCCACAAGATTGAGTCTTTAGCCTCTAGATTTTTACCTTCATCAAAATAATTGTTTTAAACATTTTTTCCAAAATAATTCCCCCCAAAATAAATAGTATCTTTAAGTTTTTATGAAGGAATTTGAAACTTAGCTCTTTTTACTTTTTTGGGATGAATTTTTTAGACATTTTGTCTAAAACAATTTCCCCATAGAAATTGAACATGGAAATCTTTCTGAAGGAATGCAATTCTTTGTAACTTTTCACTTAGGCAAAACATCTTAAGGAAATAAGACTTCTACTTTGTAATAACTTTTATAAAATTACCTTTTAGGCACTTTAAACATACCCTTCATTTTTTTTTCAAGGGCACATGTCCTATGGAATTACCCTTTAGCCTTTTAGAATAGTCCTTAAAACTCTTAAAAATGCCTTTCAGACTTTCTAAAAGTGTCCTCCATCTTCTAAAAATGCCCTTTGAAATTATTTGAATGTCATTCACCATCCAAACTTATCTTTTAAACATTGTGTATAACCTTTAGGAATTTTACAATGGTAGAATGCTCAAAGGAAATAACCCTTAGAAAGTTTTACAAAAGTAAAATGAACCTTCGAAAGTGCCCTTTGGAAATTTTGAAATGGAAAATTACCTGAAGGAAATGATCATTCAAAAAAAATTCAAAGGCAAAATGAACCTTTGGAATTTCTAGAAACACCTTTGGCTAAAGGAAATAAGTCCCTCAATTATTCTGGGCTTTTTGTGTGGGAAAAATGGAAAAGTTCCCTTCAAACCTTTTTTTATGGAGAAAAAGTTTGAAATAAATGAAATATCCCTTTGATATTTTTGTTTGGACAAATTACCTAAAGGAAATGACCATTTAGGATTTTTGTTTGAATAAAAAGTCTGAAAAAATGACCTAAAACAAATGAAATAGGCCTTAGGATATTTGGTAAAATACTTGTCTCAAAATAGATAAGACATTGAATTCCCTCAAAACTTTTGTAGTGGGCAAAATTTCGTATAGAAATAAGTCTTCAAAAAAATTTCTGAGACAAAAGCTCGAAGACCTATTTCTATCAAACATTGTGTTCATGTAAAAGCCTAAAAAATATAAGGGATAGATACACTTCACCAAGTAAAGACTAGGCAAAAGATTTATCCAATTTTTACATGAACTTGACCTTCCAAAGGAACACTTTAAAATAGAAGTTGGGCTAAAGACATAGTCATTTACACAGACAAGGGCCCAATTTCTTAGGTACGATTCTAATCACTTACACTGTCTCTCTCTTAGGGATACATACCCCCTATGGGTGTGAAAAAAACCATAAAACATAAGACAAGGTGCCAATACATTGGGTTATTGAGTCAAAACTTAATTTTTAGCAAACATCCATGAAATCTCAATAAAATATGGTAGACTTAAAAAATAGATCAAGAGGATCTAAAAATGAACACATAAGAAAAGGAAATGGAGAGAACTATACAAACAAGACCCAAAGTAGAGGGGAAACAAAAAAATAAAAAAATAAATCAACAAAACACTATGCAATATGGTACATATGTTGCAAATAGACTCAATCAAGGAAGTATTTCAAATGCCTACAATTGACTGGCAGCTCTAGTATTTCACCATCCATATCTCTTAAGAAGAAAGTATGATCACCAATTATTATAGTCAATGGAATAGGGACCCATCCAAAAGGCATCAAAATTTTGATGTTTTCCTTTCTCCTCATGCCTATTATCCCAAAGTAGAATCAGATCACCTACTTAGAAGGTTCTTGGAGTGACCTTTCTAGCAAATATTTTATTTAACTTCTCTTTGAACTTAAGGTGTTTTTCATGATCTTGTCTTTGAGTTTCATCATGATTAATAATTTGGCTCACCATACTTTCATAGTGGTGGATTTGTTCATCATTCCCTAGCTGTTTCATAAGCTGATAGGTGTGGAACTATAAATTCATAAGCAAAATTGCTTGAGCTCCATAAACAAGCTCAAAAGGGATTCTGCCTATAGCTCTCTTAGTTGTGATCCTATCATCCCATAAGGAAAACTTTATTTATTCACCCCAATTCTTCATATTTTCCTCCAATGTTCTCTTGATGATATTGAGCAAGTTATTATTACTTGATTTAACTTATCCATTCCCTTGAGGGTTATAATTAGAAGCATAGGTAAATTGCAACTAGGATCCATCTATGTTTAGCACTTGATGAATCAATTATTTCTCTAGTGAAATCCATTCCCCATTATCTAAATGGGCCTTTAATCATCAAAGGATACAAGGTAAGAGAACCTAAAGAATTCATCCTCTTAATAAAGCATTGACATTTCTCACATCTTTTGACTGTTTGAAAAACATCCTTAAATAGTCATGGTCACTAATAACCAAATATTATAATTTTATGAGTTATAACTTTAGGTGTAGAATTCCCACCAAAAACTCCACTATGTAAGGCTTCAATTAGGATAGAATTCTATTCTTTTAGCACACATATTAGGAGAACCCCATTTGGATACTTCCATGTTAGTCCATCCTTTCTCAAGAGGTACTTTTGGGACACAAGCTTGAGATTTCTTCTTTGCTTTTTATCCAAGCCCGAGGGGATAATTCAAATTTTTCAAGTAGTAAACAATGTATCTATACCATGGGGATATGCTAAACTAACTCAATTAATAATCAACATTAAACAAAACATTGTTCACCTCAACAGCTTGCAAATTGGTCTCAACCATATACTTTGGCAAACACAAAGTGATATCTACAAAATTAGACATAACCTTTCTTACAAAGTTAATCTATCTAAAGAAAGATTGAATTCCTTTCTTGGACTATGAGATAGGCATTTTTTTGATGTATTCAACCCTTTTTGGGTCAATCATGACACCATATTTGGACACTATATGTCCTAGCAACTTGGCCTTTTATACTTCAAAGTGGCACTTTTTGGGATTCAGAGAAATGCCAAACTCCCTAAATTAGATCAATACCTTTTTAAGATGCTTCAAATTCTCTTCTCTTGTTTTGGAGTACATAGTGATATCATCTTGATATATAATAATGAATTGGTTAATTATCCTTGTTAAAATAACATCCATAGCTCACTAGAATGTTGCACCAACATTCAGCAATCCAAATGCATTCTCATATATACTTAAGCTCCCTAACATGTAGTGTGTGTGGTCTTGGATCTTTCAAATTCCTTCCCTACAACCTAGTTGTATCCTGAGAAGCTATCTAATGTGGACAACATTTCTGATCTAGTAACACTCTATAACATATTTTCTATATTGGGTAGGGGATAATTTTTCTTTGTAATAAGCTTTGTTAATATTTCTTGAAATCCACACACAAATGGATATCACCATTCTTATTTCTTATAGGGACTAATTTTTTAACCCAATATGAATACCTGATGGGTTGAATGATGTCACCATCCCTTATCTTATTTAATTCATCTCTCATCTTAGTGGCTAAGATGGGGTTAATGGGTCTCTATTTCTATTTAAAAGGTTTTATATCAGGCTATAATGGGATGACATTCTAGAATAAGTCTTTCCTATATGATTTTAGCTTAGAATAGGACAATGCTAAGAAATCATGGTACTTCCTTAGTAAATACATGTAAGATTTTTTATCTATTATATTTAGGTGAGTATCCAACCAAACCTTCCTTAGATTCAAATGATAACCCAAGTTACACTTAGTCACATCCTTTAAGATGAATAAGTCTCTTGAATTAATTTTATCGACTCCATATAAATATGCTTTTAGATTGACTAGTCCTCTTGGGATAGTGTTTACCTTCAACTAAATAATATATTTCCTAAACAAGGTCTCCTTCCTATTATTGACTTGAACCATGGGTTCCAAGTCTATGAGATGACCATATAACTCAGCCTCATAGTTTTAAAACCTATTAATCTATTCAACATAATTAAATACCTACCAATGATGAACATTAGCTAGAATTAAAGGTTTGACAAACACCTCTACTTGATATTGATAGTGAGGGCTCGTATTTGCAATGTCAAATTGAGAACCTAACCCTACAAGTGTATCAGCTTCTTGGGTGAAACTCCTATCATTATAACATAGATTGAATGCATAAAATAACTCCAAAAAATCTTATAAATCATTCCAATATTGTTTCAACCTTTTACTTTTGTGGAAAAATCACTAGGGATTTACTTTACCACTAACTTGGAATTACCCTTAATAGTCAGACATTTGATTCCATATTCATGGGAAATCCTTAAACTAAGCAAGAGTGTCTCATACTCAACAATATTATCAGTGCACTTGAAATAAATATGTAAATAAAACATAAATTATTTACCATTAGGGGCATAGAACACAACCCCAACTCCATTTACAAGATTGGAGAAAGCCCTATCAAAGCACATCCTCTAGACTACATTTTATTTATCAAGTTCAACATCAAGAATAATTGGATATTTGATAATATAAACATTCTCAACAAAGTTACTAATCTCAACATCCATGTAAAATAATTCATTGAGAGCATGTTTTATATCTTCAATCACATGCAACATCTTTGGTTATCTATAAAGTCTAACCATCTTACCCTCTAAAGGAATGATGGTATAGTAAAGGTCCATCTACACCAGACCATTGATTAGCAGAGTCATATAAAAAGGATCCAAATTTAGTTGACTCTCGACCAATGTAATACAAAAATAAATCTTTAGAGTAGGTTCAACAACCTCTTCTAATTATTCATCTTTTTCTAAGGTTTATTGGGGTATCTCAACTGTATTCATAGTTGGCCTTTCACCAAATTATAAATATTCAAATTTCCTCTTCTTGTGTTTAGGTATTCTCAATAACTCAATAAGTAGTATGATGATCTTAATTTGACTCAAAACATGATCCATGTCACACATACTATACTAAGGAAAAGGCATATTTGGTGGAATGGTAATGACACCTTCAGTTAGAATATAGTCACTCAATGTTTGAAGGGGAGTAGGCTAGGATGGGTTAAACTTTTTAAACAACCACCTTTAAAGGTGGATTTTTATTGAGATCATTAGCACCATTAGGGATGTTAGACAATATGGGCATTTAGTTACTCTTAGTTGGATCACTTCTAGGCTTAGAAAATTAGGTTACAAGTGCTATCTTGGGAGATTTTTAGACTCCTATAGCTTTATTTTCTTCCTTACTTTCATTCTCTACCCTTGAATTTTCAAGGGTAGTGTCTTAAGGAGAAAAACTTGGTTGCCTACTTCTCAAATTATATTCCTTCTTTTAGATAGCTACTATAATAATTAATAGTTGCTTATCCTCAACTAATGGATTTCCCCCATGATATTTTTTGATCATCATAGAGAGTAAGAGATACAAATAATGGATAGGCAATTCATATGCTTGTGCCACATTGACATCATAAGAAAATTCAAAAGTTGGGACACTTTCTACTTTAGTAACTCTCTAGAAATGATCAAACATAGTACTATTCAGTAATTCCATGGAGGTCATCAATTCATATTGAGGTCTTTAATAAGTGAACATAAAAATATCATATTTAGATAACACATATTCAGGTGCATCCAAATCTTTGTCAACCTATTTAGTAGTTACACATGGAGGGTGTTATAGGAAGAACTTATCATACCAAATAATGTACAAATAAGAATTTATAGAATTCACTTTGGCATTCAAAGAATTAGGCACCTCATTTTTAGCCCCTCTTTTTTAGTTTCTATACATCCTATCTTTACATGGAGGCCTCTTTCTTTAATCATTATCTATATTGTGCAAATCAGTCCCCCTTTACACTTTATTTGAATTCAGAGCTCTATCATAGCTATTAGACACTTGAGGGATTCCCTTTTTAGCTCTATCCAACTTATACAAAATTTATTTGACAACAAAGGCCAAAGTTTTGATAGTTTCCTCCAAGTTGATTGTCTTCATGGGCTATGTCTTTTCTATATCGACCAACTTCACGTCATCCTACTTGTTCAAAGGCTTTCCCATAGCCTTGATGTTATTTTCAATTTGGATGGCCACATTGAATGTTAATCATATGTTAGTGGGAGAATTTTCCCTTAATAAATGCACAACCTTCTTATCAAAGGCATCACATTACTTTATTAAGCATGTTATATCATTAGGCCTAATGTTTTTGGGTAGTGACATCATAGTCTTGTTAAATTTTGTGTTAAATTCCTACACACACTCATTAGGATTCTTCATGATATTTTAAAGTTTAGCCAAGAGAAACCTTGGGTCAATCCTAACACCATATTGAATTTTGAAAACATTATACATCTCTTCTCATGAATCAATGCATCCAATAGTAAGGGAATTAAACCATTCTCAAGCATCTTTCTCTAGCATGTGTACAAAAAACTTGGTGCACACATCCTCATAGTCAATCTCATAGTCTTTAATGATATTATGATAGGCCCTTAGATGCTGATCACCACTCATTACATTATTCCCTTGAAATTTTGGGAGGCATTTCCTAACTTCATGTGGAAACTCATTAGGATATATTTCCATCTCAATAAAATAGATGGGTCTAACCCTAAGAATTATAAATTTAGGATGTGCATTATCCTCTTGGTCCCTATGCCTCATGATTGGCTTAATAAGAGGTTCAATAAAAATGGAAAAGAGATATGAGAGAGTGAATAAGTTGGACTTGGTGGATTAGACCTGGGAGGGGATTCAACCAGTTGAGAAGGATCTAAATAATAAACAAGACTATGTGTTTCAAAATCAATAGAAGAGCTGTGATAGTCTTCAACAATGGGTAGGTCAATAAAGATCTCAAGATTTTCAAAAATTAGACAACCTTTAGTAGCTTAGATATGCCCTTTAATATGCTTCCAAACTTATCCTCTTATTCTTGAAGGAATACCTAAGGATAGAACAAGTCTCTTTAATAGGTCAACTTTGAAAGATGATCACAATCCTTCCAACTTTGAGAACACATAGATACTCAAAACTAAAAGTTAGTAAAGATTTATAATAAGAACCAATATTTTTTGAAACCAAAAACTACAGTAGGAGTCACCATTAGAAATAATCTCATCAAATAGAATAGTTTATAAACTATTGTGATACAAACTAAAATTGAACCTACTAAAGCTTATTGAGATTGATAACAAAGACACTAAAATTTTATAAATATGTC
Source organism: Torreya grandis (assembly GCA_037957365.1). Classification (NCBI taxonomy): domain Eukaryota; kingdom Viridiplantae; phylum Streptophyta; class Pinopsida; order Cupressales; family Taxaceae; genus Torreya; species Torreya grandis. The sequence goes on from JARHVA010003103.1 coordinate 1,783,217, forward strand.
CAAAAGGGATAAAAACACCTTTCACCATGTAATGTTAATAGTTATTTATACCAGACTTAGTAGAATTCAAATTATCAAACCTTAAAACTTCTAAACATGTCCCCAGTGGAGTGTTGTTATGTTGACAACCAAGATAGTGAGATTAATTTAGTAATAGTAGAGAAATTTCAAATTGAGAGTAGCTCTCTACAAGTGTCCCCAAAAACATGAGAGATAAGAATTATCTTGGATAATGGTACCATTTTAGATGTTGATGGACCAAAGATGACCAACAAAGATACATGCATAGAACTTTCAAACTGATAGTAGCTCTCTACATAAGTCCCTAACAACATGGGTGATAAGAATTGTTCCCTGGTAATGGTACTAGTTTGGCGTTGGTTCCTAGTTATACACCTCTCTAATATAACCTTGCACACTTGAAGAAAATGGTAAGCAATGATTGAAAACCTTCTAGAGTGTCATTGTATTTGGGGGAGGGTTTGGCATCATGAATGGACAAAACTAAGAAAGTAACTAAGAAGCACCTATAAAGGGTATGGTTAGTTCCCTATTAATTTTGGCTCTTCTTGAACCAATGTGAGAGGACCTATGGGGTAGCTTTATCACATGGACCAATTTTACAATTCAATCTCCATAGGGATTCTTAGCACAAGAAAAAAATATGAATAGAGAATAACCAAGCTTGCACACTTTAACCATCAAGGGTTATCACATAAAATTTATAAACACTCTAAGTCATACACAAGTTACTAAATATAGATGAAACTGTGATTGAAACCTTCATTTTTAATAATCTTAGATAGTAAAGGTACTAAATAAAGACTAAAATTCTAGGATTTAAGGTATAAACTACAAACACATTTTAGATATTCAAGATATTATGTATTTGAAAGACAAGTAACACTTATAATACACAATAGGGTGTGTTATTTTTAGGTTAGAATAGTGTAAGACAAATGCATAATTAATTATAAAATGGAGGGTAGTGTGTTGGTGACTTCCAAATAGCAAAGTTTCTAGCAGTATTTCATGATAGTGTTCCTTAGTAAAAATGCAAAAAAGATTTCAAATTCAAGACAATGATAAACACAAAATGATCCCGAGACTATGACATACACTAAGAATAGAATCTAAAATATTCTCTCCTACTAAATTCACGAACCCAAGGTGCCCTTAAAAGGTTTTAAAAAACACATTTCCAAATGTAACTATATAAAGGGATTTATAACTAAGGTACATGCTTATAATGACAAATAGTAATGAACAAAGACCTAAATTCCTAATCAATAAAAACTATAAAACATGTTATTACATTTTATTAACAAGATACAATAAAGAACCACAAATATTTTCTAGTGACTTAAAAAGAAACATTACAAACATCAACACTTCATAATGCTTCCATGGGGAAAATCATAGTGAGATTTATCTTTTGATGACGAATACATGAACATGCTCTCAAAGATTCCTAATGGTTATATAGATGTAACCACCTTAGCAAGGGATAAAAATCTACACACAATAATTGATCCTAGAAAAATCTATATAGAACCTAGACTTGGAAAAGATGGATTCCTAAAATGAGCTATATAAAATAAAAACTAATAACCTTAAAATAAAATACAAATCCCATATTTATACATTTTTGAATCTAGAACCATGGATCACAACTTACAAAATTATAGAACAATCCTTCAAGTCTGCCAAGATACATCTAGCTAGAATATATTCCATGTTATGCTTGAGATCTTCACCCACTTGTAAGGAAATAATCATTGTTGTAACTACCTTTGCAAGGAATGATGAGGACTCAAAATTTTATAGAGTATATAATTTGATCTTTTAGATTAAAAATGCCTTTCACAGAGATTATAAGGAGGATATTCACTTGAGGGGCCAAATAGATTTTATCTTGATGTGGAACTACTTGAATATCTCCTTGATCACTAACTTACATAGCTAGAGGTAGAAAATCATTTGAAATCCAAATAGATTTTTTCCTCATGTGAAAATTATTTGGAAATGCTTTCATGTTACTCAATTACAAATTTTGGAAAATTTTGGATAGGAAATCTATTTTTGTACATACCAAGAAAAACCCATTACTTGTAATGATGGCTCAAGAGTTGATCAGATTGTGACATGAAATAGAATGTGATCCATGATCAAGATGGGAAATATTCACTCTGAAATAGCTTTTAGATCTTCTTATATGTTTCAACTTATTACCATGTCACTATAAAATCCATCAAGTTTAACCTTAATTGGGACACTTATCATTTTCTCATGCAATTTGAGCCCTTTAAAAAGTTTGTCTTGGGTCACACTATTGGATCTTCCTTAACCAAGCAAATGCAAGCCATATATCCTTACATGAGATGATTCCAGCTCTAATTCATGGCATGTAACCATGCCACTTGTTATTTTTGTGTTTTCCCATGGGTTTTTTGACTTTTCCCTTGACTATGCACTATCAGAACTAGTTGGGTCAAGCAAATGTGTTCTATTAGATCATGATCTGAGGAGTGAGGCATGATTAGATAGTGTCCTTTACCTAGACCTAAGAACATGACACTTGGAATTTTGTGGGATTTTTGTGTACTTTTTAGATAGTCTCTACTACCTTGAGACTCCTCATGCCATGTGTAAATGTCTCACTTAATCTCAGGTCATGTTGGCTCATCAACTACTAGCTCATTCTGTCAGATCTTTAGAACATGTTCATGCCCTATGAGATGGACATTTATAATGCCTATGATTGTCCTAAGTTCCTTTGATTATTCAAATTTTGATTGTACATCATTGAATCATCATGATCTAAATAAATTTGTGCCATTAGATCTACCCTTATTTTAAAATAATTGGCTAGTTTATGGGATCTAATGTTGACATCTATGCACCCATCCTAGATATTTGAATCCCAATGGCTAGTCCCTACAACTTAAATTTGATGTCTACATGCCTGTTAAAATATGTCCATGAGACTGTCATACCTAAAAGTTGGAAATATTTATTTGAGACTTTGTTCTATGATAATTTTATTTGAATATTTATTTTTGGAATTACTATTCGCCTCAACATTTTTGCTTTGGGATTTTTCTTCAGCATAATTATCTCATGAAAATTGAGTCTTCGACCTCTATATTTTTTCCTTCATCAAAACAATTATTTTAAACATTTTGTTAGAAAAAATTATCCTATAGGAAATAGTCTCTTGAATTTTTACCAATGGAATTAGACACTTATCTCCTTTGCCTTTATTGGGATAATTGTTTCAGACATTTTGTCTAAAACAATTTCCGTATAGAGATTAAACTTGGCAATCTTTCTAAAGGAATACAATTCTTTCTGACTTTTTTATCAAGTAAAGTGTTTGAAGGAAATAGGAATTCTACTCTGTAGTAACTTTACTAGAAGTACCTTTCTGGCCCTTTGAACATACCATTCAGAATATTTATCAAGGGCACATGCCCTATAGAATTGCCCTTCAACCTTCTGAAATTCCCCTTAGAACTCTTGAAAGTGCCTTTCAAACTTTCTAAAAGTGTCCTTCATATTTTAAAAATCCCTTCAAAATTATTTAAAAGTATCCTTCACCATCTAGACTTATCCTTCACACATTTTGTAAATACCCTTTGGGAATTTTGTAAGGGTGAAAAGACCAAAATAAATAACCCTTCAGAATTTTTGCAAAGGAAAAATGACCCTTCAAAAGTTCCCTTTGGGACTTTTGAAAGGGAAAAATGGTTGAAGGAAATGATCCTTAAGAAAAATTTCAAAGGTAAAATGACCTTTCAGGATTTCTAGAAGCACCTTTTGCCAAAGCAAATAAGTCCCTCAATTCTTTTGGGATTTTTGTGTGGGAAAAATGATCTAAGGGAAAGTTCCCTTCCGACCTTTTGTGATAGACAAAAAGTTTGAAATGAATGACCCAAAATAAATGAAATATAACTTCAGGATTTTTTTTAGATAAAATTCCCAAATTAAATGACTCTTTAGGATTTTTGTTTAGACAAAATTCCAAAACAAATGACCTAGAATAAATGAAATAACCCTTAGGATGTTTATTAAAACACTTAGCCCAAAATAGATAAGACATTGAAATCCCACAGAACTTTTATATCGAATAAAATGTTTGACAAAACTAAGTCTTTATAATTTTTATTTGAGACAAAATCTACAAGATCTATTTCCATTAGACATTATGTTTTTGAAAAAACCCCAAAAATTATAAGGGACAAACACATTTCACCAAGTAAAGACCAAACAAAGGACATAGAC
>JARHVA010003103.1:1790000-1797500 GCA_037957365.1 Torreya grandis
CAATATGAATCTTGATAATAAATATTATGTAGAGTCTATTAATATTAAGGATGATTTATATAAAATCATTCTTTGAGTCTACACATCATATATAAGTTCTTAAATTCAACATTATAGAGCGAGCAAAGGATACATAGCTAAAAATTCTAAATATTTATTAGTAGGAATGGGATAATGACACTAAGATAATATCTTTCAAATGGGACAAAAATATATATATATATCAATAACCAACACACAAGGTATTGGAAAGCATTGGTATAGACTTTGTACCAAATTTAGTGACCATAGGTGATTACTAGATGAAACCAAAAAATAGAGGGGTTCTAGTTGTTGAAATATTATCAAGATGTATTACCCATAAATTTTTTAGAATTCAAGATTGTATACTCTTCATTATGTTAGATGTACATATAAATTAAAGAGTTCACAAAACCTATAAATAATCACCCTTAAAGAATAAATCCCAATATAAATCTCAAAGTCAATGCCACTATAGACTAGATGTAGGAAGTATGGATAATTTATCCAATAGAGATAGTAAATTGGTTAAGTCCAATAGTAAATAAACCCAAAATTTTAGGAGAAAACATAGTCTACAATGACTATAGGGCACTGAATGATGCTTTTGTAAATGACCCATTCTTGATTCCATTTAAAAATGAAGTTCTTGAGTCGATCACTGGACACGAAGAATATTCGTTTATAGATGGAATTATTGTCTATCATCAAATTATCATCAGAATAGAAGACCAAACAAATACCACTTATGAAATATAATGGGGATTATTTGCATTTAAGGTCTTTGATCTAAAAAAATCTCCTAATATTTTATCTATAGTTGTATTCACTACAATCAATGACTTCATACATGACTTTATAGAGGTTTATATAGATGATTGGGTTGTTTTTTCTATATTCAAATATCAGCTTTCCAAGATGCATTTGATTATATAAATATGTTGAAATCTACACATAACTTTAAATTTTTTGAAGTGTTTGTTATTAATAGTTTTTGGTCTACTAATCGAATATGTAGTATAAGGTGATGCTATTTTGGTTAACCGAGACATAATCACATTCATTAGTGGGTTTATACATCCTATAACTTCATCTGAAGTTTGATCATTCCTAGGGCACTCTAGGTATAATTTATCAAAATTTAATAAGGGGTTATGTAGTTATATACACTCCATTAGAAAGACTATTTTGCAAGGATATAAGGTTTTAATGGACCCATAAATTTAAATAAGCATTCAAAGATTAGGAGTAAAAATTAATAAAAACACTAATATTGGTATTTATAGATTGTATTAACCATTTCACATCGATGTAAATTCTTTAGGAATCAAAATTTAAGTTGTGTTATCTTAACCTGGAGATGGGAGCTTGAAAAAACCTATTCAATCTACAATATGGAATATTTTAGTGGTTGAGAAGAACTGCACCACTATAGAATGAGAAGCTTTGGCTATGGTGTTATCACTACAGAAATTCAAGTATTATATTTTGGCTACACTACTTGAATTATTTATAAACCACCAAGCTCTATGATATCTTGTTAGCAATATCACGATAGGAAGGATGCATATCTTAGTGGTTAATTGTATTTAAATAATTCCATTTTAAGATCAATGTCAAGAAAGGAATAGAAAACCTATGGCTAGATTTTCTCAATCACATAACAAATATTGAATACCTAGAATAATTATAGGATGAGTCACTGAATGCTCATTTGTTCCAAATATCTATGATCCTAGAGAATATTTAAGACATAGATAAATTTAAGAAATAATGGGTTTTCATGTGCATTATGTGGATAAGGATAAAAAGAAGTTGGTTACAATAGTACTACCATTTTATATCATCAATGGGATTATTTATAATATGGGTAAGGATTTTTTGTTTCCCAAAGTAGATTTTCATCATGAGAGACAAAATTTCAAAGAAGAATCACATCAAAGAGTTATTAAAGGACACTTTTCAAGGGAATCTACTACAAATAAGATATTATAAAGTGGTTCGTAGTGGCCTAATATATTTTAGGATGCACAAAGAGTATGAAAGTTAAATAAAAGGGATAAAATTCCTTTAACACATTCTATTTGTGAAACCATTTATTGAAGAAGCACATCAAGGAGTTATGGAAGGACACTTTTCAGGGGAATCTACTACAAAGAAGATATTACAAAGTGGTTCATAGTGGCCTAATATATTTTAGGATGCACACAAAGTATGAAAGTTAAATAAAAGGGATGAAATTCATTTAACACCAATTATAGTTGTGAAACCATTTGAATAATTAAGAATTTAATAAGAGATATTATATTTACACATTCCATAAATTAAATTGTAGTGGTTTCTAGGTAAAAAAATATGGAAGAGTTTTTCAACCAGTGTTTTGGTTCACATTCCATGAACCATCATTAGGAAGATAAAAAAATGATAAGTTTGTAAACTATGAAATTCCTTTATAGATATGACAATAAAACTCAAATATGTTAGTGATTCAAGGGTGGATAGAGTTGAGAAGTGAAAATTAAGTTTAAGAGTTATAATTCAAATAAAAGAATAAATAATTAAAATAAGTAAAGTATGAGTTAAATATTGTATATCCTAACTTATAATTTCCTTTTTATAAATTGAAAAATAAAATTCATAATGGAAACCTAATAGCTTAAGTTTATAGCTATATCATTTTAATTAGAATAGATTCTAGTTGTTAGTATTATTATGTATTGTTTATAATTATATTTGCAAATGATGAATCAATTATAAGAGGTTACTATTATAGATTTATAATAGTAAGGTATTAATAAATATTGGGTTCAGATTTATAAGATGTGAATTAAAATTCTTAAAATGTACAATTCACACTCGTAATTATATTTTTAGTTTATAATTGATAATTTTATAATAATTTATAGTAATAACAATTCTCAATTTATAAATTAATCTAAAATTTAATGTTGAACTTAGATTCTATTTTTATAATTTTTTAAGTATTTTTATAGGTTGAAATTCAAATTTAACTTAATAATCAAGAGATTTAATTCACGTCTTTTAACTCTTAGTATGAAGGTATTTATCTCAATGCCTTATAATTATAAATCTATAACACTAATTTTTTTACAATTGAATTATAGTTTTTAAATATACTTACAAACAATATATGTTAATATTAACAACTAAAATTGATTATAATCAATATGATATTATTATAGACTTAAACCATTAGGTCTCCATTTTGACTCTAAAAGTTTCAATTTATAAATTAGAATTTATATGTTAGGATTTACAATTGTTAACTCATAATTTATTATTTATAATTTTTAAAAATTATTCTTTAACTTAATTTTTAAAATTTTAACTCTAACCAATTAAGAATTTTAATTCACATCTTATAACTCTTAACCCAATATTTATTAATACCTTACTACTAGAAATCTATCATAGTAACTTCTTATAATTGAATCATCGTTTGTAAATATAGTTATAAAAAATAAATGTTAATATTGGTAACTAGAAACTATTCTAATTAAAATGATATAATTATAAAATTAAACCATTAGGTATCCATTATGACTTTTACTTTTCTATTTATAAATAAGAAATTATAATCTAGGATTTACAATTTTTAACTCATACTTTAATTATTTATTCTTTTATTTGAATTATAACTCTTAAAATTAATTTTTAATTCTCAAATCTAACCACCCTTGACTCAATAAAATATCTATGCTTTATTGTCATATCTATAAAGGAATATCATAGTCTGTAAACTTATCATTTTTCTCTTTCTGATGATGGTTTGTGGAGTTTGAACCAGAATGTTGGTTGAAAAAATCTTACATAATTTTTAACCCAAAAAACATTGAAATTTAATGGGAAATTTATTTTTAGGAATTATTAATCTACTTATAAGGTTTATCCATGACATATATATAGTTAATGTGATAGATTACTTTTAAAAATGTGTAAAATTTATTGTAACACCAAGTTGTAGTGCTAAAGACACAACCAAAATATTTTATAAAAAAACATAACTAGGTTTGGATGTCATGTGAAGCTCATCAATGATAGATAAATGCACCTTATAAATAATAAAATAAAGACATTAACAAATTAATTGATTATATATCACCAAAATCATATGATTTATCATCCTCAATCCAATGGGAAGGCAAAAGCATCAAACAAAATTCTTGAGAATATGCTTACTAAAATATGTGGTGTGTAGAGAGATGACTACGAGGATCAAATTCCTATAATTATTTTATAATAAAAGACCAACTATAAACATGTGATGGGATTCACTCATTTTAAGTTTGTCTAAAACATGGAAGGAGTGATGCCAATGGAATATATAGTTCCTAGTCTATGAATTATTTTGATAATGTGACTAGGAGATCAAGACTCACTTTAGGTAAGTTTGTTAGATTCAAATCATATATAAGAAACCATTTAGAGATCAAGTTTGAAGTAAATAAAAATATCCTAAAGTCATGGAATGATTCCAACCTAATATTACAAGAATTTCACCTAGAATAGATAGTTTTTATATGACAACTGATTTAGGGCTTCTCAAGGGAAGCTATGCATTTGGTGTAAATAACCATATGTTATCCATGAATTATAATCATAAGGAACTATAGTACTCATGTACCTTCAAGGAACCATACTTAGTGTTTGAGTAAATGATTACGTGTTTAATCCCTATCACCAATGACATTTATAAATCTCATGCTAAAATAATATTAGGTTTTGAGTAGAACTATGTAGTTAGGGAAATTCTTTTATTTTACAATTTTTCTTGAAAATTTTCATGGTTTTGGTGTAGTTATGTATAGTTATATCTCTATATAATACACACTTGAAACATATTATTAAATTAAAATTCATAGAGCATGAAAATAAAGTATCAAAATAATGAAAATACATAGATTGGTCAATGCATACATAAAATAAATAAGTAAAAAGATGAGGTTCTAAAAAAAAATATGGAGTAGAGATAATAAATAGTAACTACCAAGTGAGTTAATGAGAATGATTATTAAATATTGCATCATTTTCCAAACATATAGATGTGTCATATCTAGGTAATGCAAAATAAAATGAACTCTTTATAATTGAAAAGGAAAGGAATCTCATCAATGAACGATATAGTACTTAATAATTAATATATCCATTGAAATGTTATGGTAGCATCATAACAACCGATGTAATTCAAAAATTGGAAAAACACAATGAAATGGAAAATTTGATAAAAATCAATATGAAGTGTCAAAAAAGATAGGTAGAAATACATACATACATAAATACATACAACATACATATATATATATATACATATATATATACATATACATATATAATATACATATGTATATATATATATATATATATATGTATATATATATGCCACTCTACAGAGCTAGATTATCACTTTATAGGGTTAGGTTACCACCTTGATAAGAGAGTGAGATCAGTCAAGCATCCGATTGGTTTAGTGACCCTGGAGAGAGATACCCTAAGACAAAGAGTGGGGGTAGTAGCAACACCAATAGAAGGCTATTATTCTATTTATATTTGAAATGTAATTCAATTGGTTCTCTTGACCTTATATATATATATATATATATATATATATATATATATATATATATATATATATATATATATATATATATATATATATATATATATATATATATATAAGGTCAAGAGAACCAAGTGAATTACAATTCAAATATAAATAGAATAAAAGCCTTTTATAATTTAAGTTTTAGCTATCTACCTGAGCACAAATCCATTAATGTAAACACTACATAACAAAGAAATTAGATAGATCCCACATTCTAGAACCATTTTCTAACACAGAGAAGGAAGATATGGGGATTGTGTTGGAACTCAAGAAAATAAGATATTGAAACCCTACCTCCTTTTTTTTCATTGATTCGTCGAAGGTTGAATTATTTTCCCAGTCACAAGCCATATGTTTATGTCTAGGATCCATAGCCATACCAAAGATTATCTGAGAATATGATGCATAATTACTTATTAAGATTCATAATTTTGGTCAATTGGATGAACTAGTAATGACTCTCCTAATTTATTATAATGAAGGGGTCATATACTTTTCATAAGTGACCAAGCTTCCAACCAGAGGGAAATATTTTTCATAGTACAAAACCGAGATCCCTCTATTTTATTTAGACATAAAAGATAAATATGAATGAGCATCTAAAAAGATTCCAATTTATTAATTGAATGATGTTGTAGTGATATTACTCATAGAATACATTGCAAAGAGATACTATAAAATGACAAAAGGTACAAGGAAAATAATTATGGGGCATCAACATTTCACATCAAATGATTAAAATTAGAGAAGAATTAAACTATCTTGAATCCATAGTAATTGATTTGATCACAAACAATAATAATGTTATTATAATGTATCATAAACATTACAATGCCATTTTTTGGTATTATTTGTTTTCTTTACACAATGGAAATACTTCGATGACCCTATCACACTAGATGTATACTATCAGTATCCCACCACTTTCATTAATCTTATATGGATGAAAATGGGATAACACTTTATGTCATTTGGTTACTTAAACTAATGGTTGATTTAAATCTAGGAGTTCATTAGCTCACACCCTCAAGTGTCTATTGATATCTTTCATTACCTAGGATTTCGTTCCATGATCACTAAATTTTAAAATAGAATTCAAATACAAATCCATGATGTCACAAATCCACCTACCATAATATTCTCATTCTTCATCACCATGTTGGATGCACAGTTAGAATTCATGATACATAAATCCATGATTTCAATATTAATACCACCATTATGATCTACATTTGAAGGATCCATCACTTTGGGTTTTACCTTAGAGGGAAGATAACTTGTCCTATGGGAAGTCTTAGATGAAAAATAGGCATATTTTAGCATAGATATTATTTTATATAGTGTGATACTTAAAAATCCATAAAAACCTTTTTCAAAGCACCATTTTCTAAGAGAGAGATTGAGACTCAATAGGTTCGTCTAAAGGTAAGTATTGCCAACTTTTGCTATTTTATTTGATAGATAGATATCATATAAGATAATATGTATTGAATTTATAACTCCTTGATTAGATTAATTATATACTTAAACTTAGTATATCTATATGTTTTTTTTTTTAAATTTCTATCTTTGACCTTAGGTGATCTAGACCCACATGATCCCTTGATTGTTTGTTTGTGTTAAACCATACTGATTTGTGCCACCAAATTTGGTAAGCATTAGATTAGTTTTATTTCATGTATATAGACATAACTAGGGTTATTTCATATTGTTATTTTCCTAGAGACTTTGGAATCCTCTCCTTTAGTGTTGTGTGATAAGTTCTCCCTTAGTTATGTTTAGTGAATCCATTTTGGTCATGCCCCTAATATAAATAGTATTATAATAGATTTTGGTTGACTACCTTATCCAATATT
>JARHVA010003103.1:1802500-1875000 GCA_037957365.1 Torreya grandis
ATGAGTTAATCCATCAAAGTAATAATACAATATTTAATAAGTGTAATCATTTATCTAATAAAGTCACCTATGCATAATTCTTTATAAATAGATTGACAAGAGATCTAAAAATCATCACTGATGTTGAAATATCATATGGAAAGAGAAGAGGGAGGTCATCATTAGATGGGTTATACTCCAACCACATAGCCTTTTAGATCCGTTTCAAAACTCTCACAAACTAAGAGTATCCCTACCCTTCCAAAAAGGTAATAAATGCATTAAAATTATAGAGAAACAGAGAATCCATATGGATTAAATAATTTATCATGAAACTCCCTAAAAATTTAGACAATGAACTATAATTTGAATGATGTAACATTTGTAATTTATATGTAGATGACCATATAATAAATGAAATCCTAAATACATCAAAACTTTAGTACTAATACATGTATGATAACTACAGACAAATTAGTGAATGTCACAAAAAATCTAACCCTTATATAGAAAGTTTCATTACTTCATTCCCAATTTAGTCGATCTTCTCATAGGCTCCTAAGTTATCATTCATAATATCATATTACTTTAAACATCCTAATTTTTTCCCATACGGTTAAAATTTTAAAATGGTTATTCTCATGATGAGATAAATGATTAACTCCCATGAATATATTATAATTCATCCTCAAGATCCAAGCACATAGTCTTTCTAAATGTCATTTTATAATTTCCACTTAAGGGAAATATATCATTTCACCAAATATATGATGTTTATCAATCATACTGAGGTCAAATGTTACATATCATTTCATAAGATCAAATTTTATATTTTATGCAAATAACCAATCGAAGCATAACACATGGGTGATAATGTACCCCATGAGTTTCCCATACTAGTTATGAGATTAATTATTGTATTATATTATATAAATATTTACGTCAAAAAAATTAGACATAATATCTCACACAAATTTAACATCATACCCAATACAAATTTCAATATTTCTGATCATTTATCAATCGATAATTCTCACCCTTTATGTTTTGTAAAAAAATTAATACATGTGAGAAAAAATGTTTTCATAATTTAATCCATAATTAGGTTAAAAAGAAAAAAAATTAATGATGATTGATAGGTTTATTACATAAAATTTTATTGAAACCTATTTTAAGTATGATAGTGAACTAATTTTATCATTACTTTGCCATTTTGATACCTTTATTTTTCCAACCCACTCAACTAGATACAAAAATAACTTGAGTTAAACACTACTTAGAAGATGCATATAGTAGCAATACCAAACCTAAGATTGGATTTAACATTAAAAGGATTTTTTGATCAAAGTGGAATTGATATCTTAAATAAAAATATAAGTATGATTCATTTTCTAAGGTGCCTTAAATTATCATCTTATCAACTAGAACTTGATTTCAAGGAAGGAGATTCATGTGGTTGGGGTTACCATGCCCTATTATTTATGTTCATAATTACTATATATAAATCATCATAAACCAATAATACTTTTTTTGAAGTATTTAATGATATAAATATGAATTATAAGATCATCAATATGTTGATTGTAATTATCACGTCATATAAAACTATCATGTTAGACCCAACTAGGTTAACCAATAGTTACACCATTTTTTTCAAATTTAATTACTTATGAAACCATTTAAAGCTATCTAATTTAATTATCGCTTGACTATTAAATCAATCTAAATCAATAATTTTTATAATAAAGTTAACCCAGTGGCTATAAGTTGATCCATCTAGTGTTCAAATAATATATAAGACTACAAGTAAAATATTTGTTAACAAATTACAATAGAATGAAGCAAGTAAAAAGAATACTTATATAATTGACAAATCAGAAATGAATAAGCTTATATCCATTGTTGTTTATAATTATAGAATATTTTAAAATTACACATCCACCATAATGATGAACATTCATCAAATAATAAATTACAATATAGTATAAGGTCATATATATAATAAAATGAGTAAAATAGTAAAAATGATCTACTAAAATAGATCCATGATCCATAAAATAACCTAAGTATAATCCCAATAATTGAATAAATTGATAGAGGGAGAGCATCTTCTAAGTATTTTACCTCCAACCATAGACCAATGATCTCCTACACACCTCTCCACTAGGAGTGGCCCCACATTTCACAAAGGGTCAAATAAAAATAATGTGGATATCATGAAATCAACTAGAACTCATGTGTGTACCATCACTATTACATGCATCAATCAAATAGATCATGGAATCCAATCCTTTATCTAAAATATTAAAAAATACATGTAAACTAGAAGTATAGTGAAATGAAAATGTCTCAACTATAATATTACTTTGTAAAAAGTTTTCATTATAGTATTCAAACTTAAAAATATGAGTCATTTTAACTCACAAAGAACTCTCTATTACTGAATCATGACTATCACATGATAACAAGGGATAGATATATGAGTTACCCACTAACATACTAATATAGTTATCTCTTGTTATAAAATATAATATTCATATAATATTCAAAAATAGAATAATACAATTTCAACATGCACTAAATATCGTGCATCAATCAATGAAACATGAATCTCATATCCCAATTCTCTTAACCACAAGAGTAATATTCAAAAATCAATCTAGATATGGATTGTTGACTAAAATAATAAATTAGAATATCCCGAGTCTCTTTTATACATACCTTAAAACACCATTCATATTTTAACATGAGAGTATAATTCTCCATCAACAATATAACCAAATGAGTTTTTTGTTATATCATCAAATTCAAGTAATGATCAAAGATTTATCTTTATATTTTTTTGACAACTCAGTCCTTCCTAGAATTTTTTTCTTCATTTAATTAAGTTCTCATATTTGAATTTATTCATTACATAAGCATACCATTAATGAAAAAATTTCCTATTTAAAGAAAAGACAATCACTTGAAACTATAACTCAACATTCTCATTATAACTTATAGTTGTACTAAATCATCATGATAATCTTAACTATGTATTCAATTAGATCTCACATGTATATCTAAATATGTTCATATTCATTTTAGGCATATATAATATATAACATTCTAAGAAATATAAACTATTAATTATTTACACTCAAGTACCATAATATTAGTTAGTACTATATAAGTCTATAATGAACTATAAATGTTTTTATAAATACATTTACACATATGAGTATGTCTGAATCTATTTTAATATATCTAAACACACACACACACACACACACACAAACACACACACACACACACACACACACACACACACACACACACACACACACACACACACACACACACACACACACACACACACACACACACACACACACACACACACACACACACACACACACACACACACACACACACACACATATAGACACATACAAAATTCATTTTATTATTATTTAAGATCCCTAAAGCATAAATTATTGTATAATAGGTAATAAAAACTCAAATTATCCAATTAATAAAATGAACCTTAGGATAGCTCATAGCAATATTAGATCTCTAAGTTTTACTCATCCATTTCTTCCTTCACATTCCATCACATACTATCATTTAGAAAAACCTCATAACAAATATAGGACATAATCTAATAATAATTATAAAATTATATCCATTTTTTCACATATAAATACGTATCATTATAAATATTAAAATATCTAAACCCCATATAGATTATATACTTATGGTTCCCTTATACATTTCATTATATCATATTGTAAAATAAAATATTAATTAAATAAGCTCACTTTCCATTTATATCTTATATAATAATATACCCTATCATCACTCATAAAAAGAGTCATTATGCATATTATAAAACCTAAAAATGATACATCATCCTCCTAAGTAGGCTCTATATGTTGATTACAAATCAATAATATTTGTCCTCACTTGCATATCTGAACATTTTATTTCCTATATTTTCCTTTTAGATTCCATTTGTTGCATATAATTTCATATAATATGTATTTTATTTATAAGTGTTGTCATTTATGTTAATTTTTATGTCATTAATGTCAAGGAGCATCTGGTAAAGATCCATGGTGAGTGGTCTTTTAGGTATGTGCTTGATGTGGTAAGGAAGCCATGTGACAAAAGATAATTTAAAGGCAAATTAACATCTATTTTGGTGAGAGATAATTAAAATGCAACCTAATGTCTCTTTTTTAGGTTTATCTCAAGATTCAAGTCAACTTCAAGTTTTCAGTGTTGTCAGAAACAAGTATAATGGTCAAGTGAGCATTGAAACATAGCTATGAGGATATAGGTATGCTTGAGGATATGAGAGAATGTTGATAAAAAAAATATACTATTGTAGTGATGTGAAAGTGTTTTTTAAAGAGTTTTATTTTTTTATATCATCAAGTTAAGCATGTTTGAGTACTATTTATTGACTATAAGGTGTCTTGAGAAGCCTAATTTAGACCCTATGAGAAGGTGTGCATTCTAAAGTTTGGTGAATTAAGTAAGCACAATCCTATGAGATTTTTTTTGGAATTGGGTGACAATATAATTAAAGTGTAGATAATTTTAAAAGTGTTTTAAGGTACTTTTTCAAGTTTCAAGTGCTTGAGAAGCTTAGACATGGCACTAGTAATGACATGTAAAGTTCTAGTGAGAAGGTATAAACATGGTGGCTTGGTGAGATGAGTGTACATTAGAATTATTGGTTGTATTCATTTTATTTATCATGTATTTGAGGCATTGGATCACCCATGAGAGTATTAAGGTGAGCCTATAGGGGTAGGACCTTCAGACCAAGTCTGCATCAAGATCACTTCTAGACCCTACTTGGCCTAATGAGGTATGAAGATCAGTTTTAAAGAAAATTTTACATATGTGAGAATGGAAATAGATATGATATGTTTTTTCAATAATTTTTAGAAATTTTGAGGTCATTTTTTGTAGTAAAAAGACATGAAAAGTGTTTTTGAAATCTCTCAAGGACACAGAATGAAGGCATGCAAACCTGAAAAGGACTTTTAGGTGATCATTGGCGCATGTAACCTCTACATGGGAAATTTAGCTATTAAGGAGAGATAGGGAAGGGTAATATATAATAACTATAGGAATTGTTTTTGGATTTAAGTGGCAATCATTTATGAATAATCATTAACACTAAAACATATATTAAACCTCTCTAAAACCCTAAAAAGCACCTAATGTGAAAGATATTGTTCAAAACAACCTAGAATGGTCTCAAATGACTATCCAAGATATTATGGGTTGTATTAAACTCTCCTAGGAACCTATATGTGTTATTAAGTTGTTAGGTGTGTGAGTATACCCTATAAGAAAGTGCACATTTCTTAGAGATTTATTATAGCAAACAAAGTTGACCAAGTCAAAGTTTTAAAATTGATGAAGGTTGAAGATTTAGACACATATTTTATGTATTTGATGTTTTATGGATTTTTTTTAGTGACAAATTTTGATAAAATGGTCATCCAAGTTAGCCAGTCACTAATAGGCCTAATGGTGCAAACAGTGAGAAACCTAAGCAATAGTGACAAGATGATTAGGAATGGGATATCATGATATAATGATGAAACCGAGTACATTGAGATGGTTTTTGGGACTGATATGTCCTATTAATTCTTGGTATAAATCTTTAAATTTAAGTACATTGGTGAAAATGATGAAGCCAAAATGACTTGTCTGGCTCATTAAGGTCTGTGTATAGCAAAGTCATAAGATGGTTTGCAAGGCAAATATTTCCTTTTTACCATATAATATTTATATATATAATTATATAATGATCTAATAGTATCATATAATTTCATAATAATTATTTACAAGTGGTCATACATGTGTTTAAGGTCAATATCACCATGACTGTGCTTTAAGGTAAACTGGTATATTTGGCTAAGTAAATTGCAATGACGAGTTTGAGACTATATGAGACAAGTTTAATTATATAATGAATATGTTGTTATATTTTTAATTTTATGTGCTATAAATTATTTTTTAAGGCTCTAAAGTTAGTGAGAGTGGTTGAAATATTGAATACATAATGGCTTGTCTAGTTCTTATTTGATTGTGTGTAATGAGGTCAAAATATTAGTCTACAAGACCAATATTTGACATTAGACATTATGATTTTTGTACTTGAGAGTGGTATATAGATGTCAAAATATTTTGTTAAATTATTAGTTTTCATGATAAGTGTATTTTAAGGTGTTGAAGATCAATTTGTTCATGATTGGGTTTCAGAGTGTTATGGAAGTTTTGAGTGGGCTAACTGTAGAGAAGTGTTTGAGTCATTTTGCCCTAAGTTATGAAGTCTAAATTACATGATGATGTTATTATTTTCATGTATTTAATTTTAATTTTATTTATTTACATCATTTCTAGATAATTTGTGTTTAATCTTTACTAGTTCAAGGCAAACTTTCTATGTATGAGAAGTCCTAATTGCGAGTAGTACAAATGGTGTGCTTCAAGTGGTGGTTAGATCTAAAAAGTATTATGAATCATAGATGAGATTAGTAGATACATATTTTATTTTTATATGATATTTTACTTCCATGTATGGATTTATAAAAAATTTCAAGGAAGGTAAAGTGTAATGTGTCCTAAAGTAGACCTAATGGGATTAGGTCTCCATGAGATCTAAAGGTCGAATGAGCTCTAATAGAGTTATGATAGACCTAAAAGGACTCAAAAATAATTTTATTAATGTTTATAATATGTGATAATACCTATTACATGGATTACCTAAGATTTTATGGATGAGTATCTGACCAAAAGGGATATGAGCAAGAGGCTTTTATATATACAAGGTAGTTTTAGGCCTATTTTGTAATGTATAGTGTATGTGAATGATATAGCACACTATTGAGAAGGAGGTAATTTATACCATTATATGAGTTTATAATATTAGTTATGAATAATTTATTGTGTTTTTATGTATGAATATCAAGTTCATATGACATAATCTATCATGAAAAGACCTAATTGAGCAAAAAAGCCTAAAAGGCAATTTGAGAGGGTTAGAGAAGTGAGAATATCTAAAGATGGTGATCATCATATGTTATGTGAGAAAAAATGTTTTATTAAGGTGATCAAAAGTTTCATGTGGCTGAGTTGGTGTTGAGTAATATAGAGGGTTGGTACCTCCTTGTAAATTGGTACTTGTTAGAGCCTAGCTGGGTTGGTGTTTAGCTAGTTGGGGTTGGTGTTACATGTGAAGTTGGTGTTTCACTAAACTTGATTTTTATCTTATATTAATATATTAAATTTGTAAATATATTTTTTTTTTATTCATATTGATTTTTTCCCACATAAATGATGTGTTCTTATGTTTCATGCTTATGTGGATAAGTGTTTATGATTTCTAGATCTATATGTTTGCTTGGATGATTCATGATTTCATAGGTGAATTTAAATGAAAGGTTTTGAAGATTAATTAACCCCCCCCCCTCCCCCCATAACCTATTATTAATTTTTACTCCAAAATTTGGTATCATATATGGTCCTTCAAAGTAGGTATAACATCCTAAAGGAGATCTTAGAAGCAAGGATGGCTAGTTAGCAAACTCAAGGTGGCTTTTTAACTTTTAATCTAAATATTTTTGGAAGTATGAAGGTAGGAATGGGTCATTCAAGAACAAGAGAAGTTTCTATATCGAAGAAGATAATAACTCATTTGATGTAAGTGACACAATTACATTTGATAGTGATGATGATAGTAATAAACATGAACATGAAAATAATGAAAAATTATTCATGGATATATAAAAATATAATGAGATTTGATCAAATGGGAAAGGCCTTATGAATGATGAAAAATCAAATGAAGAAGAAGCTAAAGTTAACCTTGAGGAATATTTAGTGAGTTCTCTAGAGGATTTGATGTTCTAAAGAAGGAATAATCATAAACTAAGATCATTAATTAAGGTCTATGAAGAGCATATTAGTTTGATTGATAAAAGACTGAGTAACACATCTAAGGAATATGATGAGATGATCAATTAGATTGAAGAATAGATGAAGATAGTCATTGTTAGAATAAAAGATAAAGAGCAAGAATGCATCAAGTATGAAATTTAAGAGGAAACCCTAAAATTTGAGTTGGATCAAGCATCTAACAATTTCAAGACCTTTATGAAGTTTTAAAAGTGTATTGATGTTGTAGATAACATCTTGATTAGTCATAAGTCTTCAAGTGATAATATATGTCTTGGTTTCATAGAAGACCAAAAGGAGGCATCTCAAGTCAAGGAAAAGGTTAATGAAGACAAGAAGGTCAATATGAAAAGACAAATTATACAAACTAATGCTATGATGTATGATAATTCATTCAATGGTTACTATTATTCATGCAATTAGTTTGGTCATAGAGTAAGAGAGTGTATAAGACCCTGTAAAATGAATATGCATGGGATTATGTAAGGAATAATCATTCAATAGGTATGTATGAGTATATAGTTTTCATAATGTGGGACATAGTGAAATATTCTATCCTAATAGAGTTAAAAAGCCATCAAGTCAAAACAAGATGTTTGAATCACCTAGAGTGCAAGAGAGAAGGAAAATGAATGTGTGGAAACCAAAGATAGTAAAGGTAGTCCATGTTAAGTATGTAATCCTAAGTGGACTATTTTCTAGGATAAAATATACTTCATATGTGAAATAAAGTCAAGAATTTTCATTATCAACTCATATTATTGACCACATGGATGAAGAAGAAGTCAAGCCAAAGAGGTTAATCAAGCATTAAAGGATCCTAAAAAAATTTCAATCTTGTGAGAGCATCGATATCTATAAATCTCCAAATTTTGTGTTGTTTTAATTATATATGGAAAGGGGTGATTTCATTAGGCTTCATGGAGACACTCTTTAGTTATAAAAATCATGGTGGATGGTTGATTTGAGGGGGGACTATTTAGGTTGTTCATATGCTCTAAGTATATTTGTTAAAAATCATTGAAGATCTCAAGTTGTGAATACAAAGGGGGAATCCTTAATTATTTAGTTGATGTCAAGAATATGGTGGCCTAGTATGTGATCTAAGATTTGTACCATATCGATTCATGTCAAGGACAAGGTGTGTAGTCTTGAGATATGAATAAGGCATGCATGGAATAAGGGGGAACATGTACATTTAATTATTCATATTCTATGTGTTGAAATTTTGTTTCAAGAAGGTGTGATTATAGATGGTAGTTTGTGAAAGACATTTGTTATTAATGTCAAATGGGGAGAAAGTTTAATAATGGAGATTGACTAGGTTGAGGGAGATGAGAGTGATTAGATTGGAGAGTGTGTTACCATCAATGAAAAACGGTAAGTTTTTTGATAAGTGTTATCATTAATGTCAATTTTGATGTCATTGATGTCAAGGTAAATCTAGTGAAGATGCATGGTGAGGGGGATTTTAGGTATGTTCTTGTGCACTTGATATGAAAAGGAAGCCATGTGACAATAGAGAATTTGAAGGAAACCTAATTTATATTATGGTGAGAGATATTATGAAGGAAACCTAATGTCTCTTTTATTTTTTGATGTCAATATTTAGGTCAACTTGAAGTTGTTAATATTGTCACAAAAAGGTATGATAATCAAGTGAGCATTGAAGCATTGCTATGAGGGTCTAAGTCTACATGAGGCCATGATAGAATTTTGATCATAAAGAGATTTTTATAGTGATGTAAAAGTTTTATTTGAATAGTTTTTTTGTTTTATACCATTGAGGTAAGCATCTTTGAGTATTATTTCTTGAGTATAAGGTGTCTTGAGAAGCCTAGTCTAAACCTTATGAGAAGTTGTACATAGTAAAGTTTGGTGAAGTAAGCACAAGCCTATGATAGGTTTTTTGGAATTGTATTATAATATAAGTAAATTCTAGATAATTTTATTAGTGTTTTAAGGTAATTTGTCAAGTTTCAAGTTCTTGATAAGCCTAGACATGACACTAGTCATGGCATGTAATGTCCATATGAGAAGGTATGATCATGGTGGCTTTGTGAGATGAGTGAAAATAGGCATCAATGGTTGTATAAGGTTTATTTATCATGTATGTGAGGCATTGGATCACTCAAAAGAGTATTAGGGTGAGCCTATAGGGGTACGACCTTCAGACCAAGTCTAAATCTAGACCACTTCTAGACCATAATTGGCCTTATGAGGCATGAAGATCAATTTTCAAGATAAGTTTTAATATTTTATAATTGATGGAGGTATGATATGTTATTTAAAGTAAGTTCAAAAATTTTGAGGTCATGTTTTGCAATAAAAGGGCATGAAAAGTGTTTTTGAGATCTTTCTAGTACACAAAATGAAGGCATACAAACCCAAGGACTTTTAGGTATTCATTGGCATGTGTAACATCTGCATGGGAACTTGAGATATTAAAGAGATATGGGGAAGGGTCACAAATAATACCTATAGGAATTATTTTTGTATTTAAAGGGCAATCCTTTATAAACACTCATTAACACCAAAACCTATGTTAAACATCTCTAAAACCCTAATAATGACATGATGTGAAATATCTTGTTAAAAACAACAAAAAATTATCTCAAATGACTATATAATATATTTTATGTTGTATTAAAATCTCCCAAGTACCTCTAAGTGTGATTGAGTTATCTGGTGTGTGAGTAGACCTTATAAGAAAGT
The DNA here is from genome assembly GCA_037957365.1 of Torreya grandis. Classification (NCBI taxonomy): domain Eukaryota; kingdom Viridiplantae; phylum Streptophyta; class Pinopsida; order Cupressales; family Taxaceae; genus Torreya; species Torreya grandis. The sequence goes on from JARHVA010003103.1 coordinate 1,813,157, forward strand.
GCACATTTCTCAGAGATTTGTTGTAGATGTTAGAGTGGACCAAGTCAAATTTTTAAAATTGATGAAGGTTGAATCTTGGGAATCATATTTTATGTATTTTGTGGTTTCTATATTGGTTCTAGTTCTCAAATGTGCTAAATTAGTCATCCAAGTTAGCCGGTTGCTAACATGCCTAATGGTGCAAACAGTGAGAAACCCAGGCAGAAGTGAGAAGATGATTAGGAATGGGTTAACATGATATAGTGATGAAACCAATTACATATATATGTTTTTTATGAATTTTATGTCCTATTATTTCTTTGTATAAATCATTAAATTTAGGTATAGTGGTGACAATGATGAAGCCAAAATGGCTTGTCTAGATCAATAAGGTATGTGTATAATTAACTCATATGACTGGACTCTAAGACAAATATTTTCCATTTGACCATATGATATTTATATATAATAATGTTATAATTATCTCATAGGATAATATAATTTCATAATAATTCTATGAAAGTGGTCATAAAAGTGTTGAAGGTCAATATCACCATGATTGTGGTTTAAGGGAAACTACCAAATCTAGGTAAACAAGTTGTAATGAAGATTTTGAGACTTTATGCCATGATTTGAAGTATATAAGGCATATATATATATATATATATATATATATATATATATATATATATATATATATATGTAATTTTATTTTCTATCCATTATTTTTTAAATCTTTAAAATTCGTGAAAGTGGTTGAAATATTGAAGCCAAGATGGCTTGTTTGGTTATGGTTTGACTATGTGTAATGAGATCAAAATATTGGTCTACAATTTCAATATTTAACATTATACCTTGTGATTTTTGTATTTTATAGTGGTATATATATTTAAAAATATATTTTTAAAGTATCGTTGGTCATGGGAAGTGTTCTTTCATGTGTTGAAGATCAAGTTGTTCATGACTGGGTTTTGGAGTGTTTTGGTAATTTTAAGTAGGCTATTTGTAGAGAAGTGTTTGAGTCCTTTTTCTATGAGTTTTGAAGTATAAATAACATGGTGATATTTTTAAGGTCATTTGGTTTTTTTTTAATGTGATTTATTTCCATGTTTTTTATATAATTTGTGTTTAATCTTCAGTGGTTCAAGAAAAACTTTCTATGTATGAGAAGGCCTAATTATGAATAGTACAAATGGTGTGATTCAAGTGGTGGTTGGATCTAATTTTTTTTGTGTAGCCTATATGATCTTATTATAGGTATATGATATGTTAATACCATGTGTGAAGTTTTTAAGTGTTCCAAGGAAGGTAAAGTGTAACGTGTCCTAAAGTAGACTTAAGAGGATTAGGTCTCCATGAGACCTAAAGGTGAAATGAATTATAATAGAGTTATGATATACCTAAATGGACTAAATAATAATTTTATTTATGTATATAATATATAATAATACCTATTACATGTCTAACCTAAGAGTTTATGTCTGATTATCTAACCAAGAGGGATATGAGCAAGAGACTTGTGTGTGTGTGTGTGTGTGTAAAAGACCATTTTAGGTTTATTTTGTAATGAAGAATGTATGCGAATGATATATCAAATTATTGAAAATGAGGAATTTTATACCATAAAATGAGTGTATAGGATCACTCATGAATAATTGAAAATGTGTCTTCATATGATTATTAAGGTCATATGACCTAATCTATCTTGAAGAGACCTAATTAAGTGAAGAAGCCTAGAAGGGAGTTTGAGAGGGTTAAAGAATGAGAAGAGATAAATAAGGTGATAATCATCTATTGTGTGAGAAATAAGGTTTTATTAAGGTGATAAAAAGTCTCATGTGGGTGATTCATCTAAGGGGTTGGTTCCTCCTTGCAAGTTGGTGTTGGGCTGGGTTGGTGCTTAGCTAGTTGGGGTTGGTACTCCATGTGAAGTTGGTACTTAACTAAACTTAATTTTTGTCTTATATTAATATAGTTCATTTTCATATATCTATGGTTTTTCTTCCCATTGAGTGTTTCCCACATAAATTTTTGTGTTTATGTTTCATGATTATGTGGATAAGTGTTTATGCTTGCTAGATCTATATGTTTTCTTGAATGATTTTTTATTTTTAACTTAATTTGAATGAAAGTTTTTGAAGAATGATTATTTCCCCCCTCTCAGGTTTTTTTCTTCCAACATATTTATCAATATATAAACTTGTATATGTAATCTACAATATATTTTCTCCTTAATAAAATCTACCATCAATCCTTTGCCTAATGGTAAACTTTATCCAGTAAATTTTATCCTTATTTATACATATGAATAGAATATTATTTATTTTTTATAAATATCCAAATACAATGGTCTCAAATTAATACATCACTTAATGTGAATCAACTCAAATAACTAGGTTATAAAATAACTAATATGTTTACTAAAACTATACATGTAATCCTTGAATAGAATAATAAATACATATGGATACTAACTCTCCAAGAAGATATCAATCTCATGTCTAAGCTTAATAATTTTATATGTATAATAAATATAATCATTTTTTACTTTATCTATATATATGTGTATATCTACTTCTATGAAAATGACTGTATTAAGTTCCAAAATCCCAACTAGTCACATAACCCATGAATCTTATAATTCCACATGGCTGAGGTTCAATGAAATCATTACATATTCTCTCTCTCTCTCTCTATATATATATATATATACATATACATATATATACATATATATATACAACATATAAATATACATACATACATACATACATACATATATATATATATATATATATATATATATATATATATATATATATATCCCTCTCTCTCCCTCTCTCTCCTCCCTCTCCCTCCCTCTCTCTCTCTCTTTCTCTCTCTCTCTCTCTCTCTCTCTCCCTCTCTCTCTCTCTCATATATATATACATATATATATATATATATATACATATACATATATACATACACACACACACACACACACACACACATCCCTATCTCTCCCTCTCCATCTCTCTCTCCCTCTCCCCCCCTCTCTCTCTCTCTCTCTCTCTCTCCCTCTCTCCCTCTCTCTCTCCCTCTCTCTCTCTCTCTATATATATATATATCCCTCTCTCTCTCTCTCTCTCTCTCTCTCTCTCTCTCTCTCCTCTCTCTCTCTCTCTCTCTCCTCTCTCTCTCTCTCTCTCTCTCTCTCTCTCTCTCTCTCTCTCTCTCTCTCTCTCTCTCTCTCTCTTTGTGTGTGTGTGTGTGTGTGTGTGTGTGTGTGGGTGGGTGCATGGGTGGATGGATGGGTGGGTTTGGGTGTTTTAAAACTATACCTACTCAATTGATTTTTTTCAAATAAGTTATTAAAATAAAATTAACTACAAAATTATAAGGAAATAATAATCCATCAGAAATACTAAAAAATTTACAATGTTAAAGAACCTGTTCCAAGAATGGGTTCTATAAGTGGGAAGAGGACATCACAAATCCATTCATTTAGATTATACATAGAATATTCCAAATAAAAACCCTAGAGAGAGGTAAAATAACTCTATTCAAGCTATAATATGAAAACTTATAGGTTTAATAAATATAAGAGGTTTGACATAAATTTTATAGGCCTAGGAATGGAATAAAATTTGGTGCTTAGGTCTATTACTATGAATTTATAATTTCATAAATAAATCTACCCAAAAATATGCAATTGACTAGAAATAAATCTATATACCAGTATTTTATTTAACATTTCCTAAAAAACTTCTATACTATGACAAATGCCCATTTTGTTTCTATGCATAGAACTCAATATTACTTACTTGGTTAAGAATGAGCAATGTTTGATCACAGATTTGGGTAGGATTTTTACTCTTGAATAAGACATTCTTTCTCTCCTTACCATTTTAAGTTCCCATTTATTTTTATTAGTTCCTTTTCCACCATTCATGCATGTCCTACATGATCAAATTTATCTCCAAAATCCCTTTTGAGATCTCCATCATATAACTTGTGTTTGTAAATGCACCATTACATTCTTACTACTATTAAATAGTAGTTATAAGCCCTATATTCAACATGGTAACTACTTTAAAACCCCCATGTTTCCCAATAATTACAATTCAACTCTTTTTATCATCATAAATAACTAATAATAACCCTAATCAATTACCTTTTATCAATTCTATATTGTCAACAAAGTATTACAACATCTATAATCTTCTCAAATAAAAACCTAATTCTTGTCACATTTTTAATCCATGACTTTCACTAAGCTACACTAGCCATTAAATTTTCAAGGTTTATTCCTTTAATTTATTTACTATTAGGTTATTAAGCAGCCAAAAAGCATGTTAGTTTACAACATACGCCAATTTTAATAACACACAAATATTATAGTTTATAATGTCTAAAGTTTTGAAGTTATTTTTAAATTGTTTTCTTTTTGATGATATTTTGCCTTCTTCAGATCTTATGAAATGTATCAAAAAATGTAAAATAGGAACCAAACCAAGTTAGTCAAATAACAAAACAAGTTAAATTCCATTCAACCTCCAATAACTATAATAAAGAACATGGTTATAAAGGCATAATTGAATGGCATAAATCAGAAAACTTGGCATAAACTAAATTATATCACAAAGCATAATGTAACCACCTAAATGAATGCATAACCAATTCAATTAGATCAATACACTCATGCCTACTAGATATAATGCATTAATAATCTAATCATAATCTAAATTAAAGCAAAAAAGACTCATTTATTACCATAAAACTAATGGATGTAACATGTATTTCACTCAAATAACTAAATATGGTGTGTACATGGGTTTGGATGAGTTCTCTCAACCCTCATTATTGGTATATGCACCCCCTCTTTGATGATACTCTTCTTGTATACTATCTTTGAGGGAAGAATAGTCCTACAACTATCTGTGATGGAAAATAAGTAAATTGAATCCTCTTAAAATAAATTAACGTATTGGTAAACACGTTAAGAGAAGTGGAAATTTCAAAATTCGTGTGTATGGCTCAACAATATAATCTCATTAAGAAATATAATCTCATGGATCACTGGAGACACCATGATTGATTTAAAATGAATTTAATAAATTTGATGCTAATAGACACCATGATTGTAATCTATGCATATAATTACACCAAATCAATTTTCATTGACTAGATTAAAACCAAACTATGAACCTTTATCAATTTCATACAATGGGTTTTTTTCCTATTTTAGTTATCTAATATATCAAATCCATATGATATGAAAGATTAAAACTTTGATAATGTACAATGTTACCTATTTCCCACAATTTCATTGCATCCATTTTTACAAATGATAATTAATTTCATTAATTATTAGGATAAAAAATGAATAATTCATAACATATAGAGTAGTTAATAAATAGAAAACAATAAAAATATTAATAGTCCTATTACTAACCATGCCTTATAATGTTTTAGATTATGGTAAAAGTAGGTTTTCAAGGGACCCCGAAACCCTAGTACAAGGAAAGAAAGAAAGAGCATCCAAGACCACAGGCAAGGCCTAAAAACTACAACAAGGAAGTAATAAAAACAAGTTTTTAATGGACCTGAAACCACCAGAAAGACAACCGGTCAAAACCTAGATTTAACAAAGATCTGGCTACACCAAAGGCAGAAGATTACAAAAAGAAACCATAGAACAGGACCAATTTACATAACCAACAAGAGGAACCAGACTATTCATCCAGTTCCAATATCATTTTCATAGTTTCTTTTCCTTTCACAATAGTATCCTGGGTAGTGGTTGCCACCAACATGGCTCCTTCTTGTGTAGCCTTCTTTCTTGAACTTTGTCTCATCCTTTTGCTAGGTCCCTCCAAGGCTTTGGTCTCCTCGTTAGCTCTTTTTCCAATATTGACAGCAGCAGCACAAATATTGGATGTAACTTCCTCCATTTTCATTCTGTTGTCCTTAGTGAGTTCCCAGAGGTTATTCTCGTAGGCTTTGAGCTTGACTGGGATATATCTTATCTGATTTTCCATATTGTTAATTTTGTTCCATACAGCTTTTAGAGTATCTTCCATAGTTTCCACTTTCCTTTTGAGATCCATGATCTCCCTACACGTCCAAGAATCAAGTTGGAAAGATGCCTCTACTTTGTAATTGACCCAAGTCATTGGTGTGTGTGTTTCATCATTCTATTTTTTCCCTCTCCATTCCTCAAAATTTTTATTGGGACTATTCTGGCTTCATCAAAGGTATCCTCTCGACCCTTTTGATCCTATTCATTAATTCCAGTTTGAATTTCCATGTCCATTTATTGATTATCATCTTGAACTATAGTTCCCTTTTCATTTCTTGAAGCAGGGTCCTCAACAGGGCCATCCTGGACAAATTCATCCTCTGACACTTTTTGATTTTCCTCCATAGCTTCTGTTTTGTGTGCAGAATCCTCCTCTGTGTTGACATTTTATTTTTCATTCTTCTCAGGACATTCTTCATCCTCATTAGAGTTTGTATCCCAACTTTCAGTTCCTTCTTCTTCCTCTAAGTTTTCCTCCCTGGGTTTATCAATTCTCTCCCGTTCAATATCTTCTTCTACATTTTGATTTTTAGCACTAGGGAGCTTGATTTTGCCTTTCCCTTTTACACTTTCACTCTTTCTATTCCCTAACTCCTTATTTTTCCCCTGGTTAGGGTGCTTTACCATTGCATTATTCTTGCAATAGCCTTCAATTAACATAATAAGGCCTTCATGTAGGATAGGGCACGTTTCCTTTTTCCTATGAGCATATAAACTTTGGACCAAGGAGAAGCGAAGGTAAAAGGGAAAATACAAACGTACCTTGTGTGTGAAATGGTTAAGGAAGACAAAGTGGAATTTGTGCACTCACTTACTTCTTCCGTCCAGGATGAAGTACTCCCTTATACAGCTTAAGACATCCCTCCATATCCCTTTAATCTAATCCAATTCATAGAAATCTCTATTCTTGACTAGCTTCTGCTCTTCCTCATCTGTCTTGGGGAACTTACAAAAGGCCTCATTCGAAATGCTTGTCTGCTTGGAGAATTTAAGTCCATCCGTAGGCAGCCCTGTTACCTCTGATATAAAATACTCTATTAGGTTCACTGTGATACCATGCAAGGTGACCCTTTCATCAGTCCAATTTTTGAAAAAAGTCATTGTGATATGCGGTTTTGACCCATGGAGCCTTTCCATATAGTTCACAACTTTTCCTTTCTGTAGAATTCTCTAGACTTCTTGTTTCTCTTTCCATTCATCACAGCTCTTGGGTTCCTACTTCCTGGGTTCTCCCTTCCTTTCACGAGCCATACTCATTTTCTTTGAAACCCAATCGCTATGGTCTTTACAATGATCCCACCTGCTACCAAATTGATTAGAAAGTCGGCTTTGTTTGTGCATATTTAGGATCCACTTCTCACTCTTGTGGGCCTTCCTCTTTAATGATTGTTGTCCTTTCCCCGCGCTACCACTCCTCCAACTCATTATATTTCTATTACACTCCAATCTTTCCTTCCTTTCCATGGGTTGCATCATGAAGAATGAGCGCCCTCAAATCCACATTCTTTTCTAATGTTTCATGCCACCTCATTGTTTGACCTGTCTGGATTGCACAATTAGCTAGCCAATCTGCAACACCATTGGCTTCACGAAAGGTGTGGGTTATAGTCACTTCAAATTTTTTAATTAATGTTTTCATCTCCATTACCTTAGCCTCTATGGTCCAAGACACAATATTTTTATTGTTAAGAATATTTATGATATTCAATGAGTCCCCTTGAAGCCACAATTTGGGATATCCCGAGTCCACAGCTATTTTGATGGTCTGAAGGGCAGCTGTAGCTTCGGCAATGTGGTAATTCTATTTACCAATGGGGATTACAACAACATCAATTACCTTTCCCGTATGGTTTCTCAAAACTCCACCACAACCTGCATTCCCCGGGTTCCCTTTGGCAGCACCATCAAAGTTTCCTTTAATCCATCCTTGAGGGGGAACATTCCAAGTAACTCCTGATCTGGGACCATGCCTTATAATGTTGATCATAGATAAGTGCCTTCAAAATTTGGATTTTAGAAAAATAGTGATATGACAAGTACATATTTTTACATTTTGGATCCAAGTTACCATAACATGTAGTTTTATTATATGCTTCATACCTATTTTACAACTTTTCCTTCACCAATGATATTATATTTAGACCTAGTTAGACCCCATATACCATATATTGAGAACATGATTTAAAACCCTAGACCATCGATATAGAGTGTGGATTATCATATACTAATACCATAACAATTTAAACCCCTTGGTTTCTATTGATTAATCAAGTCACCATGTAACTTGAATTATTTTACACAAGATCATGCACAAAAAGGTATAAGTGCAAAATGGATATTACCATTTAGTCTAGCTCTCAACACCCAAGATCTTGAGTTCTCAAACCTATGATGAGAGAAAAAATGTCTTCACAACTGCATTTGAGTTATATGCACATATATAATCATGATGGTTCATTCACAAAAATTAAATTCAAAAAGACACTCTTGAGAAAAATCAACTTTTATAACAGTGGGTTTCTCAGTAGTAACCTTGCACACAGATGTTCCTTGTTAGTGCCTAGAGTTAGCATTCATCACATATTCATACATAAACTAAATGTCTATGTTTTCCTATGAAAAACCCTTAATACATAACCTACACAAATATACTTTCATACTCACACAAATTTCATAACTATTGGTGCATAGGTAAATTATACAAGATTCTTAGACTTTATGCAATGATAAGTAAGAAGTGTAAAGAGAAAATATTCCAATGATAAGCACACACATGAGGTATTAATTATTCTTGAATGATACCATTTAGGGGAATCCTAATGTATAAATAAAAATTTTCATGCCCAATCATCATGATCCATACTTATGCTCTGATGTTTCATAGGCTATGATATTTGTTGCATTTACCTCCCTTTACAAGAAAATGTAAGATCCTAGATTAAATGCACTTTCTCACCTTATCTACAAACTCTCCACATACAACATTGAATAAAACTCAACAAATTCTAAATCATGCATTACTTAATGGGAATATGATCCTTGAGAGAGATAAAAACATAACTCTACCACATGTACAAAGATGACATGGTAAAATCTAGATAAATACTACATAGGTTCCATGTCAGAAAATGAGATACAGTTGGATTGATAGGTGAAATTCATAAAAAAAAGGTGGTATATGGGCCCAAATAGACATAAAGTGAGATTGATTTAGAATATATTTAAATGCAAACATGGTGATCAAGTCGACCAAACATGTGTACACACCTCATCTAACCATAAAAATATACTTTAGTTTTTGATACACATGTATATCATATAAAGATCCAAGATTGACCTTTCATTTACCTCTATGACCATATTATCAACTCAAATTGATTGATAATTCTTTACAATAAATTTTTCATGGGAGTTTATCCCTCTTGATTAATCTAGGGTTTTGAGCACCAACTTTTGAATTCAAATTTCCTATGTACCATCTTAAGAGGGAAATTTATTACGTAAGATTTTTCCTAGCTCTATGTAAACCTTGATATTTATTGTAAAAGTGACCCTCTCCTTGGTATAGCAATTATATACCCATTTAAGTTTTTAATATTAACTTAGGCACTAAAATTGATAAGTGCTTAAATACTTTTATTCATGTTATGTGTGTATTAATAGTTGTTGATATGTGTTTCTGGATATTCATCCCTATCATTGTTGTCCTCTCTTCACACCTCTATGTGGAATCATAACCCTTTGTAGGTTGCACACTGTGTATAAATATGTTTATATAGGCATTATTTATGTATCATTTTTCATCCCTTCTAACACTACATTAGGTTACCATACCTCCATATAAAATACTTATGTAGTGAGTGTCTAGTTTTAAGAATATATGCATTCAGTTCCTTAGTTTTATTATTACATCAAGTAGGTTATGTGATCAATCTATTATTGGTGCATGAACATTTTCATTTCATCAACCCTCTTACCCTATCTCTCCATTTTTACTTTATTGAGATTAGGTTTAGCATTAGTTGTAGATCCCCTTTTCACACTTTGTAGGTTTGTGTGTTGGTTCCAAACTAGATGCACTTATATTAGAAGGAATTTGAACTTCTCTAGAAGTTCATGGCAAGGAAAAAAAGAGTCCCACACCTTGGGGGATGATACCATAATTACATTTAAGAACTAAATTACTCTAAGGAAATAAAGTTTATGGTGGTAGGCACATAAATGTGATGCAGTTGGGCACACAAGAGTTATTCTTATGTGGGTGCACATTTTGAGTTATAATAGTATTGTTAAAGGTACAATCATTGGGAGTGGGGTGAATCAATGAGCCTAGATAATCTAATTTAATTTCTAATTCCTTCACACCCTTAATCATTCATAACAATGAATATGACATAAAATGCAAGATAAATAACATAACACATGACATACGTGTGAAACCCTCTTGGGGAATAAAACGCACTCAAACCTACAATTGGACTACTATCCTATAATAAAAATAACCAATTTAGACCATCTAAAAATGATCAAGGAACTACCATTTATGATTTTAGTGAGATTGTAATCCTATAAGAAGCTACCACACCTATTTAGTTGAGTTTCCATAACAACTAGAACTTTATCAAGTTTCACCTTGCAAGGAGGATAAAATTCCCTTAGATACTGATCTAACACAATAAAACCTATGAATAGAACATATCCTCAACATTGATTTCTTGCTAATATGATGGAGATACATAATATATCAACTCTCTTCAACTTTGTACACTCAATGCATCCAAATCCATGTTTTAGACCACTCTACACTTCTCAATAACAAATATGTCTCCAAAACACTCCATTTTTTTCAAATCACATTACATAATTGAGCCAACACACAAATATCAATCAGGGCACATTACATATCCTAACTATCCCCACTCTTCAACCCTTCACTCAAACTAACTTTAGTATACCTAAAAGAACTCTATAATAATAAAAAAACATGACTAGATGGTCATACACATAGTACACACTCCAATATACCTCTCAAATCAACAACTAAGCTCACACAGTCTTCACCTCCCCTTTTTTCGTAATATACTCTCTCAAATAACCTCTTGATCAACTTGTTCATTCTGCCTCCTCTAGGCTCATTAGGGCCACTAACTTGTATGCCCTCCTACACCAAATTAATAAAAAATCATGTATGATATTATTCACTATCTTATATTACTAAATAACTTGTTCCTTCTCTTTCAAATTTTATCTCCTTCACTTGGATCCACACTCGCACAACCCTCAAAGTCTCACACAGTCTAGAAACCAACACATTTGGTTTCACTATTTTTAGAGAAATCATGATCAAAAACATCTTGGTCAGCCATTATGCATTCATTAATACTTAAGGCATCTATCTCACCAATACATATCTCAAAAAAATATTCATAGGTCAGCCATATCATCTATTGGTCACCCTTAAACAACTACACCTTTTAATAAGGCCCTTGTAGCTCTTATTCATCTCATGGAGACCTCTTCACCCATTTATCACATCATCAAGTAAAAAATAAAGTATGACCACTTAAAAAATTATATTTTCACTCCAAATTACCCTTTTATCATCCTCAAATGCTTACGTTCATCATTGCACTCTTTTGTGCAAGCTTAATCAACATTATATGCACATAGTCACCAAAAATGAATACACAATTAACTTATAAACCTTTGTTCCTAATGTATATGATTGGTAAAAAATTCATAATACACATAGATCATATTAATGGTTCTATAACACTTCAAAATATCTATTTCACCAAGATATATCAAAACAACATCAACATAAGCTTAAAAAATCTTCTCAGGTCACTTGTAGAACAAGCACAAACATACAATCAACTTTGAACCTTTATAAGTATGATTATACACAATTCCAAATCTTGAAATCTATATTTATAGATTCACCTTAGAATATTATCTAAATTTTCTTTTTACTTCGTCAATAAATTCATCCTAGATAAAAATTTATGGACAAAATATAGAGCATTTATTTTTCCTTTGTTAAATTCAAATATTCAAATGCCAGTGGTCACAATTAAACCTCAACCACTTGCCTTCATCTCATGCTCTCACTTAGCTTAGCCAATAATGTACCATTGATATTATTTTAAGGTTATCACTCTTTAACTCTTACACAAGTCATTAAACATTGAACATGTTGACCACTTTGACTTATCATGAATCGTAGATCTTCAACTATAAGATCACATGCTCACCATTGATCTCTATCCTTTACCTTTATTTAGTCATTAAAAAACATGCACTTCTTTCCATATCACTGATTCTTGACATATTGGAACAAATTCACTCTTTTAATCTCATTGAAACTTTTTATATCTTTACCTCTTACAAAAATGACTAAGTATGGAGACCCTTGTAATCTGTCTGAGAAGGCAACTTTAAGCCTTAATAAATTTTTCTATGCTTCAATGCATGATCTCAAATTTGGATCATATGATATCCCAACATATTATAATCCACCCATATAAAAATATACTCATGTAACCCACACACATGCAATATATTCCATCGTTAACATGCTCACTCGTAATTTTCTTCCACAGAGCCAACTATGCCTGAAACTGTCTAAAAGACCAATTTTTCACATGCATATCTGTTGATGTGCTTCATTAAATGATCTCAAAATTAGAGAAAATAAACTAAGATAAAAACTAAACAAACCCATATGATCAAATTCACTTAAAAAATTCACATGTGTGATATATGACATCAATAAACTACTTACTTGGCTTTATTTAAACATAGAAAACACTATCAAAATGCCTGGGAGCCCAAATTTGTACATGCATAAATTTTGTCTTGATATATCACATGACCTAAAATTTTATGTATAATAACTAGGAAAAAAAATTAATAAACCCATATGATCACCTTTTCTTGAAACATCCACACATATGAGATATGCTACCATTAAAATGCTTACTCAACTCTTCTTACCATATTACAAATTTGGCTAAGTATGGGAAAACATTGTCAAAATGCTTGGGAAGCCAACTTTACACTTGAATATATTTTGACATGCTTAGGATCATGACTTAATATATAGTGCATAATAACTAGGCATAATACTAAATAAACCCATATGACCATTTACTCTTAACTCATCCACATGTAGCAATAGTGACATCATCAAATTGCCTACTCATATTTTCTAACACTAGACCCAAAGTGTCTAGATGAAAACTATGGACAATGAGATGAATTCCAATTATGCACATAGTCACTCAAATCATATAAAACATCTTACAAACATTTTTCACATGATCAATACTCCATACGCATCCTTGAATAATCCTAACCATATAAAATAGAAGATCAACCAATCATACTTTAAGCATATTAGGACAAGTACATTGCACACTTTGTCATTATCACATAGACTATCAAGGAACTTTATCCAATCACCAAAAAACCTACATGACATCACCATGACATCATTTATAATGCTCCAAAAAGTTTTTAGCATGCCCAGTGGGACCATTTTCAGATGTTCAACTAAGATTTTGGTGTGATTCTTAGTTGTTACTGTGTTGATGACATTTTTAGGAACCTATTGACTCCATTTCATCTCACGTTTATATAGACCATCCCTACATGTTTTACTCAAAGGGAGGTCTAAATCCTATTATTCTTATAGATAATCCAAGAGACCATGAATTCTCCCATTTCAATATAGTTATCCCCTTAGTCCTAGATCAATATGATGGTGTTCCAATCATTGATTTCAAAAGACTTCCATATTTCACTAGAGAAGATGTCATTACACCTATTGATCACATTCAATATGTTACGACAGTGTGTATTATTCATAATTTATTTGAAGACAATACATTCATGACACTCTTTTCTTCATCATTTAAAGTCAAAGACCTATGGTGTTATAGAGGTTTGAGACCCAGTTCAATTTGTAATTAGGACAAGCTAAGTGAGCATGTTTGTAAGTAATTCATAGAAAAAGTGACCATTTATCCCTCATCTAACAACTCACCACCATCAAGTAGGCATCTCATGAGATTTTAACAAATTTCAATATAAGGTTTCAAAAAACCTAAAATTGAATCCCTCTATTGGTCAACCCCTTTATGAGCTTCAAATTTTTATATTTATTGAGAGATATTGATAGTGATGTTGCAGTCCTAATTTAGTCTGTGGGGAGGATCATATTGCCCAGTACTTATGAGATCATCATTAAGGTAGATAATTACTTAATCCAAATGTGTATGATCATTCTTAGGCCTATAACGCCTTTATTTCCTATGCCATTACTGACCTATCCCACTTTTTCACCCCTTTCATTCATAATCCACAAACTAACTCCTCATGACATTAAATTAAATGCTTTGTGTGAGGTTAAACACCTCTTACAAATATTTGACAATAATTTGGTGATTATAAGAGGAAAAAAGTGTATCAAAGTGGACCTTATCATATATATCATCCTTCTATGTAGCCCTACCAGGGAAACACACAAGTTTATGCCCATATCTCATATACAAAGCCACGTAATGTGCATAGTGTCACTATTATAAATACCTCAAGACCTCTTGTGACTATGAAAAATAACTTGATCTAAAGCATTTCACTCCATAAAAGTAAACTATGTAAGATAGCTTCACAAGAGGAAAAAGTGAGGGGGAAATCACAAACACAATTATAGCCTCTTACCTTGAATTTAAAAAAGAGTGACTTTGGGGGCATGCAATTGAATGAAGTAAAAACCTTGAAAACTTATTTAATTCATGAGTAATGGGATTCCATGCCCAACCTAGATGATCTAAAGATGAGAATATGGATCTATGATAGTCAAACTTTGAGGTCATTGAGTATTTTAAAGCTCTTAGTAGGTTGATTAAACCTAAGTGGCAACATAAGGATGCAAAGGAAGGTGTTATGGTGAGTACGGTTCATTTTTACATACCCATGTATATCATAGAGGATAAAAGTCACCAAGTTAAATCGATGAAATAAATTAATTTTAATTCCAAGACTCACTCAGAGGAAGATGACTCTCATAATGACTTAGTCAGTTAACTAAGAACAAAGGAGTTTTTAAAGTGCATGTTTGGCTTGGAGGAGAAACTAAAAAATAATCAAAAGGACCCACTCATATAAAATAAAGGGCCCAATTAGGTGTTCATAATATATCACCTACCCTTAGAGGATAGTAGTTTATGTTATAATTCTAGGAAGTAAGAATTTGCCTATCTATGCCTTTCACTTGATAATATGATTATGTGAAGTAGGGGAGACCTCAAAGGATTTTATTTTGATGAAGGCATATTGACAACCCTATTTTTAGCTATGTATATAGTATATTATTTACTATTTATTTCCTCTAAGTGATTTTTCATATTAGTTAGATGTTTTTTGTTATCTACGTGATTTTATAAATTATTTATATTTATTGATTTCTTATTTTGTTTTGAGAAGGTCTTAGTTCCTCAAATTATTCAAGAATGGGCCAGGAATTTATCAGACTCTAACACATGCACAGATTACACTTTCAAAATAGGTAGATATCTTAGGATACATAAGAATCCATGCCCAATGGATTTATTCAAGGGCTACCAATCTTTACTTAACAAGCAAGTAACCATAAAAAATCACTAGAATATTGACTCTTCAAGTCACCATGTACCTTGACCTCTTTGCATAGGAGTGTACATAAAAGGTACATGTGTGAAAATGAGATAAAAATTTAGTGTATCGTGACACCTAAGATTATGATTTATAGAACCTACTATGTGAGAATGAAGGTTTATGTTAGATATTTTATGTTTTGTGTATAGATATAAGTACACCCTGTCATGCATGAAACTTAAATGTAAAAAGTCACACTTGAGAAAAATTAACTTGAGTAGTGTTGGTTTTCTCAAGAGTACACTTGCACATAGATGTTCCTTTCCAGTGCCCAGAGTTACCATTGAACACATATTCACACATCAATTAAGTGTCAATGTGAACCTATGAATAACCCTTAATGCACACCCTACACAAAAATTCTTGCATCCTCACACAAAGTGAAAAACTATTGGCACAGAGGTAAAGCATACAATATTCCTAGACATTAGGTAGAGATAAGTGAGAAGTGTGTAGAGAATAGATTATAACTATAAGTACACACCTAAGATATTAATTATTATTACATGTTCCCATTTAGGGGACTCCTCACATTTAAATAATAAGTTTCATACCCATTCACAATGATCCACACCTATGCTATCATTATTCATTGGTTGTGATTTGTGTTGTGTGCCACTCCATGCATAGGCCAATGTAATATCTAAGATGAATTATACTTACTCCTCTTCTACACAGACTATCCACGTATAGCCTTATGTATAACTTGACAAAGTCTAAAACACATATGGGTTAGTTTGCACATGATTCCTAAGAGCGACAAGTGAATTACTCTACTACATGCATAAAGATGACATGGGAAAATCTAAGGAAGGCCCACCCAACTTCCACATTAGAAAATGAAATCAAAGTGGATTAACATGTGGAATTCATAATCAAATGTGGTAGTTAGGCCCAATTAGACATCAAGTGAGACTGAGTTAGAATCTTATTAAATGTAAAAGTGGTGGGTAGCTCGATCATACATGTGCACATGCCTCCTCTAACCATAGAAATGTACTTTAGTATTTAACACACACATAGATAATATGAAGATACAAAAATGACCTTCTAACTACTCATATGATAAGATTTTTAGCATGAATCGAATGAGCTTGGTTCATAGTAGTTATTGCATGGAAGTTTGTCCCTCCTACTTAATTTGGGTTTCTAACCA
The DNA here is from genome assembly GCA_037957365.1 of Torreya grandis. Taxonomy (NCBI): domain Eukaryota; kingdom Viridiplantae; phylum Streptophyta; class Pinopsida; order Cupressales; family Taxaceae; genus Torreya; species Torreya grandis. The sequence continues at coordinate 1,830,055 of JARHVA010003103.1, forward strand.
CCAAATTTTGAATTCACATTATATATCTTAAAATCCTGTTTCTTTTGCTTCTTATCATTATATTCAAATTAAGTTCCCCATCATTGTACATTCTAATTAACATCACATTAATATTATCCCACCATTGATTCGTTTATATTCATGTTTTTTTCATTTATTTTTAGTGTTATATTCACATAATATTTAACATCATATACATTTTGGTGAACCCAATTTGAATCCTTTCCCATAAATAGTTGAACCATATTCACATTTTCCTTTTTATTTTATATCTTCCTATCTTTCACAATTTGTCAAGAACACCTAGCTTCCAAATTTATTTCCCTCTAGATTTTTATCCTCCATAACATGTTCTAAAAGATAGATTCAGTCAATCACCATAATTATTATGAAAATATAAATGGGAGTTCCGTTATAATATATATATATATATATATATATATATATAATAACATTAACTTTATCCTTTCCAATTATAAATGTTTCAAAATAATTACTCAATCATGTAACATAAATCCTATGACACTAATGATAAAACCAAGCATTCCCCCCATCAATCTAATTCAGTGCAACAATTCCATTTCACCTCTTCTTAACAACCCCATTTTTGTTTATCTTATTAACACTAATGTTGTAAATACACCCCATAGTAATACTCCTTTAACCAACTATTATAGTAATCTATCTTCTCAAAATCCTCTAGATATCTCTCAAGTTATTACATAAGTGGTTAAGAAAATGGACCTTATGTAGGATTTCAAAAATAATAAATTAGTCAAAATGTAAAACCACATTTTTAAAATTGACAAAAAAATTCAAAAGGTCATTGTAAACCAACCTAATAAATATGATATTCCTCCTCCTCTTATAGATGTTAGTGGTAATCTCATTCCCTAACCCCCCCCATTTGTAATAAGATGATTCAAATAGTTAAAAATTAAAATCTAACTCCCTACATTATTTCTATGGAATTGGAAATATTTTTCCAACCATAAAATATGATGGAATTACTAATAATACACTACATCTTAAATAATTTGGAAACCTCTACAAGGAATGCATTTGAACCAATACCTATGTAACTACCAAGCTTCTAGTCAAAAATCTAATTAGAGATAAGATAGATTTATATAATCTAATTCCAACCCATTCAATAATAAAATTAGAAGAAATAGTCAAAGCTTTAGTCAAATAATTACATTATAATTGATTTCCATAAAATATCCTTAGAAAATCAATAATGATAAGCAATTACCTAAATAATTTCCCATGATTTGATCAAGTAATGGAAATCTTTGGCACATAAAATAGATCATAACATGAGAAATAAAAATATATTTAAGATATTTTTTAATACTCTAATATCAAAAACTCAATACAAATTAAGGTTCTTATATCTTAATAATTTATAATAATCCTTTGATCAATCTAAAAGATAATATATCATTATGTGCCAATTTTAACCTTCTTAAAATGATTTAAAATAATCCTTTCACACATCAACCAATAACATATTTCAAAGCAAACCTATAATAATAATAAAGTTATAACTATCTAATTCCACCAATAAAAATAATGCAAACGCTTAATTCCCTCCCTTCAGTCTCTAATAATTTAATTAAAATATTACACATTCTCAGCCCATGAGTTTTGACTCTTCCAAGTCTCTTTCACCATGGTAAAATCCTGATATGTTTTATTGGTAGCATGTTATTGTAGGTCATTCTCATGCAAACTTTCTTGACCTTAATATATTCAACTCTAACTTCATGTTGGGTTCACACTTCAACCATGAAGATATCACTCATTAAAATTATAAATAACATATTAAATATTCTCAAACCTACTCAAACCAACCAAATCACTTAAATATTAATCAACCTTAATACCCACATATGAGATCTAAAAAATCCCCACAAACATATAATCCTTATACCATACCTATAAAAAATAATTGTGCCATTAATGAAAATTATGGCTAATTATACATTAGTTATTAGTATGTTAATACCTCCTCAACTCATGAAGAGAGGTCAGTTTGCATGCCTAATATAAAACACATAATAGGTTGTGTCAATTCTCATCCTAGAATTAAAATTCAACCCAAACCCACTCATAAATCTTAAAAAATTGTTAATGTTTTTCTTAATGGTACAATTTTAGACTCATTTCCCTCAAATTCATCAAAATTTTGAAAAAAATAAAAATAATTTTCCATGTTGATACAATCTTATAATCAAAATGACCATATCATAGAGGATAAAAAATATCATATAAAGTTCAATATTCCAAAAATAACATTATTATCCATGTCATTGAATGTGTTGATCTTTTTCGAAATAAAATCCCTATTAAAACCATCTCTATCAATCAAACGTAATAATCTTCCAATATACTACTAAAACCTAATATAGGGAAAATAAACTATATCATCCATGAAACCAAATGTGTTGATATAGTTTAAAATAATGAAGACACTCAAAATTACATCTATATGGATGATATGTTATTAGAAAATTTTTGATACACCTCCCATAGATCAATAAATTAACCTATATATATATATTCACATTATGATACATATTTAAATTGAATATGATAATAAAATCAATATGTTAATATTGAGGTTGATAACAAGGACACAATTAAATTTAATTATCCGCATACCTCAAAAGTTGGGACATCTTGTGATACCTATCCTTCCCTTCATTATTAACTTGGGACATCTTATTATTCCTATATTTATCCTATTATACACTTTAGGTAATCCTTTAATGTCCAGCCTTACCTTCATGCCAACTCTAGGGACATCTTATGATGCCCATCCCAATTATTTATCAACTTATAAAACATCTCACCCTTAAATTTATATAATTATACAAAATATTACACAAGTTAAGTTAAAAAAAAAATTAAATTCAATAAATATTTAATGTCTCAGATAAGAATCATTTTTGACATATGTTCTTATATTCTTTCTTTCACATAGTTTCCCTCGAATGCATCACATGTTGATCATTTATTTTATGTGTTCTTATAACATTTATTCCATAGCTTATAATTTATTTATAAACCCCTCTAGTTATCTCATAACAAACCTTAACACATGTTATTTTCTCTTATATATATTTTAATATTTACACCTATTAAAATTTCAATTTTTATTTTGCATGGTAAGATGTTGGGTAATCAACTAGGCCCTCCTTGCAAATGCTCATCCTATTTATTTTCACATTTAATGTCACTCTGACCCTTTGTTACACCTTTTAATTTTAATTTTCCATTATTTTTGATTGTGGTTCTTAGGTACCTTTTATATTTTCTCCCATTTTGGTTTATTCAACAAGTTATTCTTTTATGGTTCCTTACTATATTTAATCATTATTACACCATTTAAGTTTTGACATATTCTTAATATAATTTATACACATCATAACTTTATATTATTTGTATTTGTGCCTCTTGTATTTTTAAAATTTTTAGTTGAATTATAAAACCTTAAGGAATAAAACCACACCTTCCTCAAAAATTCCCATCATATTTATATTCTATTTATGCTCCTCACCATAGCTAAGTGCTTTCTTATAAAAATAAATGAATCATCAAGAGTGGTATTTTTTTTTCATGTAGAGTCAATTATATTATTTTTGGCACCACTATTATGGTCTATCTACATTTTATAATTATAATTCTACCCTATATTTTAGTGAATTCACAAACATATTTGTCATTATATCATCCTAATTTTGATCTTACCAAGGTCGATTTTGAGATTGCACTTTTTTCTAAGGTTCAATCATAAGAGTGTCCAAGCATCTTGGTCTATAGTTTATTTTATTTAGGATATAGTTATAAGATATGTTGTGTTAGTAATATTTATCACCCATTATTTGTATTTTGAATCCATATGGAGGATAAAAATATAAAACCCTAAATAATTAAAATCCATAATATCATAAAAAGGCAAAGAAAAAATATTAGATGTTAAATCACTCTAAAAGATGTGATAATATCAATGGAAAACCCATATCATATTCAAATATCAAACTCTACATTAGGGTGTGGTAAGCTAATAGACTAGGGTAGTCTCATATATATCATTTGTGCCACCTTCTTTTTGATGCAAGCACCTAATCCTTGTGGTAGACCAATGAATTTTTGCAAAGTCCTAAGGAATGGGGAACACATCATGGGAAGATAACATCCTTATATTTTTCATATATATTAAAATTCATGGGATAATACATATCCTTCACTATTTATCCAAAGCTTTATGATTACCATGTCATTATCTAAAGGGCCATTGATATTGAAAACACTTACTTTTGCCAAACTAATTAGAGTGTATTGTTGATAATAAAGATAATGTTTTTTCATTGGTGACACCTTATTCCCCCCACCCCCCAAAAAAATAAACCCCCTTGATAATAAGTTTATTTTATAAATCTCTCACATCTTTTGTATTTCTTATTCTTCATTTCTTTCAAAACTGTTAGCATTATGAAAAAATTAGCGTTCATAGGTTACTCTTTAAACATCACAATTTTTAATATAAGTTAAAAATTGATTTGTTTCAAGATGATATCTTGGTCATGTATACACATAAATCTAATCATTAAGTTCTCAATAATGTTTATTCTTAACATCTTTACCATGCTTGGTCTATTCTCCATTTTGATAACTCAAAGTCTATATGAGAGCCTTCATTATATATTAAACACTAAGAATATCATACACATTAATATTTCAATACGATTCATTATTATTCAACATATATGCACATGTTAATCACTTTTAATTAGTCTCTATATTTTTTAGACATGATTGGACCAGGTCAGGAAGGGCCACACTGCAATCTTGCTCCTTAACATAACCTTGTCCCATGTTCCAATGATCACTTTTTCATATTGTGACATTTTAAATTTAATATATTTCACATTTTATAAATTTTTTTAGTGAAAATATTATAAATTATCCCCTATAAAATTACATCAATGCATTTACTTGAAATAACCTATCAAATTGATTTCAAACTACTGCACACTAAGCAAAAGAGCATTATTTATTCTAATTTCAATTATGTTGATTTAGAATAGTCATAGGCCAAGTTTTAATTTTATTTATTGTAGTTTCAAGGACATCCATTTTATATTATTCCAATCAATATTATATATATAGTAATATAGTTACAAAATCACACTAAGAGGGATAACTACATTCTCTTGTGGCCCATTTAGGTAATATAGGCAACACTCATATTACACAAGGATTTTTAAAGATATATCAGTTCTTCCCATTACTCATTACCCCATTTTAATTTGATCTCTAATTTTTTTGTTGTGAAAAAATAAGGGTTTATAATGTTAATATCTTATGTGTGGGTATTCAAATCATGCACAACATCTAGAAACCCTCATTTACAAGTGCATAGGTTGAGGCTAAAATTTTAATTACATAGTAAACCAGGGTATATTTATGGTTAATATAAAAATTTATAGGACACCATTATCATCTTTTTGTGGGATTTTCCTAGCATAGTTAACTTTTATTTGATGCGACACTATTTTTAGGCATTTTAAAATAGTTTCTAGTCACATTCAGTGTTGAATCAATTTTAGGGATCTTTTACTATTGTTAAATTCATTTACTATTTGTATCAAATTCTAAGTTATGTAAAGTTCTATAGCATTTTTTATTTTAATATCATATATTTATATTTCATCAATTCTATTTCAATATTTTAATATATACTAATTTGATTATTTTTAATTCCAAAATATATTTAAACATTTTAGTGAACCTGTTATTTTTAGAACATTGGTTTCTTTTTGTTTGCTTGATTTTTGTCCTAGGATTTTAGTAAATTTATACAAATTACTGACACTAAAATAAAATATCCTTCAACCTTAGATAAAATATGAAGTATAAAGATTAAAATTATCAAACATAGATTTAATCTGATACTAATGAAGTTTGTTTTGTCACCTTGGATGAATCCAACACAAAAGCTCTTTATTTTGACCCTAGTTTAAATTTTTTGATTTATAGACACAAAAAATTGGATTTACTTTTTCTTTATTTTTCATTTATTATTTCTTATTTTATAAACTATGTTTTGACATATTTGAAACTACTTAGTGATTGTAATAAAGGGATACATGATGTTCTATTTACAAACATAATTGCATGAGGGTTTTATCCAAATAGTCATACCCATTATACAACACTAAACAATTTTTTTAATTTATATGTACCTCATAGTATATTTAAAATGCCTAGGATCTCTTATTTATACCATATGAAGTCTCATTTATTTTTATTATTTATGGTATACCTAAGAGGGATGCATCACCAAGGCAAGGTAATCTCAATATACACTCAAAAATGAGGTTAGTGGGCTACATGCATAGTTTTTCATCTGTAGTTAGTCTTATAAAACATTGGGTTGACACTAATCAATGAATGAGAAAGTATATTTTATATCCCACATAATAATTCAAACCCTTTCCTAGATCACCCTTATACCTCAAAATTTTCTTGTATTTTTTTCATTGTCATTAAATCTTTTGTACATACATAATTACTTGACAACATTACATGTTTTATCATCGAATTTAATTTCATTGTATATATCATGGCTACTCAATTTTCCTTTTTCTCTACTCATGTTGTGCCTTTTACTTATGATAATGAATGAAAAAATTATAATAAGAAAAAACTTATCAAAGAATCATCTATTGATAATTATGAGTTTGATAATGTTGTAATGAATGAACCACATGACTTTTATGACTCTTGGGAACAAGTATTAATTAAACAAAATTCATCTCTATAATCTTCATAAATAACTAATAATCTAGAGCAAAAGGAAAAATTAAAGTCTCAACTAAAGCAAGATTTAGAGATAAAGCTACAAAATAAAGAGAAAAATATTTTTGAAAAAATATATCTTAATAATGAAATTTCAATGAAATAAATAAATTTTAAATTTATTTCTTAAAAAATAGTGGATATTGATCCTACATGTCATAAATCTTCCCCATTTTAAACCAATGATGGGTAACTTCCTTCCTCTACCCTTAGCACATCACAAGTTACAATTTAAAGCCATGAAATTATTATAACATAGATTTTTATGTTTATTATTCTTCACCATCATGATTTTATCCACATGATGATGCTCATATGCCACAATGCCATAATCTTAGCTTATAGTTACCACATGATGACAATACATCTCTTGATAGTTCATTAAATGTTATTAATCAACAAGAATCAAGTAAATCATTTATAATAAATTAATATCTCAATATAAAGAATATACTATCTCTCCACCACTTCCTCTTGATGGTCTTAATATTTATTCTGATATTCATAGGTTTTGTGCTTGTGAATCCCTTCAATATCAAATAATCACTGTGACAAAATCAATAGAATAGTTTCAAAATCAAAATTATTCATTGAGTTCAAAGATCATATCATTTTAAAATAATATAAAAAAAGAAATAAATCTATAGTATGTGTTGAAAATATTATCATTGATGTCAAAGGTCTAGCATTGGTGATAAATGCCCCATATCATTTATTGTCTAAAGGTGTTTTTAATGATCATATTTTAGATAAAATGTGTTAATATTTATTTAATATTAGATAATATATTTTTGGTTGCATAAAAATCAAAAGAGGGCCCATGGATAAGTCAAAGAGTCATGGGGTAAAGACAAAAAAGGAATGGGACACATTTTCCCATGAAGAGTCATATTGAAGAACTCCAAGAGTCACCAAGTGAACACAAAAGAGGGTGTGACACATTTTTCCATGAAGAGTCACCTTAATAAATTCAAAAGGTCACCAAGATAAAGACAAAAGAGGAAAGGATGAATTTGCTTATGAAGGGTCACCATATGACTTTTCAAATACAAGGATTTGAAGGGTCATGAAAGATTGGTTCCATTTTCCATGAGAAGTGAAGGGTCACAAAGGGTGAATGCCAAAGGTAATTTGGAAAGCTATAAATAAATTCTTGAGAATCCCTTTGTAATATGCAAGAGAGTGCATTGTTTTTAAGTATTTTCTATAGGAAAAGATGAGAGAATAGAAAGAGATGTTGTAGAGTTATATCATTTATTGAGAAAGCAACATTCAGAGATAATTGTGTTTTATACAAAAGAGGGGTTGGTTCTCCTATGGGTTTTTGGTCACAAATATATTTAAGGGGTTGGTGCTCCTATGGGTTGGTACTCATACATATTTATTGTGTTCGTGCTTGGCAAAGGGATTGGTGCACCTGCAAGTTGGTGCTTGTGAAATTTGTAATTTGAGTTGGTGTTCTTTCATATACTTGAGATTGTTCTTCATGTTTTTTCCTACTTTGGGTTTCCACGTAAAAATTTGGTGTCTCTCTCTCTCTTGTGTGGTGCATATTATTTTATTTTTATTACATATTTTGAATATATGGTTAAGTGGAGTTTCATTAAGTAAAATATTTATAAGATATATGATATACTAATTCACCCCCCTCTCATTATATCCCATGCTTAATATTATGATAGTTTCAATCATGTATCTTCATCTACTTATTATATGCCCCATAAATAATCTAGATATATAATTAATTCTTTAAAAAGTAAACAATAGAATAATTAAATTCTAAGTGATCTTGTAGGAGGAATGATTTAGAATAACTTGATCACATTACCTTTTATTCATCCTATAATAATATCAAAATATTATTGTGCATATCATAGATTGTAGGTGTGTCATATAGATAATTTTTTGGCTTGGAATAAGAAAATTTAAAGTATAAAAAATAGTTGTGATCTTATAATAGATAAATAAATTAATCAATCCACTTATATTATATCTCATAAATAATAAGAGGAAGAAACATTTATAGATAGTTGTGTTTTATACACAAGAGGGGTTGGTGCTCCTATGGGTTGGTGCTCAAAAATAATTATTGTGTTAGTGATGAGAAAAGGGATTGGTGCTCCTAAAAGTTAGTGCTTATGGACTTTTTAATTTGAGTTGGTGCTCTTTCATATACTTGAGATTATTTTCCATGGTTTTTCTCACATTAGGTTTCCACATAAAAATCTACTCTCTCTCTCTCTCTCTCTCTCTCTCTCTCTCTCTCTCTCTCTCTCTCTCTCTCTCTCTCTCTCTCTCTTGTGTGGTGCATATTATTTTAGTTTTATTACATATATTGAATGTATGGTTAAGTAGAGTTTTATTAAGTAAAATATTTATAAGATATATGATATAGCAATTCACCCCCCTCTTAGTATATTCTATGCTTAACAATTAGTATCAGAGCAAGTTCCTTTGGAAAGAGTTTTACATCTTGAAGGCAGATCAGGGAAAACATGATGGCTAGATCACATGAAGGGTTTTATACAAATAAGTCACCTTTGTTTGATGGGAAAAATTATGATTTTTGGAGCATAGGGATGAGGAATTATTTGATTTCTCTTATATTTTACATTTGGCAAGTAGTTGTGGAAGAATACAGAGAGCCATAGACACTTATGATTACTCCAGTAGAAAAGAAGGAAAAGTGAAAATAATGCTAAAGATTTAAATGATATATTATATGGTTTATGTGAATCAAATTTTATTAAAGTTATGAAATGAAAATCTACTCATGAGACTTGGGTAAATCTTGAAAATATTTACAAATGTGATGGAAAGGTTCAACAAGCAAAGATCTAGACTTTTAGAAGATAGTTTGAGAGTTTGAAAATGGAAGAGGAAGAAAATATAGAAAGTTATCTTTTATGGGTTGATCAAATATTTAATCATATTCAAGGCCTTAGATATAATTTATAATAATAAGTGGTGGTGAAAAAGGTTTTGAGATCTCTACTAATGATATATGATGTAAAGGTTTCAACAATCAAGGAGATGAAGATCTAGAAAAACTAAAGATGAATGAACTACATGTTATTCTTATGACATATGAGATGTAGACCAAATAACAAAAACCCTCAAAAATGGAAGTTTATTTGAAGACATAAAATAAAGACAAGGTTAATATTCAAGAATCAAGTGATAGCTCTAGTGATGATGAAGATGACAACATAGCTCTTTTCATTTGTAAGCCAAAAAATGGCATAGGTAAATATCAAGGAAAATCATCTTTCAAATGTTTTAAGTGTGAAAGATTAGAAATTTTAAAGCTAAGTGCCTAGATAAAGGTAATGGTGATAATGAATAAGGAAAGTCTACATACAAGAAGAATTTCAAAGTAAAATTCAAAAAGGGATTCAAGAAGAAGAGTTTATATTCCAAAGATCCTAGATCAATCAAAGATAGTGGAGTTAGTGATTCAGAAGAAGAGATTCTATTCATGGCCATACATGAAGATGCCTTCACAAGAAAAAGTATAGATGATCAAAAATAAGAATAGGATGAAGTTGAAGTGAATCCAGAAGGATAACTCATTTGTGCCTTAAAATAATTAAAATCTCTTGAAAATAAGAATAAAAGATTGAAGCTCCAGATTGAGAAAAATGAAAAAGAGTAAAAATAAATAATTGAAGATCTACAAGAACACATTAAAAAAGCCAAAAAAGATTGAAGAAGATATAAAAACTCAGTTAAAAAAATTAATTGAAGAATGTGAAAGGTATGTTGTTGAAATTACCTCTTTAAAAGTAGATCTTGAGAAAACAAATAAAGCAGTCAATGATAAAGCAACCAATGATTCAAAATTTGAGAATAAAACTAATATGTTGAATAAGATATTAGAAATTCAAAGATCAATGCCAAATAAGACATGTATTATATTTAAAAAAGATAAAGGGGAGGCCACTACTTTTATAGACAAGGTTAACATAGAAAAAGGAAAGAGCTATATTGAAGCTCTTATAAAAGAAGAAATGGAAAGGGAAGAAGTTAAGAATATAAAGGACATCTCAAAAAAATAAGTTTGGAAGGAGTAAATCTATAAAATGAAATCATGTTGGATATACATAAATAAGTTATATTTTTATGGTTACTATTTTTATTGTAATAGAGATAGTCATAAGAAAATAGAATGTTGAAAAAGAGATAACAAATTCAGAAATAAGGAGAAGGAAACTCATGCAAAGTCAAGAAAAAGCCACAACTATTTTAATCCTCTATCAAAATTTGATAAATAATCCATAATATTTTATAATTTTAATAAATTTAAACACATAGCTTAGTACTATAGAAGTGTATTTGAGTCAGTCAAGAAAGGCCAGAGTTTCAAGGCTCCATTCATTAAGAAGAAAGTTTAGACAAGGTCATGATAGAAGAAAAAAATTGAAAAGTCTATGTTGGTTTAGACAAATTTTCATGAAAAAACCAAAGAAAATCAATGGTTCATTGATAGCAGATGTTCAAGGCACATGACAAGAGACAAGCAAGTTCATAACCCTGAAGAAGATCAATGGTGGCATAGTGAAATTTGGAGATAATACTACTCTAGAATTGTTAAATAAAGGTACACTAAGTTTGGATAATGGTAGAACTAAGGCTCAAACTATTCTATATGTTGAAGGTATTAAGCATAATATTTTAAGTGTAAGTCAAATGTGTGTTTAAGGACACATACTAAAGCTTTATGCAAAAATTTGTGAAATTAGGAGAAAATATTTAAATGTGTTGATTGCAGATGCTCAGAGGATAGGTAATAATTTGTATATGTTACAGGAGAATAAGATACATAAATTATGACAATCTTGTCAACATCAAAAAAAATTAAGTAGTTAGAGATCTTATAAAGATTACAAAGCCCTCCAACACACTTTGTGAACCTTGTCATCATGGGAAGTCGGCCAAAATATGGTTCAAGACAAAAGAATGCTCAAATACTTAGATGTTAGAGCTTATTCACATTGATCTATGTGGACCTATGAGAACTCAAAGTACTTAAGGTGATAAATATTTCATGTTATTTATTGATGATTTACATGTATGACTTAGGTGATATTTTAAAATAAAAAATTAGAAGCTTTCAGACATTTTAAAGAATTCAAAGATTTAGTTGAGAATGAAATTGGCTTAAAAATTAAGTACCTAGGATTAGATCAAAGAGGAGAATTCATGTCAGATTATTTTATTGAGTATGTGAAGACCATGGGATAAATAGACATTATTAAATAGTCAAAACTCCATAGCAAAATGGAGTAGTTAAGTAGAGAAATAGAATAGTTTAGGAAATAGTGAGGACAATGCTTAATAAATATAAGATACAAAATAAATATTAGAGAGAGGTAGTAGGTACAATAGTGCATATCTAGAATAGAGAATTATTGAGAGTCAACAATGATAAGACTCTCTATGATTTATGGAAAGAAAAACTAGCTATAGTTGATTATTTTAGAATATTTTGTAACAAATGCTTCATAAAGAGAACCAATAAAAAACATTGTAAGTTTGAATCTACAATAGATGAAGGTATATTTCTTGTATATTCCTATAAAATTAAAGCTTATAAATTTTATAATAGAAGAACAAAGAATATTGTTGAAAGTGCAAGTGTTAAGATAGATGAAGATGTAACACAAAGAGACAGTGATCCAATAGACACTCCAAAAATCATTAAATAAGAAGATGAGATGAAGGATAAAAAGGAAACCAAAACCCCATCCAAATATGTCTAGATAAATCATCATGAAAATGACATCATCAAGAACATAAATGAAGGAGTTCCCACTAGAAGAATGATGGTAAGTGAATCTGAGCAAGTTAATTTCTCTTTGTTATTCAAAATTTAACCTAGAATTTTTTTAAAATATAGACATGATGAGCATTAGGTTAAGGCAATAGATGAATAATTAAATCAAATAGAAAAGAATGATACTTGGGAATTAGTTCCTAGACCAAAAGATCATAATGTGATAGGAACAAAATGGGTATATAGAAATAAGTTGAATGAAAATGGTGAAGTTACCAGGAATAAATCAAGGTTAGTATATAAAGGATAAACTCAAATTGAGGGAATATATTTTGAAGAAACTTTTGCACTAGTGGCAAGGCTAGAGGCTATTAGAATGTTTCTTGCACATGTAGTGTTTAAAAAGTTCAAAGTGTTTTAGATGGATGTCAAGTCTACCTTCCTGAATGGGAATCTAAAAAAGGAGGTCTAAATTAAGCAACCTAAGGGATTTATTCTCTCAAATGATAGTAATCATGTATGTAAATTGAAGAAAACACTATATGGATTGAAACAAGCTCCCAGAGCTTGGTATGTAGGACCTGATAAGTACCTACAAGATCAAGGTTTCAAGAGAGGTTTTGTTGATAGTAATCTCTACATGAAAATAGAAGGTGATCATCAATTTATTATTGTAGTATATGTTGATGACATAACTTTTGGAGGAAACATTGAAAAGATGATAAGAGATTTTTTTGATAATATGTAAAAAGTATTTGAGATGTCTATTCTTGGAGAATTGTCATTTTTATTAGGGTTATAAATATTTTAGTTAGATAAATGAATTTTCATATCTCAAAGTAAGTATGCCAAGGAAATGTTGAAAACAATTGGTTTTGAGGATTATCCACTAATTGTCACACTAATGAGTATAGGGAACAAGGTGAGTAAGGATGAAGATTCACCTGATGCAGATCAATATTTGTGTATATATATGATTGGTAGTCTTTTATATTTGATAACATCAAAATTAGACATCATGCATGCAATAGGCATGATTGCAAGATATCAGGTAGCCCTGAAGGAGAGTCATGTTTAGTTGGTAAAGAGAATATTTAGATATGTCAAGGGGACATTACATTATGGATTTTGGTATCCCACAAGTAGATATTTCAATTTGGTTTCTTATACAAATTTATATTGGGTAGGTTTCTTGGATGATAGAAATAATATAAGTTGAGAAGATTTCTTCCTCATTGATATCTTAGTATCATGGTTAAGCAAAAATTAGAATTTATTATCACTTTCTATAGCTGAATTAGAATATATTGTAGCAGTATTGTGTTGTACTCAAGTGATTTGGATGAAGAAAAATTTGGAATATATCAAGGTAAAATTTGATGAACCTATTTCTATTTTTTATGAAAACATAAGTGTTATTAATATTTCTATGAATCTAGTGATCCATTCAAGAAAAAACATATTCTTATCAAATATCACTTCTTAAGAGAGCAGGTTGTAGATCAGCATGTTAAGATGGAATATATCATTATTACATAATATATTATAGATATTTTCATAAAGGAACTACCAAAAGACACATTCGAGTACCTATGGGAGAAGTCAAGATTAATTAATTTTACTTCCTACCATTGAGGATCAACATTAGTTGAAGGGGAGATAAGTGTTAGCTCCAAGATAGGCCCTTTGCCATTGATGTCAAAGGGTGATAACAATATAAAAAGGTATAAGAATAGGTATATGGAATAGGTGTAGAAATAGGTAAAAAAAAATAGGTATAGGGAACATGTATAGGATTCTAAAGTAAGGGGGAGTTATTATATGTTTTTAGATGGTAGTATGTGTAGGTTAGCATATGCAGTATAGGTTTTAGGATGTGACAGTTTTAGTTTGAGGCTGCCATTAATAAAAGGGGAGATTTTTGGAAATATTTTCATTGATGTCAAAGGTCTAGCATTGGTGATAAAGGCCCCATAGCATTTATTTTCTAAAAGTGTTTTTAATTTTCATATTTTGGCTAAAATGTGTTAACATTTATTTAATATTAATGAATATATTTTTGGTTGCATAAAAGTCAAAAGAGGGTCCATAGATAATTTGAAGAGTCACAGGGTAAATACAAAAGAGGAATGGGATGCATTTTCCCTTGAAGAGTCATCTTAAAGAATTTCAAGATTCACCAAGTGAAGACAAATGAGGGTATGGCACATTTTTCCATGAAGACTCACCTTAAGGAATTCAAAAGGTCAGCAATATAAAGACAAAAGAGGAAATGATATATATACTTATGAAGGGTCAGTATATTACTTTTCAAATACAAGGATTTGAAGGGCCATGCAAATTTAACACCATTTTCCATGAGGAGTGAAGGGTCACAAAGGGTGAATTCCAAAGGTCATTTGGAAATCTATAAATAAAGGTTGGAGAAGCCATTTGTAATATGCAAGAGAGTTCATAGTTTTTAATTGTTTTATATAAGAAAATAAGATACAAGAGAAAGATATATTGTATAGTTCTATCATTTATTGAGAAAGCAACATTAAGAGATAGTTTTGTTTTACACAAAAGAGGGGTTAGTGATCTTATGTGTTGGTGCTCAAAAATATTTTCAAGGGGTTGGTGCTCATGCAAGTTGGTGATTGAAAACTTTGTAATTTGAGTTGGTGCACTTTCATATACTTGAGATTGGTCTCCATGTTTTTTCTTACTTTGGGTTTCTACAGAAAATTTTGCTCTCTCTCTCTCTCTCTCTCTCTCTCTCTCTCTCTCTCTCTCTCTCTCTCTCTCTCTCTCTCTCTCTCTCTCTCTCTCTCTCTCTCTCTCTCTCTCTCTCTCTCTCTCTCTCTCTCTCTCTCTCTGTGTGTGTGTGTGTGTGTGTGTGTGTGTGTGTGTGTTTTATTGCATATCTTGAATACATAGTTAAGTGGAGTTTCGTAAATAATCCACATCTATAATTAATTATTCAAAAAGTAAACAAAACAATAATAAAATTCTAAGTGATAATATAAGAGGAATGATTTAAAATAACTTGATCACATTACCTTTTATTTATCCTCTAATAATATCAAAATATTATTGTGCATATAATAGATTTTAGGTGCATCATATAGATAATTTTTTGGATTTAAATAATAAAATTTAAAGTATAAAAACTAGTTGTGATCTTATAATAGATAAATAAATTAATCAATCCATTTATATTGAATCTCATAAACAATAATTTAAAAATTAACAAATCAAAAATATGGATACCAAAGGATAATTCAAAAATATAAATGATCAAATATAAAAATTAGAACAAGGTGAAAATAAAATATTGCAAAAAGAATAATTCCCAAATGATACGTTTCAATCACAAATTAAAAATAACAAATAATTCAATTTTTTGACAAAGTTTCTAATAAAGACATGTTAAAATCAAAATATTTTTACAAATTCTAATGATACAAATATGGTTTCCAAATAATCAATCATTATAAATAATTCATTCATATAAGATCAATATAAGACAATATGTATGGTTATATAATCCTCTCTAGAAGTCAAATAAAAAATTAATTCTCTTCCCAATGTTAAACCAGTAGTACATGATCATTATCTAGTTCAAAATAAGATGCAAGATCCTAACAATGATTAAAATATTCAAAAAACTACTTAAATCTATGGTACATTAAGTTTCTTGTATGAAAATACAAAATATAATAAAAATGACATATCACAACTTAAAGCATAACCTAAAAAGTTAGTTCTTTCCTATGCTCATTATTATTTATTAATATAATCCTAATTATTCATAAGATTGGTATGATCTTGATGATATAGGATTGATACATAGGCATCCCATCGATGGGATTAGTGGCTTATAGCTACATATTTTTCCTTTGTACATATCTTTCTTTGCTTTTAATACCTTGATAATTTTTTATTTGATAAGGTAAAAGCTAGCTTTTATAGGGACCTAACTACTAAAAGTGCAATATATAAGTTTAAACTAGTCAAGACAAGGTTGAGAAACTAAAGTAGAAAAATACTTATAGTATTAAATCAAGAGATAGAAAATAGGAAACCAGAAAGAAACCTTAGAGGAAAGCCCCTCCAAAGGGTCTTTAACATCTTCAAAAATATTCACTAGGATGATATGTTTTACCTTGAAAACCTTTGCTTGAGTGTGGTTATTGGGGCCTTCAACAAATTCACAAGGGAAGAGCCTGTGAGGGTACTTTTATCCTTGAACGTATAGGCAAGATTGTTTTGGGGGAACCCCCTTAGAAGATCCCTAAGGATGGGATATTAAGACTTTTGACAACTGAATGGTATGGGATGGGGAAGTTTTAAAAAATTAAACAAAGGTTTGAATTGAGGATTTATCTTCTCTATGCAGAGAGTTCCAACATTTAATGAGTTTAGAAAGGGACATTCCTACTTGTTGAACCTTGACATTAAAGGTCTCTAGCTACAATTTGTTTCTTTCTATTTCATCAGTCAGAATGGTCTTCCCTTTTTAGGTGGTCTCCACTGAGGTAATAAAATTGAGAGAAATAGGCTTAGGATTGGCAATAAATAACTTAAGTGGGAGGTTTTCAAAGGGGGACTTGGATAGGTTATCTTGAGGGGAGTGGGTAGAGGTTTTTTGGGATCCCACAATGGGATCCCCCATTAGAGAATCCTCCCCAGAGTAGGACCCCATAGGGGGAAGCTCATAATTAGGAAGGGATTTTCCATGCTTAACAATAATGAGAATCAAAGCTTTGTGGAGGATGGGATTAGAGTTATTCACTTCATGTATTAAGATAGTTATTTTTAAGGACTCAAGTAGAAATTAAAATAGACTAATTTTGTAGCCAATGAAATGATTTAACAACAAAAAATGGTGAGAAACTATAAGAGTGTATTTACCTTAAAGAAGAATGTAACACATGACTTGAAGACAAATTTTGGGCTAGTAGTGTGGGCGATTAGTCTATAGATAGCCTTTTTTATCCATTTACACAAAATTATTAGTCCTAAAAAAGCATTGTAGTAGCTCTTGTTTTTTTCAATTGGTCCTTGAATGCCTTGGTGCATTCACATGCTATAACAGTCACTTCATTGATGATTTCCTTAGTCACATTAATTTTGATGTCATATATGGTCACCTTTTGCTTTTTTCAAGCCTTAGTGAAGTCAAAGGTAGCCTATGAATTATGCTTCGTGATTCATTCCATGAACTCTATAAGACCCCCATGTTTCAACTTTTTTCAAAAAAATGTTTGGCTATGAACTTAATTCCAAGAGGTGGGTTCCAATCTGTCCCTATCACCTCCCATCAAAATGGTATGTTTAGACATAAAGTAAGAAGGAACAAGCTTCTAGATACAATGGATTTGAAAGAGGTAAGAATGGTTTGGGAAGCCCACCAAAAACTTATTATAGCAATTAAGTCCCTGTCTATAGAAATGATTATGGATTAGTCTACTTGAGATCCACCCCTCCAAACTAAGATCATACACATGTAGAAACATGATGGTTCTGACATGCATCAGTACCTTCAACCTATAGGGAATTAAAGATGTTTATGGGGATGTTTTTTGCACTGTGATAGTTAGTTAAATAATGGAGTTCAACTCCAATCTTGGTGACCAGCCTATTTCTTTCCCTGTAGGTGTGGATAATTTGGAAGTGAGACATGACCTTTCAATAGTTATTTCACATAATCAATTATGTCTTTGATTGTGTGAGAGGGGGTTGTTTTCCCATCTAAGGCATTTAGAATATTTAATGAGTCACCCTCCATAATTATCCTATTATGCTTAATTCTTGAAACTAACTATAGACCTTATATGTCTTATCCTCTACTATGTGGTTTTTTTGGGTATCCATAGGACCAGCATAAGTAGCCACCATCTCCCCTATTGAATTCATTATAACTCCTCTACCCATAAGACTCAATTTGCCTTTGGAGGCACCATCAAATTTTTTGATAGATCCTTCCATTTAGTATGCTTGCAGATTAAAGTTTTTGATGGAAAATGTAACACCTATGTAATATCCCAATTTTTGAGGATTTTCAAGGTAGAGGGAGGGGTAGGTTCTTTATATTTGGGGGAGGGAAGGCTTTCTATTTTTCCAAAATGGTCTGGTAAAGGTGAAATAAGATGCCTTTTGATTGATATATTTTGTTAAGGAAGATTCCATCATTGTGAAATTTATAGACACATGAGAACCAATGGGAGAGAGAAAGACACCAAAGGAAGATAAGGGAAGGGAGGCTTTAGGGGAAATTTCATTGCACAATGAGGTCTACGACATTTTTTGGTTTGACCAAAGCTAAGTTATGGTGATTGATCAGCTAGTTGAATAGTTTCATACTAAAGGGACACTTGAGGAAGAGATGGTGAACTAAATCTTTGATGCTTTAACAAATTGGAACCTATTAGGGAATAACAATCATGTTTTAGCTAGGTTGTTGATTGTCAAAATTTTATCCTATGCTGTAAGCCAAAAAAAGAAATTAAATTTGGGAGTCAAATGTTTTTCCTAGAATTTTTTCCATAAATACCATTCACTTTCAAAGTTAAGGTTGGTGACATATCCTAAGGCCATCGTGTAGGAGTCATTTTTTTAATCTCAAAATAAAGTGATCTTTCTTATAGAAAGAGGGAATGTGAACTTGTCTTAGTAATAGATTGAGGTTTTGAATAACCAAAGATTCTTCCAGTGATAACCCATCATTGGAGAGGACTTTCTAGCACCTTATTCCTTCCTTTATTTCCTATTAATATTTAATCTTGGATCCCCATCTTTTCTTGAGATGTCTGTATCGACCTATCCAAATTCCTTGAGTGGAGAGGGGGGTGGGAGATAGCCAGGTGTCTTCCCAAAAGTTATTTTTATCACCATTGCCAATTTTACATAATATACCTTTATTTAAAAGAACCTTGAAATTTGTTATGGCTTTCAAAAAGGTGGATTCGTCAAAAGGACCTTCTTCCCATAGGAAGTCATCCTCTTCCATTCCTTTCATATATTTGGCCTTAATAGTTCTAGCCCACTCCCCATTTTTCTTCATTAAGAACCAACCCATTTTTGCTAATAGGGCTCTATTCATAGATTTGATGCTTCTCAGACTTAGAACTCTATTATATTTTAGAAGACCAACTTGTTCCCAAGTAATAAGATTATATCTAAATATTTTTCAGTGCCCCTCCATAGAAAGTTTTTTTAAATTTGTTTAATTTTAGAGGCAACTTTGGATGGCATTCTAAATACCAACATTTGGTACATAAGAATGATGTATATTGAGGCTTTGAAGAGTTGGTATTTCATTACTTAAGTGAGAAGGTGTCCCTTCCAACTTGCTCATTTTCTTTGGATGTGATCTATTAAGGGGTTCCAAAGTTTAGAGTCCATTTTTCCTACAAATAGAGGGATGCCTAAGTGGGTTGTTGACAAATTTTCCACTTGATAATGTAATATCTTAGCTATTATTTTATACTAAAAGGGTGGAGTATTAATAAATAATAAGGAGATCTTTTGAAAGTTAATACATTGATTGGAAACCTTTTCACAGTTCTTTAAGATGCATTTTAATTATTTTGCTTCCTCAACAGAGGTGTCTCCTAAGATAATGGTTTCATCAAAAAAATATTGGTGGGTGATAGGATCTATATTAAGGGCCATTAAGATACCTTTAATAAGTCCTTGAGTGCAGGCCCTCCTTAAGCTTCTTCCCAAGGTTTTTGATAAAATGATGAAGAGATAGGGAGAGAGGGGATCCCCCTATCTTAGTCCTCTTGAAGTAGAAAATAATCCTTTTGGGACACCATTTAAAATAATAGATTATTTTGGGGTGGATATGCAATTTGAGATGATTTTCATAGTATCTTGATTTAACCATAGTTTTCTAAAATCTACATAAGGAAATGCCAAGAGACTCGATCATAAGCTTTCGACATATACAACTTGAGAAGCATGCCCTACCTTAAGGATTTAGAAATAGAATGAACAACTTGATGAGTAAAAAAAATTTCATCCATAATTTGTCTGCCCACCATGAAGGCTCCATGTTACTCTCTAATGAATTTATTGAGTAAAGATTACATGTATTTCACCAAGATGGAGGAGCAAATTTTATAAGTGGTATTGCACATGTTAATCAGCTAAAAGTCTTGAATGTTAATGGTACCTTTTTTTTAGGATTAGAATAAGAAAAGTGTTTCTAATCTCCTTTAGAATAAATTTAGAGTAGAAAAATTCTTTGGTATCATCTTTGACCTTCAAGTGGACAATGCCCCAAATTTTTTTTGAAGAAGGGTGTGAATCCATTGGGTCCTAGTTCCTTAAATCTTTCCATAGAGAATATATCAATTTTTATTTTCTCATTCATGGGAATATTGGTTAGGGAATCATTTTAAGTAGTTATGAATACTTTATCAAAATTAGTGAGGGCATAAAAGATAAGAAAGTCATCAAGTACTCCATCTGAGAGAAAGTTCCTAAATAAATTTATAGTATGATAGGATGTATCATCTTCATCTCTATTGATGATTCCATCTTCCATTTCTAGTTGGGAAATTCTATTGATATTCCTATGTCTCGATGTAGAATTGTGAAAAACCTTTTTGTTCCTATGACACTCATTTATTCAAAGGCATCTAGATTTTTTTCAGAAGGCCTCCTCTTTTCCTTCAAGTTTATGAAAATGACACATGAGGTATTTTTCCTTTGAGGACATAAGCTCATTATAATTTCTAGAGGCATTGAGTTATTAAATTACTAAAATTTCCACTTCAAAGGCCTTTTTATGCAATAAAATATCCTTGAATACTTCCTTATTCTATTATTTCATCTTGGTTTTTAATAAAGTCAAGTTTTTTCATGAGGATAAACATTGTGGAACCCCATATGGGTTATTTCCATAAATATTTCAAGGAATATATGAGATTGGGGTGATGAAGCAACATATTTTCAAATTTAAAGGGATTGCATTTGGGTTTTAAGATATTATCAGCTTCAAACACCAAGGGATTGTGATCAGACCCTATCCTTGGTAAAGAAGATAACTTGTTCGAGGTGTAAGTCCTAATTTAGTGAATTTATAAATCTATCCAATTGTACTTGAATTAAATTTTCTCCCAATATTTTGTTAGACTATGTAAATATAAAAACATTAAGGTACACATCTATAAGGACTAAATTAGTAATGAAGTCATTAAACTCCAACATAATATTCATGAGGTTAATAAGGCCACCTTTTTTCTCCCCTAGAGTGAGTGGGGTGTTGAATTCACCAACAAAAATCTAGTTTCAATTTATATAGTTCTTTAAAAATTATAATAAGGCTTTCCATAGAATATTTTTGGTAGGTTTAAAATTTGGGGCATAGACATTTATTAGAATCCATTTGTCTTTACTATCAAGATCTATAAACAAAAATCAAATTTGTTTGTTGGATTTCCACAGAAGGTCTCTTCCTAGGACATATGGGTTCTAAAAGATTTCTAAGCCTCATGACACACCTATAGACTTTAAGGAGAGGGCTTGGGAGTTATTCTAGATTTTTTCCATGCCATATTTAAGGATGGAGTTGAACATTTTTTTCTAGAATAAGAAGGATAGAAGGGATGACTATTTTTCTAGTATTACAAAGTGTCATTTATTTCTTGGTGTTATTTAGACCCCTTACATTCCATGAAAGAACTTTCATTTTTTATCCCATTAGACCTTAAGAGTTTGTTGAGATCCTTTATCAATCTCTTTAGTAGTTTTTAAGTTTCTTATGACCATTCTTGGTGATCTACCCATATGTTTAGGGGTAATGCCAATATTGGCATTTTTCCTACCTCTTTTATTTCTTAAATAAGTTACAAACCCATCATCTAGCATTAAATATTGGGAGGGAAAGAGAGATTTTAAGCATTTCTGCCCATCTTTGCTAGGCATTGGGGATTTTAAAAAGGGGGAGAGGGGGGCCTCAAAATGAGGGGGAAGGGATTTGTCTAGGCTAGAAAAAATAGGGTTATTTCATGCAAGGTCTTGGGTAGACTCAAAAAATTGGGAGGGGAGGCAGAAACAAGAGGGGGATGGGGTAGGGGGAGAAGGAAAAGGTAGAGAATATAGAAGGGAAAGATGCAGGGAAGAGGCTCTTTGGGGATAATATAGGGGAGGTGGAGGGAATGAGTTAGATCTTGATATGGGGGAAGGGGGTACAAGTTTCAAAGGATGGGCCAAAAATCCCAAGGGAGGGGTGGTATATTTGGGAGGGGGACATTGCTTAAGAAGTAGGTAGGGAGAATATAAGAAAAGTGTTAAGCATGGGATATACTGAGAGGGGGGGTGAATAAGTATATCATGTATCTTATAAAAATTTCCCTTAATCAAATTCCACTTAATCAAACATTCAAGATATGCAATAAAACTCAAACAATAAACACCGCACAAGATAGAGAGAGACACCAGATATAATGTGGAAAGCCAATGTGGGAAAGACCATGGAGAACAATCTCAAGTATATGAATGAGCACCAACCCAAACAATATTCACAAGCCAAGCTTATAGGATCACCACACCCCTTTGCTGAGCACCAATCCAGCAACTATTCATGAGCACCAACCCACAGGAGCACCACACCCCTTTGCCAAGCACCAACCTAGCTACTATTCATGAGCACCAATGCATATAAGCACCAACCCCATTATTGAGCACCAACTCAGCAACAATTTGTGAGCACCAACCCATAGGAGCACCAACCCCTTTGTGTATACCACACACCTATCTGTCAATGTTTCTATCTCAATAAATGATATATCCATATAACATCTCTTTCCTTTCTCTCACCCTTGCTCTTATAAGCTAGATATAACAAATACAAATCATATTCATCTCTCACAATTTCTCTTCTAAGCTAGATATTACAATATCAAATCAACCTCTATCTCTCATATTACAAATGGCTTCTCAAGCCTTTATTTATAGCTTTCCAAATGACCTTTGGCATTCCCCCTTTGTGACCCTTCAATCCTCATGGAAAATGGTACCAAACTTGTATGACCCTTCATATTCAAGCCTTTGAAAAGTCATGTGGTGACCCTTCATGACCAAAAACATCCTTCCCACTTTTGTCTTCATCTTAGTGACTTTTCATATTCCTCAAAGTGTCCCTTCATGATAAATTGCACCCATACTCTTTTGACTTCACTTGGTGACTCTTGGAATTCCCCAAGATGACTCTTCATGGAAAAATGTGTCCCATCCTTCTTTTGTCTTTACCCCATGGCTCTTTGACTTCTCCATGGGCCCTTCTTTTATCTCATATGCAACCAAAAATATATTCATTAATATTAAATAAATATTAACTCATATTGGGCAAGATATATTTATTACAAACAACATTAAATGCAATGGGACCTTTATCACTAATAATGCTAAACCTTTGACATCAATGACAATATTTCCAACAATCTCCCCTTTTTTCATTGATGGCAACCTCAATCCTAAAACTGCAACATCTTGTCACTTACACATACTATCATCTGAAAACATACAATAACTCCCCCTTACTATAGTAACCTATACCTATTCCCTGTACTTATTTTTTGCACCTATACTTGTACCTGTTATTCTCCCCCTTTGAAATCAATGGCAAAGGTCCTACCTAGAGCTAACACTTAGCTCCCCCTCACTTAATGCTAAACATCAATGGTAGGAAGTAATAGAAATTACTCCCAACTCCTCTCACTGATCTTTGAATGTATCCTTTGATCGTGCCTTTGAGAAGATATCTAAAAAAACATATACATTGTTCCTTGTCCTTTGAGAATCTACAATCAACTCATTTTAATCTTTCCTTCTAACCTCTCAACCTTTTGCATGAAACTTTAATGTATATCCCTGATCACATATTTGACTTACACTCAATATATTATGCTTACAAAACATTCTTAGCTTTGGTTCTACTAATATCCAAACTTAAAATACCTTTTCTGGCTATCCTGGTAGTGGTCTTATCTTCAAATTTCACTATGCCACTATTGATCTTCTTTACTCTTATCTCCTATCATATGCCTTGAACATCCACCATCAACAAACCATGGCTGATATTTACTTCTTACATGCAAAGCTATTTGTAGCAACATAGAATCTTTAGGTTGTTTCTTCTGCCATGAACATGTCTGAACCTTCTTCCTGATGAATGAAGCTTTGAAACTCTGATCATTCTTCATTGAATATGCATGAGTATCCTTTTCCTTCTTTCTAAAATTGTTAGCTCTTTTTCAACATTCTAATTTCTTATGACCATAATCATTTGAAACACTGCATATGCAAGAATCATTCTAATAGCCTCAAACCATAATATCGATGCAAAATTTTCTTCAAAAATCTATTCCCTCAAAAGATATAAAAATTAATCTGTCAACTCACCTTCTTGTCATGAAACATAGCCAAGACCCAATAGCATCCACCATGCTTCAATTTTTCTTAAAAGTGTTTCCTTGAAGCCTAGAAGAGACACCCCACACAATAGGGTTCTAGAAATAAATATGAGGAGATTCCCATATCTCCTCTATTTCTTCCTTGATCTTCTTGTGTTTTTCTTTTAGAGTCCATTAAAGCATGTCTAACCTTTTTGACTTACTAACCTTATCATTTATGATGTTTTTATTTTTCTCAACTTTTGTAACTATCTTATCTTGAAAAAGCTCACGTTCAAATGTAACAAGAGATTCTACACAATCCTTCTTATCTAATTCTTTATCTACTATAGCAAGTAATTTATTTTCATTCTTAAAGTCAACCTAATCAACCTTCACTATTTTAGGTCTCCAAACCTTAATTTGACTCTTCTCATATTTTTTAGGGGCTCTGTAACCTTTGACATACTTTGAAGATCTATTTACTTATTTTGGACATAATTTAACAATATGGCCAACCTTATGACAACAAAAACAAACAATATTTCTCATACCTTTTTCTTGAATGTGACTAAGATCTCCCTTTGACTGATTGCTTCTCCTCATATAGTCTCTTGCCCTATGACCAACATGATGAAAAACAAAACAACGGCCATGAAAATAATTTGAAAACTTAAAAACATTGGGCTGCCTAATTAACTTCTTTGATTTGCCTTCAAAACCTGCATCCTTCTTTCCTTGGACCAATATTTCATGATCTTTCTCAACCTTGACTATAAGCTTCTCATGATTATCCTTTTAAGAACCTAACTCATCCTTCAACTGATTACACTCTTCTTCTTTTGATGTTAAAATTGAATTTGCAACCTCTAACTATTTCTTAAGATCCTAAATAAATATCTTATTTTCTTTTACTTCTATAGCCAACTTAGAATCCAACATACACACCTTTTCCTTAAGAGCCTCAACCACAGATTTTAACTTTTGATTCTCCTTCTTTAGCTGCTTGGCCATCTTATGCTTTTCGTTGATCTACCTTCAAGCTGTTAAACCCTTTTTGAAGGAACTAGCTCTAATACAAATTTTTAAGCATGGGATATACTGAGAGGGGGGGTGAATCAATATATCATATATTTTATAAAAATTTACCTCAATCAAATTCCACTTAATCAAACATTCAAGATATGAAATAAAACTCAAACAATAAACACCACACAAGATAGAGAGAGACACCAAATATAACGTGGAAACCCAATGTGGGAAAAACCATAGAGAACAATCTCAAGTATATTAATGAGCACCAACCCAAACAATATTCACAAGCCAAGCTTGTAGGAGCACCACACCCCTTTGTCGAGCACCAAACCAGCAACTATTCATGAACACCAACCCACAGGAGCACCACATCCCTTTGCCAAGCACCAACCCATCTACTATTCATGAGCACCAACCCACAGGAGCACTAACCCCTTTGTCGATCACCAACCCATAGGAGCACTAACCCCTTTGTCGAGCACCAACCCATAAGAGCACCAACCCCTTTGTGTATATTACACACCTATCTCTCAATTTTGCTATCTCAACAAATGATAGATTAATACAACATATCTTTCCTCTCTCTCACCTTTTCTCTTCTAAGCTAGATATAACAAATACAAATCATATTCATCTCTCACAATTGCTCTTTTAAGCTAGATATTATAATATCTAATCAACCTATATCTCTCATATTACAAATGGATTCTCAAGCCTTTATTTATAGCTTTCCAAATGACATTTGGCCTTCCCCCTTTGTGACCCTTCAATTCTCATGGAAAATGGTGCTAAACTTGTATGACCCTTCATATTCAAGCCTTTGAAAAGTCATGTGGTGACCCTTCATGACCAAAAACGTCCTTCCCACTTTTGTCCTCATCTTGGTGACTTTTCATATTCCTCAAAGTGTCCCTTCATGAGAAATTTCACCCTTACTCTTTTGTCTTCACTTGGTGACTCTTGGAATTCCCCAAGATGACTCTTCATGGGAAAATGCATCCCATCCTTATTTTGCCTTTACCCCATGGCTCTTTGACTTCTCCATGGGCCCTTCTTTTATCTCATATGCAACCAAAAATATATTCATTAATATTAAATAAATATTAACCCATATTAGCCAAGATATATTTGTTACAAACAACATTAAATGCAATGGGGCCTTTATCACCAATATTGCTAAACCTTTGACATCAATGACAGTATTTCTAACAAAAAGGGGGAATGGGTGGGAAGGGGTCTCTAAGGTAGGCTTAGGGATGGGTGGGGTAAGGAAAGGGGAGAGGAAAGGCTAGGGAGGTAGGTGAAGGAGGGGTACCCCCAAGGGACTTGACTCACATAAGGACTCTGAAACAATAAGAAAAAGAAGAGGAGTGAAAGTGTTAGAATAGGGGTACCTTTGAAGATTCCCTAAGGAGAAATGCTTGGAAGCGTATGGAGGGAACAAATCCTTGAGAGGGCATTCAAGACTAGAATCCATATTTAGCACCTCTTTACTAATTCTTTTCTTAGAAAATATCAAAAAAAACCTTTTTGATGATATTAGATGGAGAAGCGCATGTGGGGGTTTAGGGGGAACAAATTTTGAGAGGCCATTTAGGTTATGCATCTAGTTTTAGCATATCTTTCCTAGTCCTTAGTTGAGAGAAGGATACTAAGTTTAAGACTTTTTTTAGACAATCATAGATCATATGACTTGGAACATTACAGAATGGGAAAATGATATAATTGTTTTTGTAAACAATAGTCTAAATCCAAGCATCATACTTCAACTTGATCTTGATCTCATGAAGCAAGGGCTTATTAGTTGACTATAAAATGTGGACATGGGTTACAACCATCCTCTGGTAGGAGAGAGTAACTAGGTCAATTTTTATAGGTTGACACAGGGCCCTGATAATCCCATTCATAACCTTTGGATGTTATTATTCCAAAGGGATTTTTGGAATAAGGGCCCACATTGGAACATCATCCATTATTGTGTTGATAATGCTCGACCTAGCCTTCCATCTTTAGATAAAGACACTAGACTTCCCCATAGACTAAGTACCTTCTAAGAGAGCTTTAATGCAATATTATTGTAGATAAAAATTAACCAAGAATAAAACTTTAGCTAGAGCAACCACCTCTAGGTAGCCTTTTAATTTCCATCTTTTTTTGGCCCATTTCTAGAAAGTGTCAATATTCAACTGATAACTATTGACCCTTAAAAGGATGGATTTGGTGAGTTCCACATTAGCTTATTACATAATGGGATTTGTAATAGGGATGAATATCTCATTCCCATATTTTTTTGGGAAAATATATAGGCTTGATGGGGTCTAACCCACTATACTAATTCCTTTGACCATGTCAGCACAAAAAGGTTTAGGAACTTAGGAGTATAGTATTTATAAGATATGGGCTTCATTGTCTATCTATTTCAATGCAAATCCCAAATTTTTTGGAATATTGTTTAGTAGGCCAAATGACTAGTGTAGCCCATGAGTGCAGTCATATGGGGCCATATTGACCTTAGAGTGAGCATTGTCTGAACTTTCCTATGTCTAGGCATTGCAAGCATGACCATTCTATGATTTTGGCTTAAAAAAGAATTCAAACAACTAAAGGTCCTCTATAACAACCATAATAGTGTTAATAACTACAAGATATGTGTTGTGATACTTGTTTAATTCCTTGATAATTATTTTATACCTTATCTAAGAATTTTTCTATCCCTTGGATTTATGTTTCACTTTGGAAAATTTCTCCCTTAATTTTCAAACCAATTCAAACAATCAAAAACTAATACATTAAAAATAGTTTTCAATTCTCATTATTTCTCATTATTTCATACTTAACATTATATACCTTCCATTGCACTTAAATAGCCATATATATATATATATATATATATATATAAAATCTTGTCCATGAGGATTGTGTACATTCTTATCTATCTTAATCATTCAAGATACATTGTTATGACTCATTTACACATACATTGAGGTAACATTGCTTGCCTTCACTCATATCATATAATGCTTGAGCATTGTTGAAGATTATTAAAATCCTTTCCTCTTCCTATATTTTCTAAGACTCAACACTCAATAAATTTTCAATTCTAAATATTTCATAAAAAAAAGGAAAAAAAGTTGGAAAAAATATATAAGCATGTAAATAATTAAAAAATTCAAAACATGCACATAATTAAAAGAATAAAAATATTTTCAAAAATTCAAAATTCAAAATTTAGACCTAAACATATTTTCAATTGTGGTAGCTTACTTCTTTCCATATATTATTTATTATATTTTAGGAAGATAACATATTTAAATTTTTTAAATACACATTGATTTTCATGATGTATTTTATTGTGATATAAGACATACTTTTACATGTTTTAAATGTTGGGAATCCCTCATTACCCAAAAACTTTTCTATGTTGGGGGCATATCTTCATTCTCCATGAAAAAAATTACATTTTGTATTAATCCACAACACTTTTACCGTGTTGAGCTATATATTATTAAAATGTTTTTATACTCACTCATACTATATGTGTTACATGAATATGTTAATATCTAATGATGATATGGATCTATATGGTGGATGTAAACTAGCCTATTCTTACTTTATTAAATGATAATTTAGAACATGCTTTCTTATTGTGTGTGGAAATGAGCATTGTATGCAATCATTATACCATTTTCATGTGGCCCTTGGCCTTGTGTTTTTATGTGACATTCACATGTGTCTTATATTGACCTTTGGGCCTTATGCCTAAAATTATATGTAAAATAGATGGCATTATATGAAATTACTTATATGATTATTTATTGTTGCTATGGTACCATGATTCATATTACAACTTATATATTTTATTAATTTAGTCCCATGATGCATATCATGCACATCATATTTATATTCTTCAATGATATATATTTCTAATATATGCTCATATGAATATTTAGTTTTATATTAAAAACTACGATGCAAATACATTTAAAATTATAAGTACTACTACATGATTACATCTTTCACATATTACATTACTCTTATTTTGAGCTAAGTGACTTACAGGATATATCTCTCATCTAAAAAAGAGGGCATTGAAATAGGAATATATTGAGAAGTCACGTCTTCATGAGATTTTTTTAATCTTTATGGAATTATATAGTTTATACAATAATAACATGATTGAAGAGTTTAAATTTATGAGGGCATGTCAAATGAATGTGCACTCATTCCTATAGTTATAAATTACAATATCCAAATAGTTAAAATTACGAGTTTAAAAAGTTATAAAATTCAAAATGGAATTAAATATTAATTAAATATAGTAAATGGGGCATGATAACAGTTCATGTTAAAGTTCATTTATGGAAATTTCAAATTTCAAAAATTTGAAAGGTTTCAAAAGATGAAAAGTTTAAAAAATTTAAAATTTTCTCAAAGTTCAAAAGTTATGAAGTTGTAAAGTTTCAAATAGAATTTAGATCCATCTAAAATGGTGTGATTTATCTTCATGTTGAAAGTGAGCCACATTAGATTATACTAACAATCAACATCTATGGTTATAATTTTTCAAGATGTAGTGTGCCATAATTGGTGGTTCCACCACTTCAATTACTTTATAGAATAATTTACATAGTCAATTGAGAGTTGGAATATAAAATATTTCCAACTTGAGATAACTCAAAGGTTTATAAATTTAAACTTGATCACTCTCCAGTTGACATGGGTTAAAAATTTCTACAAATGCCTCAACAAGGGGGAAATCATTCTCCTCGTTCAAGTTACAAGAAAATTATATTGCATACTCTTTGAGGTTTATACTTTCCTTGCTCTCTTTAAAAATTTAAAATTTAAGATTTAATTTTTTTAATATTCAAATATGGACAATAACTAATTTTAATGGCATTGTTGTAGGTTTAACATTAAGACTTATTTCACAATCAAATTTTAAATCCAAATATAAAGTGTGTATGCATATTTTATTTTTCATCTAATTTAATCTAGTCATTTCACTTTGTTGCATCACTATAACAATGTTTGGGGAGAATATAGACATAAAATTAATCATTAAGTGTTTGACAATGTTTGTTATTGACATTCTTACCCTTCTTGTTCTATTTTCTAATTTTATAAAGCATAATCTATAAGATATAATTCACTATCCTATAAATATTAAAAACATCATATATACATCCATATTTCAATCCCATTCATTCTTCTTCAACCTACTAGCACCTATCAGTTCTTTTCACCAGTCTTTGTCTTTGTGGGATAAGAAATGCTATGTCAAACAAGTTTGCATTGTGGCATTGTCCTATAACATAAACTTGTCCCCCATGCTAAAAAATCACTTTTTAAAATTAATAAATTGAAAAATAACTCTACCTCACATTTTTTAAAATTTAATTAGAGATAATATTATAAAGTTTCCCCTATAAAATCATGTCAAGGCATTCACTTAGAACCCCCTAGCAAGCTAATCTTCAATTAATACATAGTGAGAAAAATAACACTATTTAATCTAATTTCAATTATAATACTTTATAACGTAAATAAATAAAGTATGGATAATTCTTTTTTAGGTTAATGATGTAAACACCTAAAACTAGCCATCGATAACCTCCAATTGGTATTTTGACCAATTTCCATCCAAAATGCACAATTTGGCCTAAAAACACTAAAACATGTTAAATGATGTGAAACTGACATATTCAAGTGCCAATTTTGGCTAGGTTATCACTAAATGGGGAAATGCAATTTATGGGCTAGGTAACTTTGATTAGATCATTTCAAGTCAAAATGCCAATTTTGTACCTAGGTGCTTGGGATTGATCTTTCCTATCAAATCTATTATGCAACATGTATGCCTTTGTTATTTTTTTTTGTAACATCCTAAATGGGATAACTATTCCAATGCATCTGACATTGACTTCCAATTCTAATCTAGTCAAATTTTGAACTAATAATAAGGCATTCTGATCAATTTAGGTAATTTGTGCACAAAATGCTTAATCATGCTTAAGAGATAATTAAACCAAATTAGATACTAATTAAAAAATCCATGGAAACTTTTTAAAAACTTGTTTTTAGAAATTAATATTGAATATCTACATCATCAAGTGACCTCATTTCTTGAGAAGACATCCCTAGGCCATAAATGCCATAAATATCAAGATTCTGCCCTCCATGCCTCTTAATTTCCCATTCTTCCAATGTCATGATGAAGATAATTATAAAATTAATTTCAAAAATTGAATTAATCCTCAACCACACATCTCAATCTTAGGATGGATAGTTTAGGCTAATTCTAGACATTCTAAAAAATCTATAGATAGGAGACCTTACCACATCATTTCTAAGCTATTTTAGTTCAAAGTTATTATGCTCAAATATCTTCAAAGTCTTGATAATTCAAAGTTATAATGAACAAATGATTCCAAAATCCATTAAAATTAGTGTTACCATGCCAAATTGATTCTAATCCAAGCCAAGACATAAGCCAAAGGTGCCAAGGAGATATGGAGGTAGCCAAGTTTCCATTGCTAAGGACTTCATGAGAAAAAATTGAGCAAGCCACTACAAAAAGAATTTTGGAGCATCCAAGGAAGATAAAAGAAAGTTTCTTTTGCATTTTAGTTTTGATTTTTATTCATGTTTGTTAACTAATCTCTCCCTAGTGTTTAGGCCTAGATATGTTATGCTAGTTAGTGTGTTTCTTTCATTTTGTTTTCATTTTGAAACTAACCCTATACTAACCATCCTCTCTTGAGTCAAATTCCTAGATCACATATGGCATGCCTAGTGGGACAAGATGCATCCCACACATGAAGAAGATCATTTTACAGCTTTAAAATATTCATTTGGATCATTAAAAATCTTGTAAATTGATTTTCTAACTTTATTTTGCCACTTTCTATTTAACATGGGTTTACACAGTAACCAAAACCAGTTAGCAAAACTGACATTAGTTGGATAGCTATCATCGGTCACATTGGTATAACCAATATTGATTAGTTAATTGTCATCATTTAGGAAATGTAACCATCATCAGTTATATAACAAACATAGATCACTATGTTTTTCTTAAAACACAAACTCGAGAGATATTTTTCTAAAGATCATTATTTCAAACCCAAATGAGCTTCAAGGCTGAAAGACATGATAAGAATTTTATTATAGGACCAAGATTGACATTTGCTAAAAACATGTTTAGATAATGTTTTGCATGTTTAAAATGAATTAGGAACATTATTTTGGGTGCTTAAAGTAATATTTAGGTGCTTAAGTGAGTTTTTGTCATTAGTTTTCAAAGTTACAACTAAGACCAAGGGGTCAAATCAAAACCACCTCATTTTCATTTGGGCTTAAAAATGAACTCATCTTTTCAAGCTTTTTGTCTTCAATAGTTGCTTGATCTATTTTTTTGGCAAAGAGAGGGATGTTGCATGTATGTTCTTCCATTTGTTCCCTTCAGGGAACCCTTGGAGTCAAAAGCACCATTCATATTACAGTTAGCCTAGTCCAACACTTAGAAATAAAGTCATCTAAAGAACTCCCCAAAAACTAGTCAAAGTTTGGCTGACCTTGAAAATGACCCTAAAGTCTTTCTATTTCACACTTGTTTTTATTTTTATGCAAACTTGGCTTGCGAGGGGGACTTCATCACCTCCCACATGTTCTTTAGGGAAGCTTTAAACCAAGGTTTCATCTCTTAACATTGACTTAATTTGGATCCTTATTAGAGTTATACATAAGATGTATCTATATTTAGACATCACACTACACTGAGTGAATAATAGGATGTAGTGGTTTTAAAATCGACTATACCTTTTTACGACTAGCCAATGCCATGGTCACCCAATTTACATGATTTTATTTTTCATTATTTGATGTAAAAGTCATTGTGACATTGATTCCCCTAGAATGTTTAAAATCTTGCTAGTTTAGTCAACTCCGTATTACCATACCCTTGCTAGGATTTGGATGATTATACTTAGTGTATTTTTGGATCATTTTCTCATTTGGTATGTTATGAGACTAAAAATTGTTTAATTTTTCATAAGTCATGTAAAAACCAATTTTTCTATATGTCACTCTTTTGTCTAAAGAGGTGTTATGCTAGCCATTTTACACCACACTTGTGCCTTGAAATTTTTTCTAAACTTATTTGTGTGTGTCATTTGAGTTGCAAAGGTTAGTGTTATGCTACCCAAATCATGTCAAACCATTTGTGCCTTTTAATTATTTGAAACATAAAATTAACCATATTATTCAAGTATACTTACACCATTAGGCTACTCAATTTGTTTCAAGACTTATTTACCATTGTATGAAAACCATTTATTTCAAACCATGTCATGTCTACCATTTGGACCTTTATCTTATGCCATCATGTTGTCTAATCTTATCTAGCTTGTTTGGTCAAATCCTATTTTTCACTATTGAGTTTTAAATTAGCCTTGTCAATTTTGGATTCAAACATTGATTGATTTTTGTTTAGGCCTTAATTCATGGGGTTGATACATAGATCTTTCTCTTTTGGGTTGCATAACTTTGGTTAATCGATTACCCAAATTTGAAAACTATTGATGGTTTTTTTGTTTAATAACTATCCTCATCATTATTTGTGCCTTTATTTGGGAAAAAATAGTCTTTCTTCAAAAAGCCTTTTATCTTATGCCTTATGCAAATTATTCATGTTTATGTTTGATCATGTGTGCCAGGTCTATGTCAAAGTTGTTTCCAAACTTGTTAGATTAAATCAAATTGCATCAGCCTTTGTTTCAAGTCTATATTTTGACACTATTTGGCCAAAATTTCTAGCACATGCCTATTTATTTGAGCCTAGATTTTTAGTCCACATTTGGACAAAATACCTTGTAACTCAACTTTTCCCTTTCCTAGTTTAGACCTTATTTGGAACACTTTGACGTAGACCTTTGACATGCCAATTTTTATTTAGAAACTTGACCTTTTGTACATATGACATTATACATTTGATGTTAGGTAATTTTATACCAAGTCTTATCACAAACCATTTTAGAGATACAACTCCACTTTAAGACCATATTAGAGATATAACTCCACCCCTTTGACCAAGTTAAACCAAGTTGGAACCATTTATCCTTTGGACATAGTTTTTTTTAGAGTTTATAGAACCCTAAGCCTTTTTGTTTTAGATATTTCATCATTTATGTAGAAATGTCTAGCTACACTTATAGTGGAGTCATGTACAATCCAAATTATGATAGAATGGTTGCATAAAATCTCACTAGGAAAACCTATAGAGAAAGATTTTCTAAGAAGTTTTATTATTCTCCCTACAATACTCCATATGGGGAACATAGTCAAAATCCACAAAATCCAAATTTAGACCTTGATTGGCATGAAGAGGGTTATGAGGAGGAATTTGAAGACCTAACTATAGATAATTTATTTGGGATATAGATCCATTCCCTCTTTACAATAATTAGTAAGCAAAACACAATCAAAAACTAGCTTATGAGCCAACTCATGACTGTAATGATATGGTTTATGAGGAAGACTTGGTTTCTTTGGCTTATGTAAATAATCAAGCTCCACAATTCCCAACCATTTACATACCAATACCTCATCTTTTGGCTTGTGTGAGCAATCAAGATCCACAATGCCCTTTCATCATTATATGACCTAGTCCTGTGGATTGTGCAAGTAATCAAGCCCCACAATGCCCTAATGTTACCATCTCATGACTTTGTCCTTTGGATAATGTGAGTAATCATGATCCCCAATACCCTACTATTATCTAATCACAAGTCATTCCTTTTCTAGTGCCAATCCCATCCAAAACTCAATCGATACAATATTTCAAAGACTAAGCTATGTTTAAAATTTGTATCTTCCAACTCATTGGAAACTAAGGCCAAAATAACCAACCAATCCAAGATGTTTTTATTGAAACAACCACTTATGATAAGTCAACCTATGATGAATCACCTATTGATCCTATACTAGTTATCAAGGAGTCTCACAATTATAAGTTAGTCTTTATTGAGTCTCTTCTTAATGATTATAACTACCTTTGGGAAAATCATTACCTTTACCATGTGACTATTTTTCAAGAGCCTCTTATTGATAAGCAAGTCTCTGAGGAGATGTCTCTTGACCTTTTACCCATTCTAGAGGAGTCACACTTTGACAAACTAGTCTTAGTGTATTCCATCATGACATTATAGGTTATTAATTATCAAATACTAAACATTAAACAATACATCATTATAATAGAGTATCCATCAGGTGAAGAATCAGAGTTAAAATTAGGTTTTATTCTTTAATAGACATTAGATCTAGCATCAAAACTAGAATCAACATTAGTCTCAACCTCAAATTTAGAGTCCCTTGAGTTAGAATCAAACTCAAAAGAATAATATGTTTGTGGCTATTACAACATTGGTTATGCATGCCTTACAGATCAATTTGAATACATGTGTGATCCTTGTACATTTTTTAAGGATGAGTACTTCAGCTTTGACACAAGTTATCCTAGTATCTTCTATGAGGATTGTGGAGCCTCTCCCCACTCCATCACAATCCCATAGGCCATTACCATCAACCAAAATAGACATATCATTGACATTCAATAACCAAAAGTGTCAATTGGGATCAATAAAATCACACTTTGTTGAACTGCATCCATTATGACATAACAGTTAAAGAAGAGTAAGGAGGCCAAGACCACATTTATATACTAGAAGAATACTCTCCTAGTGAATTTTTTTAAAAAATTCTAGAAGATAATCAAATTCAAAAGTCAACATTCCTTAGTGAAACCTTCTCAAAACTGCTACATGACAATCAAGACAACTTCATTGGTGTAAACCTCTTTGAAGCACCAATAGCTGAGCACAAAAGTTCTTCATTATTTGATGAAGATAAAATCAAATAGTTTCCAATATATAGCCTAATTAGATGGTAAATACTCTCAAGGTTAAAAAATATAAAAATTTGGTGGTCTTATCAACAGAACAAGTCTTCATCCCCACCACAACCAAAATTATGTCAAATCTAGCATCATCAACATTAGGTGTGACTAAAATTTATGATCCTCATTTATTTCCCCATCATTTGCCATTCCATTTGACAATCAAACCTACCATCCATTATATTTCCTTATTTACCATCCATGGTTGCACTTTCCTTTGTAGAGGATACAAAGATACCATGTCTTGACATTTGAAGGAATTATAATCAATGACCATTGAAGATCACAAAAGCATTCTTGAAAATGAAATCTACATCAAGTTCTTGATAGATTATATTTTTAGATGAGGTTTGGGGTAATAATTAACATGATAAAGTATTATATTTGTATCATTTGTTGATTAAGATGTGCATCTCTATCTCAATAGTAAAAATAGAATCATATGCCATTTACCACACCTAGGCCAAAAATATTTACCATGATATTTCACATTTTCATGCCATTTTCATTTTTACATATGCCTATTTTCCATTGTCACATATTCCTATCATTTACCCCATCACTTAGGGGTAACCCTCTTACCATTTTATCTAATCTATCTAGACCATCATTATCTATAGTAATACCATATCATCCTATCATATCATTCCATTCTTATTTAGACCAAAGCCTATTTTTATTCATCTTACCCAATCCTATTTTCATCTTATTTCATTTAGTTCTTCCTACACCTTTTGTGGGGGAATTATAATCAAGTTTTAATAATCAATCCAATTCATGTTTATAATGACAATCTATGAAAGTAATGTGATAATTGATCTGGCAAGATATCTTTCATTTTCCATCCTGTATCAATTTTGTTTATGTGAGCATGATTATAACCACCTATGGGCAAATCAATGTTTCACCAGTCTTGTTACTAATTATAACTACCTATGGGAAAATTAGTATCATTGACATATGCCATTGTATCCTAGTTATAACCACCTATGGGAAAAATAGGTACAACACTTGTTTATCATGCATTATCACATCACCTTGTCGTTACTATTTTTATTTGATTGGCCATTTGTCAAATTTGAAAACTTGTTGGGACCTAATTGGTTTTTCCTCACCTTTTATTTGGATGGAATTACTAGGAATTGAGGTCATTTTAGGACAATATAGGTCATGCTCAGTTCATGTTGAGGTCACCTTAATCCCTCTTTCCATACACTCTCATCATTTTGTGAGAAACCTAAGACAAATTCTCTCAACATTTTGTGAGCAGGTATCTTGTCATTCTTTAATGAGTTAAGATACCTCAAAATGCTAAAAACATTCATAACATTTCAAAAATCTAGAAATATTTATCCTATCTAAACATAGTCAGTTATCCTCAATCCACCTTACTAGGGCATGGTCATTGTTAGGATGCGTTATTTTTCTTTTGTTTTCAAGCTTTCTAATTTTTTGTTTATTTTAGGCTGTTTATTTATTTATTTTTCTATTTTTTTTGTTTATTTTTTCACTTGCCTATTTGTTTTATTTCAACATTATTTCCATAACTCAGTCTATATGTGTTCATTGGGTGATTCCTTATGCACATTATTCTTGAGTCTATCCATATTCATCCATTAACATTATCATCATGGTTTTTATAGTTAGTGCATTGTTTTCTAGTATATATTGGATTGGGAGTCAGTCCTTATGCATATTTTAGCCACGTCTTTATGGTGTTCTATCATGAAGCCTAACATCACATGATATAGTAAAAAATAGCTTCAAGAAGGTCTACAATCAATGGAGCCATAAAAGTTTCTCCTTGGCACCTTGGAAAATCCTCCCAACCCACCCTTGATCAAATTAACCTATTGGCCATTCTAGTTGTATCATTTCTAATCAAGACAAGCATCTCCTCATTAATAAGTACAACTCAATATTTTATATTGATCAATCTTATTCCTCTATCCATATTTTTCATTACTTTGCACCCACTCATCTTTGATATGTATTCCAAGTTATATTCTTAATTTATGATTGATAATCATCCTTAACTAGGGCACCATCAATTTTAGCCAATCCAGGTCTACTTAATGATTATAACCACCTATGAGCAAATCATTATTTTGAATTTTATTCTTGATTATAATCACCTTTTGTAAAATCAACATCCTTTTTACATCAATGCATACAAGCATTTTCTAGTTTGGATTAATCTCAACCATGGGTTAATTCTACCTTTCTTCTTGTTTATTTTTGAGGGACCATCCATCAACAAATGTGATGGCCATTCCCTCAAGGGGGAATCATCCTAGGCTTTCCAAACACCATTTGGAGCTTTATTCTTCAATAATCATTTTCTTTTTGGCATATAGGCCATTTCTCATTCTTTGAGAAGACATTGCTTTTCTTATGGTTTGTAATATCTTCCCAAATAGGGGAAAACTGTAGACACCTAAAATTGGCCACTGATAACCTCTAACCAAGCCTTTGACCAACTTCCACCTGAAATGCGCAATTTGGCCTAAAAAAACTAAATCATGTTAAATGATGTGAATTTAAAATATTCAAGTGCTGATTTTGGCCAAGGTATCCCTAAATAGGGTAATGCAATTTATAGGTTGACTAACTTTGATCAGATCATTTCAAGTTAAATTGCCAATTTCGCACGTAGGTGCTTTGGATTGCTCTTTCCTATCAAATATCTTGTGTAATATGTATGCCTTTGTTATTTTTTATCATAACATCCTAAATTGGATAATGATCCAACACATCTAACATTGACTTCCAATTCCAATCCAGTCAAATTTTGGACCAATAACAAGGCATTCTAATCAATTTAGGTAATTTATATATAAAGTGATTAATCATGATTAAGAGGTAATTAAACCAAATTAGAGCCTAATCAATAAATCCATGGAAACTTGTTTAAAACTTGTTTTTAGAAATGAATATTGAATATCTGCATCATTAGGTGACCTCATTTCTTGGGAAGACATCCCTAGGCCATAAATGCCAAAAAATATCAAGATTAATACCCTCCATGCCTCTTAATTGCCCCTTATTCCAATTTCATGATGAGGATAGTTATAAAATTAATTAAAAAAATTAAATTAATCCTCAACCACACATTTTAATCTCAGGATGGATGGTTCAAGTTGATTCTAGACATTCTCAAAAATATATAAATAGGAGGCCTTACCACATCATTTCTAAGTTATTTTGGTGAAAAGTTATTATGCTCAAATATCTTTTAAGTATTTATAATTAAAATTTATAATGTACAAGTTATTATAAAAGCCATTGCAATTAATTTTACCATGCCAAATTGATTCCAAGCCAAGCCACAAACTATAGGTAACAAAGAGAGATGAAGGTAGCCAAGCTTTCAATGGCAAGGACTTAATGAGAAAAAATCAAGAAATCCACTAAAACAAGAATTTTGGAGCATCTAAGGGAGGTAAAATAAATTTTATTTTGCATTGTAGTTATGTGTTCTATTCATTTTTGTTAACTAAGCTCTCCGTAGTGTCTAGGCCTAGAGACTTTATACTAGTTTGTTTGTTTCTTTCATTTTTTTAATTTTGAAACTAACCCCATACTAACCTCCTCTATTGAGTAAAATTCTAAGAAAAAAAATGACATATATTTTCAAGAATTTAATTCAATATTTTAGTTATAGTTATATAATTTCGTAATCATTTCTCACAAAATTACCCTAGGAAGGAGAACTACATCGCACTAAGGTCCATTTGGGATATGTAGGAAATTGTCATATTACATGAGATTTTATAAGTATAGATTAGATATTAAATTAAAAAATTTCCCCCTTTGAATTTTATTTTTATCTTGTTTATTGTGCAGGAACAAGGGTCTGTGTTTTTCACACATTTCATTAATATATTTA
Organism: Torreya grandis; assembly: GCA_037957365.1. NCBI lineage: Eukaryota > Viridiplantae > Streptophyta > Pinopsida > Cupressales > Taxaceae > Torreya > Torreya grandis. The sequence continues at coordinate 1,870,968 of JARHVA010003103.1, forward strand.
GATCTTTAAAATAATTAGGAAAACCTTATTTACCTGCACACATATCCATATCAAAAACTAAATCACATAGTCAACTAGGACATGTATGTGGTCAACAAATAAATCCAAACTATTCCCCTTTTCTCCATTTTAGCCTTATCTGAACATATTTTCCAAGTCTTTTCAAGAAGTTTCTAGTCACAATCAACATTAAATGTGTCTTAAGGAGGTTTGCATATTCTTAGGCTCATTTACTAATTTTAGAAAATTCATAGTTCTATAAAATTTTGCATCATAATGTGTGTGTGTGTGTCTATATATATATATATTCCATCATTTCCATTTTAATAGTTTAGTATATTTGAATTTTATTAGTTTCAATTCAAAAATATTTTTAAACAAGGCATTGCCTTATTTTTATATGATTATTATTAGTTATGTTTGGTACCTTGAGTTTTGTATTAATTTTTATCAATACGCATGGTCCTATTTCTCCCTTTCATGTTTTCATATTTCCCCATTTTTGGCCTTCTAGTCTTATTTCTAATTTTCATTCTTTAATTTATATCACTTAGTTATATTTTATTTCGATTCTTTAGTTTTAATTTAGCCTTAACATTTCATCTTATTACTATTCCCTTGTTATTATAATATTCCTTAGATTTTTTGGTTATAGTTTATTTTTATCATTACCATCTTGAAAAATTATCAAAGTTATACAATATTTTTTCATTTAATTCCATTTATTGACTATCTTGCATATGCGCACATTTATTTAATTCTTTTTTTTTCATTGTGAACTTATAGTGGACATATGCAATTTATACCATGACCAATAATATGGGATTCACATGCATAATTTATGTGGAAATTTAAGTTAAGGTATGTATACATTAATTTATATTTTTCACTTATTAGTATTTTTTCATGGATTTTATTTATGATTTGTATATTTTAAATACACTGAGACATGTTACACTAATATGACACATGATGACCTTTGGGTGGCATATATGTAACAATAATATTTTTCATATTTATCTTTTAATGATGATCTCTTTTTTAGGACTTTTAAGCACATAAATTTTCTTGAGTACATGTCCTAAGGAGTGCATTGGGAAATAAATAGGGTCATCTTATGGTACTTTGAGAGAGATGTCAAAAAAATATTCAATCATACCTACACCACTATTGGCCTATGCTTCCCTAAGTAAATTTTTTATTTTACTTATCCATAAAATTATTTATATAATTACAACCATGTATTCTTTACTATATCATACTACCATTATATCTATTTCAAACATATTTATCTTTGTATTATATCAACACCATAGATATAGTTTTGATATTTTTGTATGGTATAGACATTTACTATACAATATTATGTCTATTATACTTTATCATGAATGATGATACCATATTATGTTGGCTGATATACATTTACTATATTGATTTAAATTGATATCATCATCTTGGATTTATAGGTTTTGATATCATATAAGCGTTGTGTATACTGGAAATTATATATATATATATATATATATGTATATATATATATATATATACATATATACATATATATACATGTATCTATATACATGTATATATATATATATACATGTATATATATATATATATATGTACATGTATATTTATATATGTACATGTATATACATACATATATATATATACATGTATATATATAGATATACATAGACATATATATATATATACACATGTATATATATATATATATATATATATATATGTACATGTATATACATACATACATACATACATACATATATATATATATATATATATATATATATATATATACATGATTTCCATAAAAATAAACCTTTATAATTAATTCTTTCTTATAATAATTAAAGGATAAAGGTCAGTGCATGAAGATCATATGAGTGTTGTGTGTATTGGAAGTCATGTATATATATATATATATATATATATATATATATATATATATATATCCTTTATCAATTAATTCTTTCTTATAATAATTAAAGGATAAATGTCAGTTCATGAAGATCATATGAGTGTTGTGTATTGGAAGTCATGTATGTATGTATGTGTATGTATATATATATATATATATATATATATATATATATATATATATACATACATATATACATGACTTCCAATACACACAACACTCATATGCTCTTCATGCACTGACATTTATCCTTTAATTATTATAAAAAAGAATTAATTGATAAAGGTTTATTTTTATGGAGGTCAAGTATTATTCAGGGTCATTGAAATTCAATAGGAGGAAGTTGAATCAAGGAGGTGCCCCTTATTATTTAGAGTCCCAAATTAGAGATACTTATGTATTCATCATTTAAATTTGAGGTATTCATTTACAAACATATCTTAGAAACTGCCACTAGAACTAAGTGGGAGACTGATGCACTAACAAGTCAACCCAATATAAGTATATATATCCCTTATTTTCCTTTTTATTTACTTAGAAGATAGATAAGTTATGATTATTTTTAGATTATTATGTAGGTTTTTATCTCTTCCCTTACCTAGGTTACCTTTATTCATGTTACTATAATATTATAGGATATTAAGCTTTTTAGATAAATTTAGAGTTTAGGTACTCACCTAGGCAAAATTTTCCTAGACTATAAATTATAGATGATATATATGGATTATATATCACTTCAATAATATACACTTGGAAAAATTAGACCTTGATTATTCCTATAAGTTATGTATCTTTCCCACTTTTATAATTCTCACATCTACTTTATCTTGTGAACTTTGGCCTATCTCTTGGTCCTACCTGTCTTATGTTGATGACTCAAAACTTTTAACTTTCCTATAATGCTTTTATGTTTATAATATGCCCCTAAAAGTTATGAGTAGGTAACTATTTTATAATTGCCGAGACACAACCATCAGTCCTAGACCCTTGCATTTACACTAATGTCATACCCTGACAAGGTGTGCAGTTCCTTAAAGTCATCTAATTTTGAAATGAAAAATATCCTAATGGTCAGCCTAAGTGATTTAATGTGATACATTCCATGATAGCAGTGGTATATATCACAATCACTCCTCATTAATTACTCGCCTAAAATAAAAAAAGATAACTTATCAAATCATTCAATCAAAAAATTAATAAATCAAAGCTTCCTTATTTTTTATTACTTCCATATTAGTCATAGGGGTAACACATACACAAGATTTCAATACTAAAATTACAAGATCTATATTTTCTAAATTACAAGATATGTCAATATTCTACTTGTTTAATGATATGGTGATGGGATCGATCCATTTTTTCTCTAATTTTAAAGGTTCTTAGGTGGGTCCTCAATCAACTTGAATGCCTATTCCTATATATAGATTGGGAGAGGGTATCTATCTAGTATATCAAACTCTAGACTACCTAAAACTTTGCATCTATTTGATTGATTATTCAATATAGAATAGTCCCTCTTGAGCATAGAAAATACAAGATTAGATCCCTATGATGTGATGTAATAGATCATAACATGGAGCAATCTATCATCATGAGGTCAGTCAAATATCTATAGAGATCTTCCCCTAACCTATTGTTCTTCCTCTAAAATAAGATAGGTTATGTTGGTACTACCTATATAAAGGGGTAGGGAAGGGGTACATAACATATATTGTTTGACCTAATTGGGTCTTTACCCAATGGGTATAGGTGACTAGATAATTAATATATAAGGCCCCTCAATTAGTTCCCTATGTATATAAATACATTACCCCCATATATAGGGATCCTCTCCATACATCCTAATATAGTAAAAGTTGCTTGAGAATACTCCATTGGCTATCACTCCATATACACTCCATATATATATATGCATACATATATATATATATATACATATATATATATATATACATATATATATATATATATGTATATATATATATACACATATATATATATATATGTATATATATGTATATACATATATATATATATATATGTATGTATGTATATATATATATATGTATGTATATATATATATGTATATAT
>JARHVA010003103.1:1880000-1897500 GCA_037957365.1 Torreya grandis
GGCCAAATATCTAGTTGTTCTAGCCCTCTATATAAACCAATTCTAAAATCTAAACTCTAAAATCCTAATGCCAATCCAATAAACTCTATATTTATCTCTATACATACCATGCTCATCCTATACATCACTATAGAAATGGTCAAATGCCCTATATATAACTCATCTCATCAAGATAAATTGTCTATGTAAAACTTGGATTAAAATTATGTTATCCCTACAAGATTTACTCCCTCTAAAACTTCTTATTGAGATATCTTCAAAACTATCGAGATTATTGATTTAGATGTTATTCCCCCTCTATTGATGTGGAACTAGTCAATTCCATGGTTTGAAAATTATGTTGATCCTAGGTAATCCATCATTACATAAGGAAGGATGATAATTGAATAATATTAAGTGACACTAGAATAATTGTGTTAAATAAGTGAATTGATCTAGTTAGGGCATCATTGATCTAGTTTTATTCCCCCTTCTTATATCCATAAACCTTGTACAAGTAGTGTAGTAATGGTAAAGAGACTACTATAAAGGAGTGAAAAGTAGACTACTATAGAGATACATAATACTAGGGAGACATAGAATTAACATATATATTATTTTATGGGGGGATAATTACATGTACTTCACTATATATGGTAAGATAGGGGCCTGGCAACCTATACTATATATTTTATCATTGGTCAACCCTATATATTTATATGGATCTATTTATATATAGAGGGGGAACTATCTATGTTAAATTAGTTATATATAGGTTCATTAACTAGAGTAGGGAAATACATATATGGTGGGCTTAAATTTATAGGTGATAGGGAGGGATAGTCAACTTTAGATAGATAGATATATAAAGGCTATGAGATATAGGCCATAGGTTGTAGACAAAGTTGGGCATTCACCACATATATAGAGTAGAGGGGACATATCTATAGATAGGGGTCAATTATCATGTCATATATTTAGAGGGGATTTGATATGATCCCACAAGAGATTCCATATATATATATATATATATATTAGGGAAATGCGGTTATATACATAGTGAACTCAGTTGAGGGTCCCTATATATTAATTATCTAGGTGCTTATGCCCCTTGGGTAAAGACCTAGTCAGGTCAAATTATATATTTTATGAACCCCTCCACTACCCCTCTATAGATGCAATCCCAACCTAACTTATCCTATTTAAAATATTAATGAAGAGGTTGGAGGTTCATCTCTATAGAGAGTGGACCGACTTCTCAATGATAGATTGGTTCATGCTACAATCGATCACATCACATCATAAGTATACAATATTATAGTTTATATGCTTTGGATCACCTATTCTATATTTAAATATCAATTAGATGTATCTAAGGTTTTAGGTAGTATATAGTTCCTTATACTAGATGTCCTCCCTCTCCCTCTCTATATAGGCATAAGCATGTGAGTAGATCGAGGACTCATCTGACCACATTTAGAAATGGGTGGAAGTATATTGAGCCTAACACCATATCATCTTACTGTCATCATTTCATCCTATGATCACCATCTCATCTTGGTCTTCAATAGCTCATTATAGAAGTGGTTGTTATATTTTGGTCCTAGTCTTATATAGACTAGAGATTATATTGAATGGATGGGTCACAATCACTTAACTATAGTGTGGTCCACTCATGTGTATATATATAAATATATATCTAGAGTTGACACCCCATCTCCTATATTTACACACACACACACACACACACACACACACACACACACACACACACACACACACACACACACACACACACACACACACACACACACACACACTGATAGGATATTATTTAATAGATCAACTATAGTCAAGCCTCAATAAAGGCTATTTTAGATTGGATAGATCCCAGCCAACCCCTATGTATTTATCTAGCAAAACCCCTAGTCATATCCCTCCATAAACATATATTAATATCTAATGGATATATATACATATATATACACATACACACACATATACATACATACATACATACATACATACTAACATACATACATACATACATACATACATACATACATACATACATACATACATACATATATACATATATATATATATATATATATATATATATATATATATATATATATATATATATATATATATATATATATATATATATATATATATATATATATATATATATATATATATATATATATATATATATATATATATATATGGGAAAACAACCAATCCAACTAAAGTTTATTCATATCCACCACCCCTCCCCTTCCCTTCTATTAGATATGGTAGATATAGAAGATATGGAAATAGTTTATAGCTAGAGGGTTGAGTCAAGGACCACTCTTATGTAGGGCTAAGGATCTATTAAGAGTCAAACCCAATTACCTACTTTCATATAGCTGGGGAAAAAGATGAGGGCATGCATATTTAGTTTAGTCTAGTCATCACTCATATGTATATTATACATAGAAGATGAAAAAAGGAAATAAATATTATAGTACTATATATAGTGTTACTTACCATTTAAACCCCTATATAGATATAAATCTATTTATATGTATATATATATATAAATTTAAATGTATATATGTATATGTCTATATATGTATATACATCTATTTTATCATGTATCAGTTAGTTTCTATCTCTAGGGGGTGTAGAGTAGTAAGATTGAGTGCCTATCTATCTATATAGGGCCCTTATATATAGATATGGGTCATGAGGATAAATGGTATTTTATACATAACATGATGAAAAATATTAAATGAATATAATGTTAACTTCATTTATTACTAATCCTTGGATTGGCCCATATAGATAAAAGAGGTTAAGCACAGTCATAAAGTCTAGTCAAATAAGCCTCATGTCGACTATATAAATATCTCTGGTGGTTAGTTTGAGAGAATTGAATCTATATTTGGGGGGATCTGTGTTGACCCTCTCCCATTATGTTGGTTGAGTTCCCATGTGTGTGTGTGTGTGTGTGTGTGTGTGTGTGTGTGTGTGTGTATTTGTATACATGTATATATAGGGTTATGCACTCAATTGACAACCCCATATGCTCCACTCATCATATTATAGATCTATGTTCCAATCTAGAGTTGAGTCCTGAATCCCACTATTGAAAGGATCCTATATATCTATCTAGGCCCTCTCCCCCTCCCTATATATCTTATCTTATCTATTGAGTGCATTAAAATACTCCTAGATAGATATATAGGCCTAAATAGATATATTGACATATTTTATTCATATAGAGGGAAGAACCCATATATCTATATCTATCTGCCCCCCCCCCCCTCTATTATATATTATATGGTGGACATACTATTAAGTATTTTGGTCCCTCCCTATGTATATCATATCTTATCTTAAACATAGAAAATATTATATTATCTTGAGCATAGTGAATAATTATCTTATATACATATGTACATACATACATACATACATACATACATATATATATATATATACATATATATATATATAGAGAGAGAGAGAGATCCCATTAAACTCAAATAAAATATATATTTTTGGTGGTGACCGCCCCTATATATTATCTTATCTATTTGGTAGATAGATTCCATAGATGTTATGTTCTACAACCCAACCCCCATATGTGAAGTGGATCAATTGATAGATATATAGATCAAATTTTATATATATATATATATATATATATATATATATATATGTATATATATATAAGACACCCCTATATATTATCTTATCTATTTGGGAGATAGATTCCATAGATGTTATGTTCTACAACCCAACCCCCATATGTGAAGTGGATCAATTGATAGATATATAGATCAAATTATATATATATATATATATATATATATATATATATATATATATATATAATTTGATCTATATATCTATCAATTGATCGACTTCACATATGGGGGTTGGGTTGTAGAACATGAGAAATGATATATATCCTATATATATATATATATATATATATATATATATATATATATATATATATATATATATATATATATATATATATATATATATAGTAACTGGTCATTAGGTTCATTCCTAATTTTTGTTTGGGTAAGACATAAAATGGGATGGGAACCAATCTCTATCCTCTTATCTAAATAGAAGAACTATAGCTTTAGATGCTCTGGTCTCTGCAATACCCACCAATCTTTATATAGAGAAAGGAAAAGCTATCAATATAGGGATACAAAGAAAGGATATATATCCTATAAATATATTATGGGTGGGCTCATTATCATATATATACTCATATGGAGATCTAAAATAAATCCATATAGACAAAATAGGGAGGGTGGCACCAACCCTAAACATTCAAATAGGGTGGACAAGCAAGAGGGTCTCCTCTAAACAAGGAAAAAGAGGATGGAAACATACTGAAGAAAGAAGATAATTTATCTAGGTTCCCCTATATCTAATAAATATAGCAATTGGGACACCTACTATACATAGATGACCACTCTATGATAATAGTAATGGGTATATTATATTTTTGGGTAGATCTAAGTTATGGGAAGAGAGAAGAGTTATGGGTAGATAAATGGGTAGATGGGCTTGAGCCCCTCTATGTATATGGGGGATAATATTCCCCACCCCTATATATATAGATGGAGGTCTTCTATCTAATATATATAGGGGTGGGGTTGACTTCAATGATTGATTGATACATAGGTGTTCATTAGGATCATACTAAATGAACCTATATAAATAGAGATAGAGATAGAAGATCTTGATTGCATTCCTCCTTAAATGTAATATATGATATAGGTGTATAACCTACATATATATCTTATCCATATTGAGCACTGACTCCTAACTTATAAATTAATGGAGTTGAGGGTTGACATGATATGGGGGGAAGGTGTAGATCCACCTACCACAATAAGATACTCACATCCATTCTTCCTCTTTGGGATGAATAGAATTAACTCCAAACCCAAATGGAGATAAATCCCTTACAATTTTCAAGGGGGTAAGGGTAAGACATATATATATATATGGGGATAGGTCATTGGGGCCAATATACTTACCTAAGATAGGGTTATCACCATTCATGAAAACACTTGACTACGTAGGGAATTTCTTTAATCCAATCTATATAGGTGCCTAAAACTTATATAGAGAGTGGGGTACTCAAGAGATATATATAGATAAGATAGTGGGGGACCATATAGATATATATGTGTATTAACATATATTTCAATTCATTGGCACCCCTTTCCCTTTATAAATGGAAAGTTAGATAAATATAGGGTGGCATACCAATCCCAGTACCATATAGAGTAGAGGGTGATGACTATTTGACTATCTCATTATCTATATATCTATATAATATATATCTAGATCCACCATTGACTATATATAATTCATATCTATACTCTATAATATATTTGATTTCTTAATCAATCGAGTGGCAAACCCTTATATTATAGATAGGGACTTCCTCTTTGTATAATGATACATATATCATTCTCCTTCTCATTATATATTCCCATTCTCATTATATATGGTATGTGGTGGGGAATTTGGATTGTGTGATCTATCATGATGGGTCATTATTAGGTATCTTGATGTGGCATGTTATGTATCTATAACTAGATCAATTGGTGGACCAACCAACTGACTATTTCTAAATATCACTCTATTCTATATGCCCTATCTATATCTCAACCTCTATATCTATTTACAGTGGAGGGGGATAGGAGTTCTTCTCCATCTTCCCAACCTATACTATATATGGAGTGAGGAGTTAATATGATAATCATGATGTATTGTGTAGGTATTTATCATGATCATTCCCTACATATCTACACATTACCACTATATATTCATAGTCATCCCCTTATCCCTATAAGATATGGGCACTCAACCTATCCTAAATCCATATAGATATATCTGGTTTATCAACATTAGATCAACTCCATATTGGTAGTGAGATATTATATCTCATTGTATTATTATGGGATTGGGCCCTATCATTATATCTAGCTAGAGTGAGATGGAACCCATGGTTGACCCATATTATCTAAGTCACAATGGGTATATATATAGGGTACCCATCTCACTCTATATATCTCATATCACATCTTCCCCCTCCCTATATATATCTTATCTTGATCATAGTGAATACTATCTGGAAGTGGATATAAATGTACCCACCTATTGATGACGAAACCCACCTATCAATGAGAGATTCCACCTACCACCCCATATTTTTAACCCAATATATATATATATATATAGATGTTTTAAGTTCCATATATCTATGTATATATCTATAAATATGGTTTAAATATCTCCATTGGTTAAGTTTTAACCATAAGAGAGATAGATATGGGTTGAGTGTCATCTATCCACTCATCTATAGATATATATAGACATTGGTTGAGTGAAATATCTCTATTGGCATGGTATTCCATATAGAATAAATGATTGGGGAATGACATAATTTTTTTGGATCATATACATAATACTAGGAAGTAGTCCCCAAATATACATCTATAGATTGGGAAGTGGTCCTTCGAGAGAGGGTTATAGATTAGGAAGTGAGAGACTGGATTGTAGTGACATATATGTTATTCGGTTGGAACCTTAAAATAAATTCCATATCTCATATAGATAGAGGGGGAGGGGGAGGGGGTAGATAGATAAATTTTATTAAATATATAATATGAAGAGTATTATATAGTTTAGGAATAGTTAATTTATCCATTTGTCACCTTATCTATCTATATGGGATATCTATACATGACCAACTCTCGTATATTGTATAGGTTATAGATAAACTAGAGACCCCATATGATACAATAATATAAATTTATATATGGGGTAATAAAAAGATATAACATATATTTTTACACCATAGACATAGTGAATCCATATCATTCCCCCCACCCTCTCCCCCTCCCATATATATTTAAACTATATGGCATATGGGAGATTTAATATCTAAAATATAGACAATGGATAGATAGATAGATAGGTCCCCTATCTATCCATAATATCTATATGGGGTGGAGGAGTGTGAAATATCCTATTTATCCTTTATATGGTTTGTGGGAGATGTCTATCTATATGGGTCAAGTTGAGAATATAACTATATATGACAAACTAGTCTATCCATATATGTATATAGGGTTACTAATATATATATATATATATATATATATATATATATATATATATATAATTTTATATAATTAGCACTCACTTGAAAATTTGACACTCATTGATGTAAATAGAAGATGGTAATATATTATATATGTGATAAATAAAGTGATACTTGATATAGTGCGCTATATATCTATCTAGAGAGAATTATTTTTGATTACCCATCTATATCAATGGGGTATAACACTCACTATCAAGGATCTAGTCAAGAAAGGGATGGTCGATGGATGGTTGAGGTCCCTATCTATATCTATATGGGAGTTATGTCTAGGAGAGTGAGGGAGGGTCACCTCTCTCTCTCTCTCTTACCATGTATATAGATAGAGATAGGGCCAATTATTAATTTATCTATTTAGGGACCCATTGATAAAAACCATACTATATATAGACTTGATAGAGAATCACTCTTTCCTATAACCTATATCCCTCGTGCCTACCTTTACCATATCCATATATACGGTGTCTTATATTTAATAGATGGTAGTGTGAGTAAATAGAGTGTTGAAACCATCCATTACTCCATATATATATGGAGTAATGGATGGTTTCGACACTCTATTTACTCACACTACCATCTATTATATATAAGACACCCTATATATGGATATGGTAAAGGTAGGCACGAGGGATATAGGTTATAGGAAAGAGTGATTTTATATCAAGTCTATATATAGTATGGTTTTTATCAATGGGTCCCTAAATAGATAAATTAATAATTGGCCCTATCTCTATCTATATACATGGTAAATGGGGTTATGTTGAAACTAGACAACCTTGTTATCTAATGATTTCCCCTCCCTCATTTATAAATAAAGATAAGTTACATATTTGATTAGAGGATAGGATCATTAATATAACTATATAATATTAGGATCATTGATTCAAATCTTCATCCTTGACTCCTAATGTTTGAATTGAGGCCTCCCTCCTATACCCCATATTTTAGATCCTTGCTAAGAGAACCTAGGGGATTTTGGGTTGAGGTCCCCCTATCTATCTATGGGTTGATCATATTTATTCAATAATATTTAGGGGTTAAAATTCAACTATGAATATACCCCAACCATAACTATATATAGTCATATGTCAGGGTGTTAACAAAATTATATATATTCTATGCAAAAATAGTCTAGTGTGTTCCCCCATTCAATCTATAGTCCCTATTTATATAAATGGATTTGGGAGGTATACATAAATATAATTATGCTAAACTAAAGGATTTGATGGACATAGAATTACCTATCTATAAATTATTTGGATAATATCCCTATGACACTATATATTCTATCTATGGTCCCCTCTCTATCTCTATCTTTGAGGAACCCCCTAAAAACCCTTATATATTATATATTGGAGAGATAGATAGATCAAGTGACTCAATCAACTTAAATATCATTGATCAAAGTTGGTTACAAGACTAAAATCATTCATTATGGCTGGGTCACCTACACCTCTATATATGGGTTTGGGGACTACCTATATTTGAGGGGTGCATATCATCTATAGTTTGATACTGGCCTATATCATCAGCCCATTATTCCTCATTGACTACTCAACCCCCATCCTATATGTGAGTGGGCCCCTTTTTATATATGTGGAGCTATATATATATATATATAGGGGCTTTACCCCTCTCTAGTCTTAATATATATATGGGGTGGGGGTGAAACCATAGACATAATGAATGTAACTCTAGATTACCACCCCCTTTATCTTTATCTATAAAAGTGAATAGAATTATAAACTTCCACTTCCTCTATCTCTATTTATCATAGTAAATAGAAATATATAATGTGGCAAGGACCTCCCATCCCATTTATATATAAACTCTAAACTCTAAACTCAACTCTAGACTATGACACTCACCCCCTCCCCCAAGTCCTATATATATTTGGGTTTTTTTTGCCCCCCTCTCTATATAGGCTATATGGGATATATAGAGCCCCAAATATAGATATAGGTCAAGAGGTACAAACCTCTTTCCTATATATATATATATATATATATATAATATATATGCCAACCCTTATATATAAATCTAAGCCCCAAAATATATAGATAGAGATATAGTTTATTGGATTGGAATTAGAATTGGCATTGATTTTTCTATATATGGGGTTAGCAACCTATAATACCATCTCATATATATATAGGTAGGGATTCCAATATATATATAGGGTCACTACCAACCTATACTTCTAAAATATTTCCAAAACCCCTATCTATACATGGCAACCCATATATAGATAGGATAACCCATATATATCAATATGGCTCTCACCTATCTATAATATATGTTTAACTAAGAAACCTATAGATAGATATATAATCCAACCAATAACTACTAATCTAAACTACACCATATATATAGATAAGACAATCTTAATGACCCCATATTAGATAGATAGGTCAATCTCAACTCCCCTATATATAGGCCAATCTAAATGGCCCCATATTAGATAGATAGGTCAATCTCAACTCCCCAATATATATAGATAAGTGAACTACCAAAAATAAATTGAGGAATCCCAACCTACTATATATGTTTTGTGTGTGTGTGTGTGTGTGTGTGTGTGTGTGTGTGTGTGTGTGTGTGTGTGTGTGTATGTCTGAATACCAATTTGAACCATCCCATAGATATAGATAGGCTAATCTCAACTCCCCCTACATATAGATAAGGATAATATTTTGCCCATCTAGTTATATGGATTAATCTCTAATATGAAACCCTATATATAGATATGGGACTCAACCATATACTGCTAAGCTCAACCACATAGGGGTATATATATGTATAGGGTACTAACAACCTCTATTTAGTGTTCTATTTAGAGGTTGGTTCATATAGAGATCCATTGCCCTCTTTCCCTCTATATATATGAGATATGGGATATATAGGGTCCATACACCCATATATATAGAGATAAGGGGACCTTTATTGAGAAATAGATAGGTTGGGATGCTATAGCATTGATCCTATTAGTATCTAAAATAAGAATAATGAAGATATAGGTCTATATCCCCCATCTCTATAACTTATCTATGAAGTGTCCCTATATACATAGGTACTCTATATTAATACCCTCCCATCTTCTTCCCCCACTATATAAACTCTAAACTCTAAACTTAACTCTACATGGTTGGGGGTGACACCCTTCTCTATATATACATACTACTCAAAATCACATAGATATAACTAGACAATAAAATATACTTTTATCTAGGTAGATGGCCCCCAAATATCTCTCAAATAACCCTTCTATGATATCTATGGGATATCTAGGGGATATCTAGGGGATACTTAGAGGGGAGGGAAAGTGTCATACCATATAATTAGGGGAGAGGGAGGGGAAGGAGGCTTGGGGGCCTTTAGATTTAGATATAGGTGGGAGTGATAGTCTATATAGTTTCACTGGTACCTCTTAGAAACTTATCTCCTTCATTTCCTTTGTTATAGAGAGTGCCAAATAGATGGATAGGCCTAACATATTTCCTAATTGAACAAAAAAAACTATCATATATATAGGTTTTGAACCAATTATGTGCATCTATTCACCCCTCTATAACTATGGAGGTCCACTACTATTTCATGTATGCATCACTTCATTATTCATTTGATTCATGACTATTCATTTGATTCATCACAATTATGGAGATATATGGTGATTTGACCCTATCTAAAAAGATTTTTTAGGAATAAATATATCACACTAAAGTTAACTAGATCCCAAAACAACTAGATATGACATGACTATAACTATAAATACAATCCCATTTATCATTTCTATCATTGAAACTTTAATGCAATGACATAAATATAGAATCCAAAGCTTTTAATCTTCAATGGGAATCCCTATATATATAAGATCCTAGATAATCCAAATATTCCTATTCTAGTTGGCACCCTCTATATTGATATGGTAAGGTAATCATTATCCCTTAATCAGGTCATTCAAATAAAAGGTCTCCCCAATCCCAATCCCCATCCTAGTTCCCATCCAAATAATAGAGTAGAATATGGAAATTGGTTTCATGAAAGCCCTGATCTAACTAGGTTATTTTGGTCACATGAATGACTTACATCACACATAAATGATCAATGAATTATTTCAAATGATAATAAATCAATGAAATTTATACCCTTAAATAATTGATCAATTCCCTTTGGACCCTTATACATAAATTATATCTCTATCTTGACTATGCATCACACTAATAACAATCTATACGGGGCCTTATGATTGATTGAACTTAAAGTCCATATCATATATAGGGGTGGGAGCACATGAATCAAAAAATTGATTACCATATCATACCATATATATATAGGCACATATAATTATATAGGATAGGGGGCCATCGATCGGTCCCCTCGACTCTAGTGGAGCCTATATGGAAATTTATATACATCATGTGAATATCTCCCATCTAGTAAGGTTGAGTGGTCTCCTCTCTTGGTGGCCTAGATATATATAAGGGTACATAAATATCTCAATATATCCTCACTTTAATTCTTACATCCATGTGTATAAGGTTTCCATAGATATATAATCCTTTTCCATGGTTGAGCTTACCATATAGATATAAAAAGGGCTCTCCCATATAATATCAATGGATATTCGATTAGGTACCCTATATATGTCTATGGAAAAGATCAAGATAGGATAGTTTCTAGTTGCTTGATGAGTCATGTAGAATCGATTATATAATAGACAGGTAGTTGAGTGTAACAATGATCAAGTGGAGCATAAGAATACATATCTCTCCAAATCCAAGAAAGAAAGTGTATCTCCCCCTATATATCTATTTGGACCCATATATACATACATGTGTGTGTGTGTGTGTGTGTGTGTGTGTGTGTGTGTGTGTGTGTGTGTGTGTGTGTGTGTGTGTGTGTGTGTGTGTGTGTGTGTGTGAGTGTGTGTTAGGTGTGGTCTATGTCATATGACATAATATAAGTGTAAGGAATGACCATAACTATGAATGGTGATTCAATCCATCCCCATAAGAGATAGATATATTATTTCTTTGTAATTATACAAATCCCCATATATATATGGGGGAAAGAATGCTTGACCCTAACACATAAATGTCATTCCTCTTATCAATCAAGAAGTTGTTCAATTCAGTCAATAAGTGTTAATCATGTTTATTTCTATTCTATGGCCATTCATAGGGTAGGTCATTGACATAAATAAGGGCCTTTAGGTTCTCCTTTACCATCTCCCCACTATTTTTAGATAGGGATATATATAGGGGGATGGGGGTCCCCTCTCTCTATATGGGTGGTTGAGGTCTTATCTATATAAGGGCATTGCCACATATATAGAGCGGGGGTCAAGGGGCTTAGAGAGTTGACCCTAGATTTATATAGATATATAGGCACTAATGAAAGTAGAGACATATAGTGGATGACAATTCATGATATATAATATCAATATATAGAGAGAAGCATGCCACCTACAAACCCCTAATAACACCCTAACCCCCCAATAATATGGATTTGAGTGTACACTTTAGTAGCCACCATCAGTGATATATATAAGGGATACTTACTTTAGTGTGAACTTGACATCAATACTCTTATTGAAGTGAAGTTAAGTGATGTAACAGTAAAGGTGTATACATACTTGGGTCCTTACCCTATATATCCGTATCTAAATAGAGTGGTAAATTTCCCCCAAAACTCTATTTGGGGGCCCTCAACCTATTAGCCTCTATATAAGGGGTAGGGTGGGGCAAGGGTACATTGTATATATATTGGATAACCTCACCCACCCTATATAGATTTGATAAATGACCTCAAACAATTGTGTATAAATGTCCATGCACCTACATATCATATCAATAATAATATTTGAACTCATATATTTGATCAGATATCCTACATAAATAGAGACATGGGTGAGCATAACTAGCATATAATAGGGGGACCTTAACCCTAGTCCCATATAGTTAAGGTTAGGTCTGGGTGGATAACCCCACTTTATTTAGATAGGGATGTAACTAGTTATTTCCTCTCCCCTAGATATAATCTATATAAATTAGTGGGTTGGGGTCCTCTCTCATTGGATCCTCTCATGTCAACTCCTCTCTTATTACATTGGAATATTTGGATATGGACATGGATATGGATATAGGGCCCTGAGATGGATAAGATCATATAGGGGTAGTCATAATGTAAATATCTATCCCATCTATATAAATGACTCTAACTATAATATAAATAGAATGGGGAATTATAGATCAATTGAGAGCCAAGTAAAACCCTCTAACTTTTAAGGCCCCCCATTATATATAGCCTATTAAGAATATTATCTCTATATAGACTATATGCCCCTATATTATCGACCCCTAACTCCATTATCTATCTATATAAATGAGAGTTATATATGAGAGAGGACATAGAGATAGATTAAATAATAACTTTATAACATCTATATTATGAGGTGAGGAATCCTATATGTCTATGGGGGTTCTAAGTCGATCGAGTAACATATATAGATAGGGTCATTGCCATATCTATATATAAGTAAGCCTTATCTATATTTATATATGGTATAGGGTGCTTGACCATTCATATATTGAAAATGGGGCACTCATAATATAATCTCTATTTTATACCCGTATATAGAGAGATGTGAGTGATAGAGACACTCTGAGCCTGACTAGACTCAATTAAAGCCTAGTTTCCATCCCCTATCTATAGATGGGATATTTCCCAACCAACCCATATCTATATATAGGGAAATCTAACCTAAAATATGTGTCTAGATATAATCATAGGTTAGTTCATAAGTATCTTAAGATAAGCCTATATATTACTTGACTATAGACTAGGCTATATGTTTTGCTCAAGAAGATGAGGGGGATGGGGTATAAACTAGATAGGCCTTCCCCATTATATATATTTGATAGACATTTTTTTGAGATCCTATCTATAAATTTAATATTTATACATAAGGCAGGGTATACCCCTCCCATATATATCTAATATATATTGTACCAATTAAATTGTATACTATGCCCCCACATATATATCTTAAATCTTAGATCTTATCCCTAGACATAGTTGGGTGAATAGGATATCTATATAGGTATATGATTAACCCCATTTATATATAGATGGAAATAAATAGGTGTTTAACAATATCACCATAGATAGATAGGGTATCCCATCCCTCCTCCCTATATATCTTGATAGAAGATGAAATCTATAATCTTTGAGATTTTATTGATGCCCATATAAATATATAGGACCATATAAATAGAGGGGAAAACCATGGTATGGTTTGGAAATTATGGTATGGATTGTATAGAGATGCCAAATCCCAACTCTAAAATGATATACTATCCTATCTATTTTAAGGATCCCTATTTATATATGTCACTCCCTACCAAATAGAGAGATACTTGGCTCTATATGGAAGAGTATTTATCTATATCGGGACACACACACACACACACACACACACACACACACACACACACACACACACACACACACACACACACACACACACACACACACACACACACACACACACACACACACACACACACACACGGTCAACATAAGTCTCTATATAACTTGGGGAAATGGTAGGGTGTAGGAAATAAATGTAGGTGATATGCCTTTTATTTTCCCATATATATATGGTATCCCTCCTCCCCTTCCCCTCCCCCTCTATATAGACTCTAAACTCTAAAATATAAACTCAACTCTATATGTTTGCAGGGGGGGTTGGGGGTGGCACCACTCTATTTATATATACATACTAATCACAAACATATAAATACAACTAAAAAATATGTTCTACTCTTAGCTTGGTATATATCTCCTATAAATCCCCCATATATCCCCTTTATTTTATCTAAGGGCTATCTAGGGGGATACCTGAAGGGGCGGGGGAATACCATACCATATAGCTGAAGGAGAGGTAGGGGAGGAGGCTTGGGGGTCTTTATCTTTGGATTAAGGAGGGATTTATAATATATATATAGATTCATTCACACCTATCCATTATAAATTTGTCTCATTATTTTATTTTCTTTTAGATAATTCCATATAGATGGATAGGCTAAGCATCTCTCTTGATTGAACACAAACCCTATCTGTATATATAGGCACCAGATTGATGAAGTGAATCTATTATTCAATATAAAAATATGATGGTACCATATTTTTTCATTCATGCATCACTTCATTATTCATTTAATTCATCATTGTTATAGAGATATATGGTAATTCACCCTTATCTAGAAAAATTGTTCAAGAATCAATCTATCCCACTAAAGTCTAGTCAAACCCAACCCAATCAGATATGACATGACCATATATATAAATAAAATCCCATTTATCATTTATATCATTTGATATTTGATGTGATACCCTATATATATAATCCTAAGCTTCCAAGCATTGATGTGATGCCCTGTACATATAAGCTCCTAGTTAAGTTGATAGTTCCTATTCTAATTGAGACCCTCTATATCATTATGTCAAGCACATAAATTCCAATTATTCAATTAATTAATATGAAAGTTATCCCCCATCCCCATCCCCATCATAATCTAAATAATATAATAGAATTTGAGTGGTTCACTAGCACCCCAGATAAATAAATATATAGGAGGTCACTAGTTCTATATGTATATATAATGAAATGGGTACCATGAATGCCATGGTATAAATAGGTTATTTATATCACATGAATGATTTGTATTACACATAAATTACCAAGTTAGTTCCATAAATGATAATCAATCAATTCCTTGTAAACCCTTACATAATTAATTAATGCACTTCAGACCCCTATGCATAAATGTTATCTCTATATTTATAGTGTAATGCAAAAATATGAATCTATAGAGGCACTCTAAACCAATCAACCCTTGACCCCATGTCATGTATATATAGGGGGTGCATAAATAAAAACTATTATCCCATATCAACCCATATATATAAGGGGGTGCATATATTTTTATATAATATAGAGTTATTTTGACTGGTCTTATTCACTCCAATCAATCCCAATCATAAATTTATATACATCATGAAAATATCTTTAATTCATTAAGGTTGAGTGTTATCATATCCTAATGTCCTATACAAATATGTGGGTGCATAAATGTCTCAATATAACTTCACTTCAATTCCCACTACCATATCTATATATAGGGCTTCCATAGATATAGAATAATTTTATGTGGTCTAGCCCACCATATAGATATATAATATCTCCCCAAACTAATATAGATGGTTATTTGATTAGGGATCCTATATATCTCTATGGTTAAGGAAAAAACATGATAGTTTCTAGTTTCCAAATGAGTCATATATTACTACCTATATAATATAGGGTCAATCAAATGTAACATCGATCAAGTGGAGAAGAAGTATCTATATCCCTCCAAATCTAAGAGAGAAAGTGTATCTTCCTATATCTATCTACATGGCCCCATATATATAGAGTTTTGATGTGGTCTATGTCATATAACATAATATAAGTGTAGGGAGTGACCATAAATATGAAAGGTGATTTGACCCATCCCCATCAAAGATATAGATAGATTCTATTTACCATTTTCATTAACCCCATCATATCTATATAGGAAGGTAGGGGCCCTTAACCCTGATGCATAAATGTCATTCCTCTTGTCAATCAATAGGTTGTTCAATTTGGTCAATCAATGTTAATGATGTTTTTTTATTCCATGGTCATTCATAGGGTAGGTTACCAAGATACATAAGGTCCTTTAGGTTCTCCTTTATAATATTACCCCCCCCCCCCCCCCCCACTATTTATATAAGGATAGATATATTTATATATATAAGGTGAGGTTATCCCCCTCTCTCTACATGGGTGGTTTAGGTCTTATATCTATAACAACATCATTTCATATATATAGAGGGGGTGGAAGGGATTGGAGAGAAATAACCATATTAAGAGATATACATGAATTGATAGAAGGAGTGACATATAGGGACAAAGTATTCATGATAGATAATATACCAATATAGAAAGATGGGTATAACCCCCAACATTCTAATACCCTAGCCATATATATTTGAGTATATACTTTACTAGCCACCACCATAGATATATATGAGAGATACTTAATTTACTATGACATCAACATAGATGCTCTTGCTAAAGTGAAGTTAGGAAACCTAATGAAAAAGGTATATACATATCTAGATCCCTACCCTATATATCCCTATCTAAACAAATGGGTTAAATAACCCATATAATTATAATTGGGGCCCCTAAGTCTAGTGATTTACCCATAGCGGGCAGGGCCTCCCATGACTATA